>CM030860.1:10747406-10922406 GCA_018105865.1 Metaphire vulgaris | reverse complement strand
AGAAAGAAAAGAGACATCTGAGAAAGAGAAAGAGAATGAGTCGTCTGAGGCCTTCCGTGGGACTTGAAGGAGAGAAAGAAAAAGAGAAAAATAGAAAAAGAGAGAAGAGAAAAAGAGAAGATAGATAGATAGATAGATAGATAGATAGATAGATAGATAGATAGAGAGAGAGAGAGAGAGAGAGAGAGAGAGAGAGAGAGAGAGAGAAAAGAGAAAGAGAGAGTGAATGAGGGAGGGAGTGAAGGAGAGAAAGAAAAAGAGAAAAATAGAAAAAGAGAGAAGAGAAAAAGAGAAGATAGATAGATAGATAGATAGATCTATACGTTTATCCTTGAACGGAACTGGGTTTTGACAATCTCTTTCCTCATATAAACAGTCCCCGGAAGATTTGAGAAACAAAGAGAGAGATTTTTGGAGAGAATAGGTCGAGTTTGACATATGGATTTGCAGAGTGCATTGTCCATACATTGTCAATGCTTTCTTGTGGGACATCTGACGATGTTGACAATTAACCCCTGCGTAACGACGTCGTCTGATTGCCTTCTGTGTTTACGACTTCCGCTTGGATTGATCAATGGCAAAGTGGCGCCTCTAGCGACACTACGGGCACGAGTCCATTATTATCCCTTCCCAGAAAATTTCCAGCATGAATATACCCCCCACCCCCCCACCCCCACTTCCAGAAAATCCACATTTGCAAAGAACATTTGAGCCATGTCGCTTGTACAGCAAAAAACGGCGTCGATATTACACAATTAAAAGTAAAGACATGAGTAATTGAGCACTTAAGCCAGAATTCTCAATACTATACTGTATAATGCTATCATTAAAGCGCTAAATAAATCGAGAATTTAAATTTGCCATCTATACGTTTATCCTGGAACGGAGCTGGGTTTTGACAATCTCTTTCCTCATATAAACAGTCCCCGGAAAGTTTCTGTCAACAAACAAATGGGATTTTTTTTGGAAAATAAGTCGACGGGAAAAGTAACTGTTCACTGTTCACCAGTCTTATATTTTATGAACACTGCGTAATGCGTGGTCATTGTCTGACACAAATAATAAGACTTACTTGCTTACTTACTTAAAGATGAGAAGAATGAGACCCATACGTGACAACAGCTCTTAGAATTCGCCTGGTAACGAGCAGCGCTGTCATTCAACGCGTCACGTAAGACGATGTTTGACTGACGCTCTGAGCGCGGGTGTCGTGTCCAACGGCAGTGACGGTCTGACGCCGAGGGTCGTTTTCAGCGCTGCTTCTGATGCGGAGATGAAGAGATGCTCTTGGCGTTCGTTGGTTGCTGAGTCAGACGGAAACTTTGGGTTTCAAGTTACTGTGATTGGACGAAGAAGAAGAAGAAGAAGAAGAAGAAGAAGAGGAAGAAGAAGAAGAAAGAAGAAGAAGAAGAAGAAGAAGAGCTCTATGCTCAGCCAGAATTCTATGGCTAATTAGGCACTCAGAAAATATGATACATCGAACGTGCAAAAGCAAGAACGAGAAGAAGAACAGGTACGGACAGATTTCCTCGTAGTCAATGCCATTGGAGGAGCGAGGGGAATGGGTAGCGAGGGGTGGATGGGATGGGGTGAAAATGAGATGGGAACTATCAGGGGCGTAGCCAGGAATTTGATTGAGGGGGTTAAATCTTAAAATCTTTGAAAATCTTAAAAACACATTAAAAACTTTAAGGTAGCCTGGTTTTTTTTTGTGGGGGGAGGATATATATATATACAGATATACTGCCCCTCGCTACGCCCCTGGGAACTATGCATAATGTATTTGCAGATCATTAAAGCAACTCAACCAGCTAATCATAGATACGGACACGGAGAAAGACGAAGACAAACAAACACGGACGACTGAGCAGTCAGAAGGACAGTCAGAGGTCAACGTGGTGTCACGTGATCTCTCTTTCGGAATGCACATAGGGCGTCTCTAATGCACATCCTGAAGAATAATTTGTCCCCCCGGGGGGACTGATTCCGCAGGGACAGGGAAATGGGAAGGGAAGGGGAGGTTAAGCCTCAAAGTCCCGTTTCGACGGACGAATCTCCCGCGGTGGGCTTTTAAATTCGTTTCATCACTCTTCTGAACTTTTCCTTATCTATAGCCTACTGTAGCACTAGCATTGTCCAATTTCAAACAGGGTATCAATTTTATAATATTTTGTGGTCTATAAAACCTGTAATAGAAGAAACCAGCTCTCTTAAGCGCCATCTTATCTATCGATTGATTTTTTAGACATTTGACAGAGAATAGATTTCTGAAAGACTTTGTATAGTGTCGTTTCAAATGGCTCATTAATTTTCGTGGCATTTCGAAAGCTCTAGAAAAAAATTGAGACAGAATATATTGACAATTCTAGTACGGTTTGACACAGCAAAGATGGGGACACAAGAATATGTGGTTTTAATTCGTTTCATCACTCTTCTGAATTTTTGCCTATCTATAGCCTACTGTAGCACCAGTCCTTGCATTGTCCAATTTCAAACAGGCCATGTTGGCCCACCCAATATATTTGGCTTGTGGCGCCCTCTATGCCGGTGGCGCGTTCATCGTTCCACCGTCTCGGTCCCGCAAAATTCGCCGGATTTTCCAGTCGACCGCCACAGTACCCGCTCCTACCTCCGCCCCTCCCCCTCCGCCCCGCCCCTCCCCCTCCGCCGAAGACGATTCTTTACGTCCGACTTCGTGCATCGACTGACAACAACACAGCGCCCGCCAGAGGGGATTAAGCGACGGACCTTTCACCCACCCCCTCCCCCTGCACCCCTTCCCACACCTGCAACCGCCCGCCCCCACCCACCCTAGAAATGCTCCTTCAACGTTGCGGGCGATGATAACCCTGTACCGCCTCCTCCTCTGCCACCCTCCGAGAGAAATTACGGCCCGGAGGATGGTTGGGGTGGGGATTTGGGGGTTGAGAATGTGAGAGAAGGGGCGGATTGACGGAGGGAAAGGAAGAGGAGGAGGAGGAGGAGGAGGGGGTGACGGAGTGGTTTACGGTCTCCGGATGCGACCGGTCCGGCGCTGATAGCGACAATCTCGTCTCGGCCGCCGCCCCCGCCGTCGTCCGCCGGCGAACGCCTTAAGCGGTGTCGGGGGCTCGACGCCGTAATCGCCGACCGAGGACGGGCGACCGTCCGTCCGTCCGTCCGTCGGGGCCGTCGATTCGCGCACGATCGGCGGCGGCCCACCCAAAAATGCCCGAACGTGCAAAGAAAAGAACGAGAAGAAGAAGAACAGATACGGACAGACTGAGAGAGAGAGAGAGAGAGAGAGAGAGAGGGTGGGAGGGTGGGTGACGGAGAAGGATGTGTGAAAGATAAACCGGATCGCAGAAATAAATGCGGCGGCAGCGAGAGTGGAATATAAATAGGGTGCGGGAAGGAGGGAAGAGCAAAATGTACAATAGATACAGGAAGACAGACAGATATATATGTATATATATATATATTATATTATATATATATATATATATATATATATATATATATATATATAGAGAGAGAGAGAGAGAGAGAGAGAGAGAGAGAGATCTAAACATAATGCTATTGCTGGCTTCTACTAGCAGAGGGTAAATCAGGAGTATTCAACTGGCGGCCAGCGGGCCAGACCCGGCCCGCCAGGGGCTGTGAAATGACCCGCGAAGATAATACTGAAATGATCGATAATAGTTTGTTACATACGAAATTTACTAAAATGTTTTCTTTTCATCTTACCTGTTAAACCAAAAATAGGTCTACAGTATTTTTTTTTTGGGGGGAGGAATATTTTCTTAGTAAAGAACTCAACCATAAGAACATGAAACTAGGCCTCGATTATTGTAATCGGTGTCAAAATGCACTGAGGCAGACATGGGGTGTCCAGTAGCTGTTGCTGCTGGCCCACGCTGGCCTAGACTTTGGAGGACGCGGTGGAGTGGGGGTGGGGGAGTGGAGAGAACAATGAAACCACGTCTGACGATAAAAACTTAATAAGCTCGGAAAGGTCGTTGACCCCCGGACCGATGTCTTTGCTGTAAATATGCTTGGCCGGATTCAGTGGCGGTTCCAGGAATTCTTGGGGGGGCGATGAAAAAATGTATTAGAAAGTTGGTGGTTGGAGGCAAAATGAAGTAGAAAAAGGAAAGGATTAGGCCTATAAGCCTATCAGACGTTATCACACTAGATAAGAAAAAGTATTTATAAGTCTATTATTTATAATTTCGTATCTGACGATCCAGAAATTGGAGGGGAGGGGAGAAGGAGGCAGAGGATGACGAAGAGAAGCAAGAGGAGGAGGAGGAGGAGGAGGAGGAGGGGTGTGATTAAGAAACTAAAACAGCTCAAACACTTAGATTGGAATAGCCACACACAGACCTGCTTATACTGTACTGTACAGTGTACACTGGCAGACAGTCCATGGGCCTTGAGATTTCCAAATAATGTTACGAATTACTTCTGCTAAGAGCTGTTGGCGAATAAACTCCACACGCACCCTAATGACCGGTCTATTGCTCTGTGCTTAACCAGTAACTCAATCTCGAATTAATGGCAACTAATCAAGATAATTAAGCGGTAATACTGAAATGACAAGAAGATAAAAAACTTCACATTTACGTAATTTCGCCCACGACTCATGCACATTTAGCAGCAGTAGCAATAGCAGACTAGTTTTAGTAGTAGTAGTAGTAGTAGTAGTAGTAGTAGTAGTAGCAGCAGTAGTAGTAGTAGTAGTAGTAGTAGTAGTAGTAGTAGTAGTAGTAGTAGTAGTAGTAGAGTAATAGTAGTAGTAGTACAGTACTAATCAAGTTTTTTTCAAAAATTATGCACTATCTCTTGTATATCAAATGTGCTTGGCATTCAGAATTTTGCCTGTGATATTCTCTAATGCGTAAATTGGACATTTTAAGGACATTTTTAAACTACAGAGAATGGTATTGTCAGACGTGTGAATGGCTAGCACTTTTGACAGAGAAGTGAAGAGCACCTACTGTAGTAGTAGTAGTAGTAGTAGTAGTAGTAGTAGTAGTAGTAGTAGTAGTAGTAGTAGTAGTAGAGTAATAATAATAATAATAATAATAATAATAATAATAATAGCAGTAGTAGCAGTGATAATAATAAGTATCATTATATTGTTGTTGTTGTTATTGTTGTTGTTGTTGTTGTTACTTTCTCTTGACGCATCATGCATTTGTCCTCTTTCATCGCCTCATTAGTCTAAGATTCAAAATATTTCAATCGACTTCGCCCTCCGGAAGTTTCACGCAGACAAAAATTATAATCACGCACGCGACTTCTTTTTATTAAAAAATCACGTGACATTTTTTTAAATCTCGCGTCGACATAACCGTCTACTTCCTTTGATGTCTGCTTCCAGCAGCAGCAGCAGCAGCAGCAGCAGCAGCAGCAGCAGCAGCAGCAGCAGTGGGCGATCCTTCGTTCGTTCGTGAATACTGCGAGGACGAGACGTTTGTTGCCAACTGCGGCAGTGGCCCGGGGAGGTCGACTAGCTCCGCTCCCACCGACCAAGTGGTAGTCATCGATAACGCCAGGTATCTTATATATAGCCATTCTTCGGAGTATATATATATATATATATATATATATATATATATATATATATATATTCTTTCTTTCTTTCTTTCTTTCTTTCTTTCTTCTTTCCTTCTTTCCTTCTTTCACTATTTCTTCGCAAGACCAGTTCAGCGCATCCGCACACGTGTCTCTGCATAGATATCACGTACATTGTCGCTGCGTTTCGGATCAACTCTATGGAGGAACGGAAGCGAAGAGATCTTAAACCAGTGACGGCCAGATATTGGCTTCACTCGTGTCGGTGCATTCAATATTCCGTTAGAATTTCTGGTCACAGGCGCTGAATGCATTACTTTCAGTAAAATATTCCATACAAATTTCTACGAAAAAAAGCAGTCTCAAGAAATCTGTTGACGCAAAAGAAAATATGCATACTGTCTAAAATTAACAGGTTCACCACCCCTTGGTCAAAATGCACGGAATTCGGAGTATATCTGCTGTATTATATTCTGAATACAGCCAATTAAGTTCTTCTTTCAGATTCCAAAGTAAAGCGGCACCACCTAGCGAGAACCACCTGGGCATTATGATAGTGGTGCCATAGACGTTTATTGATTGATTGGTTGATTGGTTGATTGATTGATTGATTGATTGATTGATTGATAAAAGGTGTCTGTATAAAACAGGTACGGACGAATGCGAATAGAGCGCTGTCTGACGTCGACCTACGGTGCCTCGGCCGGATGCAGTAGGGACATCCTGGTCCATCTGGATGCCCTCTGCTCCGGAAGACCCCACTGCGAGTTCAACGTCCGGGATCTCCTGGTCCACAATCCGTGCCAGAAGGATCTCCGCGGATACCTGGAGGCCAAGTTCCGTTGTGTCAAAGGTACGAAACACCACGCAGGGTTTACGCTTTCTATATATTGACCCGAATGACCCCCCCCCTCCACCCCAATGCACTCATGGGGGTTTCCTGGGTTGAGCTGTATAATAAGGCCCAGTCTAGTATTCTATAATACATCCGTTCACTTTAATTTCTTCACTATCTCCTTCAGTCTTTAGGTCTAAACTTAAAACCTTCCTATTCTAAACGTCATCTCCTCCGTAGCTACAACAACCTCATCCGTCACCTCTAGTGTTTAATCTAGACTCCTAGACTCCGGGGAACTGAAAAAAGCCGGGGGGGGAACTGACAAAGGCGGGAGGAATTCTGCTAGGGGTCTGCTGTTAGTTGATGTAGTATGCCTAAATTTCCAGAGGGAATTTGAAATTTCCGGAGGGGAAAGGGCAATTTTCCCCTCCGGAAACGGCCTAGATTAAACCCTGGTCACCTCATGGATACACTGACCTTTACCCGGCCGACAATCCACCTTGCCTACGGCTATTTCAAGAAAGATTAAACGCATAAGAATAAGCAGCTACTACTGTACTAATTACCAAAGCGCTATATGGATTTACGAAATTTTACTTACTTACTTAGGTTTATTTTAAAAGCATTTATACGATAATAGCCATTACTGGCGTCTTGTCGAATTCATGCCATCTAAATCAACCGCTCACAAATTATAATAAAAAAATCTATTGTCGGATTCGGTATTTTGCCGGTATTTTGCCGGTGTTTTGATGAAGTTATTGCGCCGGAAAGTTCGCACCACTGTCGCCATCGAACTCCGGTCCAGGTCAGCGCCCCTAGCGGCTATCTGTCGAACTACGTCACCCAGCAGACGGGCTGCGGGAGCGTCGACTCGCCCTGGAACATCCGCGCCTCTCCCGGGCAACGGATCAACATCACCCTGCTGGACTTCGGGTGGAACTCGAGCCACGGCGGACCGGTCTGCCAGGTCCTGGCGATCATAAAGGACCGCGTGTTGGGCCACTCGGAGACCGTCTGTCAGGCTCGAACGCGGGTCAGTGACGTTCACTACGCCCTGTCACACGACGTCGAGATAAGGATGCTGTTCACGTCGAACAGAGACGATCAGGGAAGATACTTTCTCTTCAAGTACATCGGTATGATACTTTCTCATACATAAACATACATACATACATACATACATATATACATACATACATACATACATACATACATACATACATACATACATACATACATACATACATATATACATACATGCATACATACATATATACATACATACATACATACATACATACATACATACATACATACATACATACATACATACATACATACATACATACATACATACATACATACATACATACATACATACATACATACATACATACATACATACATACAGACAGACAGACAGATACAACCAGCATACTTATTGCAGACAGAGAGGCATACATACAGACAGACATATACAGACACAAAGAACTTTATTAGGTTCTGATGAGTTTATTAGTTATTAAAACGTTTAAACTGCAGAAGATTATCATTAACCACTTTTGTATTTTTCATATATTGTCTGGCTCTCCGCTTAGAGAGTTAATTTATACTTTTAATTAGGATTTTAGAAAATATCCGTTCCTTTTTTGGTCTTTAAGTCGAAGGGTGTCCCGACGTGGAGACGACACGTGACACGTGGTTCCGACGAACCTCGCCAGGTGGCGCCGAAGTCGGTTGCGCCGGACTGCCGATCAAATGGAAGCTGGTCTGCGAAAATGATCGATGGACGGGATACGTGGGCAACTGTTCCGACGGTAGTTGTCGCTGGTCGTCGTCGTCGGCGGCGACTTTGCTGCGTTTATATTTCAGCTTAAATGTTATATATTTGTTGAGATACAGTATGTGCAGGGAAGACCTACGTATAGGTTTCTTAGCAGTGGCGCGGTCAGTGTTTCGGAATAGGGGGCACATCACATTTTTCGGGTAAAAATGACGAACAAAAAACGTAGTTTTAAGGAGTTATTCGTACATTCGCACCTTCTTTTCGATCATCCTATGCCTCCATCGCCCCTCAAAAATTCTCAACGGTTTTGCGCACATTTTACGACCACTCCCAGCCCAGCTACGTCACTGCTTCTAAGGGCAAACTTTCTCCCCAAACACTGATACTTCTCTAAAATTATTGGAGATTCGGATTTTCCGAACAGTATATTCAATAGCAAAGGGACTGTATCTCTGTCTGTCTGTCTGTTTGTCTGTCCGCCTATCTGTCCGTCCTTTTGTCTGTCTGTATCGCTGTTTTCACCCGAACTACAGGTACATTGAGTATTGTGTGTGTATCCCATTAAGGGAATACGTTGAAAAACTGCTATTGACAGACCATTAAGAGGCAGAGATTAATGACTGGTTTTTGTTGTTTTTTGCTGGCTTTGTTTTAAAACAGAGTCGGCTTCATCGTTGACCGGTTTCATGGCTCACGGTCTTCTGCACCTGCCAGTAGGTAAGTAAGACGGTAGACGACATATCCAAGTCGGAAATATCAGTGGCGGCTCCAGCATTTGGCAAGTGGGGGTGGAGAGACGCGGGAGCGTTGGAGTGGCAACTTGGGGTGGAGCCAACCATTTTCAAAACCGGCAAATACAGAATGCGTGCACTAAAAATCGGGGCCACTGGGGGGGTAATTCAATAGGGGACACGGCCCCCATGTGGAGCCGGCCTATGATAAATATAAGCAAGTCTTCTCTGCGAACAGCATCACAGTGAAAAGTGTCGCATTTCGAGCGCTGTAGAATAAAATTGAGACGAACATTTCGAGCGTTGCACGATTTTCCGTGCAAGGATTTTTCAACCTGAATTTACTGCGATTTATCGACATCGTGTGTAATTTTCAGTAAGTAAGTAAGTAAGTAAAAAATTCCGTGAGTTTATATAGCGCCTTGGGTGTAGTACAGATTTAGTAGCTGCTTGTTCTTATATTCAGGCGTCAATATAATGATAATCGCAGCTGTTGCTGGACCGATTGGAATCTGCGTTCTCGTCGGCGGACTGATCGTTCTTCGACGGTAAGCACAGATCGCCGGCGTAGCCACGGGAAGGCCCGGGGACCCTCACCCCGATCCCCGCCCCATTCTGGATGGGATGAATCGCGGGATTTGTGCAAAACTGTTGAGAATTTTTCGGGGGCGGGGGAGGGGTAGAATAATTATTGGGAACAGAAATGATGTTGTAAGAAGGTAACGACGGTTTTTTGCTTGTAGTATTTTTTTCGCGAAAATGTCGATGTGTCCTGTGTGCCCCCCCTCACCCCCCATAAATTCCGGAACCCTGGCTTTGTCATTGACACCGTTTCAGTTGTTACTTCGTTCGTTTGTTAACTGCCGATCGACGCTTGTGTTCAGTTGTCCAGAATTATTTCAGTTTCGCGGAACTTTCGCCTAGGGCGTAGCGACGGGGGTGGGAGGGGAGTATATCGGTATATATACACCCCCAAAAAACAGACCATCTTAACATTTTAAATGTGTTTTTAAAAGATTTTCAAAGTTCTTTTCAGATTTATACCTCCAAATCGCATTATACTCCCAGATAAAATTCCTGGCTACGCCTCGTGAGTTTCGCGTCAGCAGACTGCGACTACATCAATATTATCTACTGCATTATCGCGGAATTCGCAGTAGAATGCACTGAAAATTCAGAAGAATACTACGCGATTCTTGTATACATTGTTTCAGTTAAATAGGTTTCCACAAATATCTAGGAAAACTGAGTTAATAGAATAGATGGTCAGGGTACCTATGGTGGTTTCCCACATGCCTCTTAAACCACTTGAATTCTTCTTCTTCCTATTATTATTATTATTATTATTATTATTATTATTATTATTATTATTATTATTATTATTATTATTATTATTATTATTATTATTATCAGATTATCAGCATTATCAGCATTATCAGCATTATCATCAGCATCAGCATCATCATCAGGCTAGTCTTCACGTCCAAAATATAAATCACGAAGTCTACAATTTGGAGGCAATTTGAAGGCTTTTGAGTAGATAAACTATTAAAGTAAGTATGTGCGAGTATAGTGTTAATGATTTTCATCAATGCGTAAAAACAGGAAACTGGCAGCCGACAAGATGGCGAACCCGACGAATATCGAAGACCTCTACTTCCAGAAATCCAACGTCAGCGGCAACATCTGTCGAGTCCAATCGGAGGAGGAGGAGGAGGAAGCCGGAGGAGGAGGAGGAGGGGAGGAGGATCAGGAGTCATCCTCCAGTCGGGAATCGTCCTCCAGGGCGGCCTCGGAACGTGCTTGTCATCAACGCCGAGAGCGGAACAGAAGGGAGGCGGCGTCGGGGTCGGCGCGGCCGGGTGCAACCGGTCTTCGTGGGAGCTGAAGGGCCTGCGAGGTCCGTCCGGAGGAGGTGGCCCCCTCAGGGGATCGGACGTGCGGCGGTCTCCGAGCGTCGCGTCCTCGTTTCCCTTCCTGGGGACGAACGACGTTCCGCCCCGTTACGTCGAACACATCTACGAGAGTCCGACATCCGCCCGGAGGGCTTTCGGGGACGGTCCGCGGCCGGGACAGCTGGCGGCCGGTCGTCCCCCGTCGTCGACGTCCTGCAGTACTACGAGGTCTACGAACGGTCGGCCTTCGGGCACGAAGAGACCAGTCGAGCTGGTCCGAACAACAGAATTATTGCGCTATAGAAGCTCTCAGAAACCCCGATGAACTATTGCGGTAGAAATTGGGGGTGATCGTGAAAAGTTTTTTAACTTCTTGGGTGGTGGGCGGGGGGAAGTAGGCTGACCTACTTTACCATAATTCATTCATATTTTTAGTCGTTCTAGTTTAAGGCATTTAATAACATGAATAACTATCTTGACTGGCATATATCAATTAATACTATTAGTATATCAATTAATATATCAATTAATATATATATATATTAATATATCAAATAATATATCAATTAATACATCAATTAATATATATCAATTAATATATCTATTAATTTATCGTTCTATCGAGGGCAGGGCCACTATTAAAATCTAGGGCCGCCACCTTTCGAAGGAATTGTGCAAACCCGATAAGAAATTTTTATTGGGGTTGGAGGTTGGACGATTGTCTACATAATCGATAAACTCGACTGTAATGTAGCTTTTGAAAATTCTATAGCAAATACCAATGGAAGTCTTTAGAGTATACGAAACAGTGACCAAAACTTATTACCTGACCCTGGTTTTAACGAGGAGCGTAAACGCGACGGGGGCCGAACTCTATTTCCCCTCCCTCCGCTAGTTGGCCTACAGCTCATGACGGATCATAAAGTGAATGTTCAGTCCCAGTTTATTCGATGTTAATGCTTTTAATAGCTTTTAATGTAATGGTTTGTCCAAAGAAATGTATCAAAACTGGTCCACAGCTTAATAGTTAATCAACTTCAGCAGTAACTGGCTAACTGCAACTGTCACCGATGCGGGGTTGGAGGTTGAGTGGGGGTGGGGTGGAGGGTGGTGGATGGGGAGAGAAGTGGTTGGCTATTAATCGAATCGTCACATAGTCTGTAATTTTGCTCCAGAATTCAGATTCTGATCTGACATCAACCTAAATTGATTCCCCCCCCGAAATTCTCCCAGGGATCTCTGAGCAGGGTTATTTCTAGGATTATCAATTGGGGGGTGGGGGGTCGGTCTCAAATTGGGGAGTGTTGGAGGGTGTTAGGGTGCATCTCAGGCTCGGATTGGGAAAAATATTGGCGGGGGTCGGTCGGTCTCAAATTGAAGGTGTTAGGGGGGTGTAAAAATATCCCTGTCTCCGAGAGACCTTGCATTGCTCGCAAGGGTCCCTTGTCGGTTATAGCGCTGTGTAGAAGTTGTGGATCGCCCCCCCCCCAATTATTGAAAACTTGCTGCGACGCCTACTGCTTTTATCATCAAAGAATTCGCTGTGTCACCACAGATGTGAAATCACTGTTCATACGACGGATGGATCTTAACGCAAACGTTCCGCGGTTATTTCCACGGATGAAAAATGCTGTTCGCAGAAGAAAAAAATAGCAGATGCGATTTCAATCAGTCCTGGAGTCGAAAGATATTTATTATCGTCCGTCCGTAAGTATTTGTGCAGTCATTAGGAAGGACCCCCACCCATTACCTCCCCTCTCCCACCCTCCAATCTGACACAACAACATCGACGACCAGCATTGTGTCGTTTTTTTCTTGCAGTTCTCTTTGTCCGGACGAACTGGACCGGAAATGACGTCATCTAATCGGGGTCAGCGTAGAATGATTTTATGGTGGCATTGTACATCTGCGCCACCACCGATCTCTTCAGTTTCAAAGTCGGTCCTGCAACAGAAAGACTCGATAGTCTAAGAGGCCTGCATGCCGGATAAAAACTCGTGTTTTAGATAGCGAGACAAAAACAAGCAGTAATCGAAAAAACGACTTGAGGTTTAGGCTTACTATGGTAAAGGGGTCATCCATAAATGACGTCACGCGATTTTGGCGGATTTTTGACCCCCCCCCTTCGTCACACGTCGTCACAAAAAGTCAGACCCCTCAAATATGACGTCACAACGCGTTAACCCCCTCCTTCTTGTCGTCTTTCCAATGTCAAAATTAACGTTTCGTTTGAAAACATCCATTAATTATTATTACAGTTGAAACAATATTGAAAAACTATTACAAATTCTTTTTTAGAAATGAGGTGTAGGCCTATAACAATTACACGTGTAAAATACGTTCAATTTTGCGGTAACATAGCATTGCGGCATTAATGAAAATATTGAGCATTATGTGACGTCACATTTCTGGAAACCCACCCCCGTCGTCGCACATCGTCACAAATGTTTGAACCCCCTAAGTGCGTGACGTCATTTATGGATGGCCCCCAAAAATATAAAGTACATACAAGGTTTATTATAAAGTAAAGTACAAATAGTAAGTAAAATAAATAAAGTAAGATATACGCAAAGCATTAATTGTAATAAATAAGATACTAAAATAAATAAACTACGTAAATAAATAGCAGATAAAAAGCAAAGCATGGATGTTATCACAGGCCCTAGTATTAACCCCTTAACTGGGGATCTCGGATATACCCGTCCATTTTACATTGGGTTACAGTTAAATACACGGTTAAGGGGTTAACTGGCCGTTGTGTGTTTAGAAACCCGAGAACTCACCTAGTTCGCCGCCGCCTACCGAAAAGTCTTTGGGTAGGATCGACCATTTCTGGATGTTCTGGGCGCGAGATGTCGCCCGCCTGTTGACCTCGTCGATCCCCTTCTGTATGGCTTTCAAGATGGCGGCGTTTTCTGTACTGATAATCTGGTTCACCGTCACGGCTTTGCTGCCGAGCTTCTGGCACCAGACTAGCGACGCCGGGGCCAGCTCTTGAAGCGGTTCTCCAGTTTCCGGGTCGACCAACGTCTGCAGAACGTTCGATTTTTTTCATCTAGCGCCTTTTCGCTGAATCTCGCGAGAACAGGGTTATTTTTAGAATTATCAACGGGGGGTGTCGGTAAATTATGGCTGTCCCCTGGCAAAAAAGTCTGACAAGCAAAAAATAAAATAGGTCATCCCATAGCTAAGATTGGGGGTGTCGGTTTCAAATTGGTGGGTGGGTGGGGCGTTGGGCGTGTTAGGGGGTGCAAAAATATCCCTGCGCGAGAACCTTCAGGCGAATTCCTACCCTTACGATTTGAAACAACATTATTTACTGTCAGTCTGCATTTTGGAAGCAAATGCGCTTCTGAGTAGAAATAGAAGAGGCGCTATACAAATTCCACATTACGTTACAAATACTGTACATTTGCCAGTAGGCAAGGGAGGCAAAACGCAAATGTCCAATTTTCTAGCGCAGTGTTGGGAGAAAAATATGAACTGCACATATAAGGTTTTCTGGTACTCGGTACCGGCGCGTACCGTCGCAGTAAAAACACGGTTTGTTGTTCGACAGATTTTGAGCTTTTTTGGGCAAGAAATGGGAATTTATTTCGGGTACTGTAAATAAGGGCATGTATTTTGAGTAACGGACTCCATTATAATGTACAGTACAGTACACTTAGTTAAAACGTACCGCAATGTATAGGGTTCAGTGTCTTGCGCTACGCTATTGGACGGTATTGGACATAACGTACTTCGAATATAGCGTACTCGATTTTACAGACCCGTTAATTTAACCCCTTAACTGGGGATCCCGTATATATATCCGTCCATTTCACATTGAGTTACAGCTAAATACATGGTTAAGGGTTAATTAAGTACAGTACTGGCCAAATTATTATGGATTTGGTTTCCAACAGTTGATTTCTTAGTTATATCGGTAAAAAGGCTAAAATAAAGTGACGCTATGGCAAAAGTGCAACTTTAGTGAATAGCTTTATGTGTCTGCGGCCAAAGTAAGTCGGACTTGAGCTGATTCAGTACTTTGTCCATCAGCCACGTGCCTTAGGGACAGCAGCTACCTGATCAGGCATCTGCAATATCAATGACCTGGCATGATCCTTCAGCTGCTGGTCATGGGACCATACGTGAAGAAGCCTCTTGGTGAGTTGGCGCTTTTTTGTAGAGACTGCTTCTTTGTTCTTCTTGTCTTTAGGTATCTTCGAAACATTTTCAATTGGGTTCATGTAGGCTCTGTTCGCCGGCCAGTCAAGCAACCGTAATCCCTGCCTCTTGACGAATTCCTTCACTTTCCTGGCAGTGTGGCGTGGTTCATTGTCCTGCTGGAAGGTCACGTCTGCATTTCTAGTGCCAAACCATGCGCGTATCTGATGAGATAAGAATAAAGTAGTGTGCAGTACCTTCGACCAGTCAGCTGCAGTCCAAGACAAATGCTCTTTAACCCATTGCAGCCTCTTCTTCATCATCGATGTCTTCAGCAGAGGCTTCTTTAGAGGGTACCATGATCGAACAACCAGATGACTTGATCGACCAGCATCGAACAAACGTCTACGCACCGTTCTACTACTGCTTGTAGCTGTCCCACTCACAACTCACGACTCCCAACTGTCTAGCGGTTGCCCTGCGGTTGGACAGACACAAACTGACCAGTTTCCTGTCGTTTCTTGAACTCGATAGACGTCGTCTGCCACATCTTCCCCTTCGCCTCGGAGACAATGTCAGGCCAAACATCACACTTTTTGCAATAACACTCACAACTTGGGGTGAAACCTTCATTTTCTCAGCAATATCTGGCTGTGTCAAAGATGTCTCCTCCAGAAGAACACGAATCTGGCCCTTTTCCTCGGGCTAAGATCAGACTTCTTTCCCATCACATGGCTATTATATGTCGCCGAAGAAATTACTGCTTAGTATCGGTTAAATATGCAAAAGGCCTACTAATTGCAAATTGACTTATAAAATTAACTTGGAAGTGAAACTATGGTGCGTGAAGATTAACGAAATATCTTCACAAAATAGGCATTTTATTCAGAATTACTGTCGACAAAAATAAAGCAGTTACCTATAGCAAATGATATATAATATAATAATTTTATATAAATTTATATTCAATTTTATAGCATTAGAACAGCAAAGTGCCATTCAAGAAGGATAATTACCACCAGGATAAATAAACAGACTAGCAGCTGTTAGCATCAAATTAGTGATGAAAAGAGCAAAATCCATAATAATTTGGCCAGTACTGTACGCTATAACGAAGTTCTACTGTAATAACATCGTTGTCTAGAGTCTACACTGTAGACTAATTAACAGCGGAAAGAGTGCGAATCGATGACTTACCTTGAAGGTAAGCAACATGGAAAGGAATTTTCTTTTGTCGCCGATCAGCATACAGTTGCTGATGCAGGGAAGGACCGCTTTCACGTTATCTTCTATCGGAACTGGAGCGATGTTCTCGCCCCCCGCAGTTATCAGTAACTCTGTGTAACAATAACATGTAATAATAATAAATACTATTAATAAATAATATCAGCGACGGCTCCAGGAATTCCTGGCGGGGGATGAGACAAAATTAATAGGAAGTTAGTGAGAGATGCAAAGTGAAGAAGAAGAAAAAGAAGGAAAGATAGAAAAAGGTCATTGTTAGTGTTTTGCTCACTAAATGCTAATAAACCTTGCCAAATAAGCCAGACAAGCAAAAAAAGGTAGGTCATTCGCAGTATTTTTCACTAAATTTAAAAAAAACTCGCCGGAAAATAAGTGGACAAGCCAAAAAACGGTCACCCGGAACCCGGGTGGGGGATGCATCCCCAGCCATCAACATGGTGGAACCGCCACCGAATCGGCCTAATCAGTGGCGTAGCCAAGGGTGGTTATGGGGGTTAAGCCCCTTGGGCGCAGAGGAAAAAAATTTGTGTTTCCATGCATTTTCAATTTATTTTCGGACACGGTTTTGAGGGTCAAATCCCCCTTGGGGCTGGTGACCAGAACTTTTTAGGCGCCATAGGTGTGAGGACATTTTTTTGCTTGTCAGCATCTGAAAGGGATAATTTTAGAAGGAAAGACACAGGATAGATACATAGGATGACCCTATTTTTTGCTTGTCAAGATTTTCCGAAAGTTGGCTACGGTCAGAAGTATTCTGGATTAGTTAATTTCTACACCATCGATCTTAGTGGGGACATTTAGGCGGATTCGAATTGAAACGTCACCAGTAAAACCTCGTTATAACCCCCCCCCACGAGAGATTTTAGTGTTTTTCTCTATTAACCCCTTAACCGTGTATTTAACTGTAACTCTATGTAAAATGGACGGATATATCCGGGATCCCCAGTTAAGGGGTTAAAGAAGTGAAAACCTTTTATTCTTCCGGTGATGAAGAGAAATCCTCGCTCGTCCTTCTTGCCGATGTCGCCTGAGTGCAACCAGCCGTCGTCGTCAACGGCCTCTTTGGTCTTTTCTTCGCAATTCAAATAGCCCATGAACACATTACGACCTTTCATGCACACCTATGAACAGTCGAGTGTATGTTGACTATGTTCTATAATCTTTATGCAACTTCTTCTTATATTAACCCCTTAATCGTGTATTAACTGTAATTCAATGTAAAATGGACGGATATATCCGGGATCCCCAGTTAAGGGGTTAAGTTATATAATAAATAAAAATAAAATGTACGTTTGCATATGATGGCTATAATCTTCGAAAGTTCTTGACCGATTGCTTTGAACAAGAGAATTCCTTGGCCCCTTTGCAGATGGGCTGACGAGTGCTTGACAAATCTTTAAATTCCTGATGACCCTTTTTCCGCTTTTCGCCGTTTTTCACACTCTTAACCTCTTAACCGGTTGCCCCGAGAATACTCGTCCATTTTACATTACGTTACAAATAAATGGCCGGTTAAGGGGTTAATAATGTCCCCGGCGCCCGGGCCTCCTTTTACTCGTCGGGCCCCTGTGCATATACCTTGGCAACGTCCTTTTTGTGTTTATTACTATTGATAATTAAGACATCTTCATCATCGGCCCGGGTCCCCTCCAGGCCGTCGGGCCCCTGTGCATTCCCCCTCCCCCTCTCGGGGGCCCTGTAAATAGAGGCAATTTTCTGTTCAGCTACGCTATTCAAGCGTGCTGATTAATTAGCCTTCTCGAGCAGCTTAATGCCCCACACGTTTTATTATTATTATTATTATTATTATTATTATTATTATTATTATTATTATTATTATTATTATTATTATTATTATTATTATTATTATTATTATTATTATTATTATTATTATTATTATTATTATTATTATTATTATTATTATTATTATTATTATTATTATTATTATTATTATTATTATTATTATTTAAAAGTTCCATGGAAGGCGACAGCGTTAAATCTCTGGAGTGCCACTGATATTCGCTGTAGCAGAAAGGATGTTTCTCTTTCGTTATTATTATTATTATTATTATTATTATTATTATTATTATTATTATTATTATTATTATTATTATTACACGACCAACATCATAACCAAAAATACATGACTCAAGATATTTAATTAATTTATACTTTTTAATTTAATCAGATCATATCTGTAAATTACATTACATTACATAACTATATGTAAATACTTCTCCGTTTCCTTCGTCGTCCGGATCTGCCAGCAGTGTCGTAGCACCTGGAATTTCTTTTCCGGTGCTTGTCATCAAGTAATTCGTCGGAGTACACATGGTCTGCGGCCCTTAAAAAGACGAGAAATGCAGTTGCTGTTGTCGAATTTCAGGCCAATTTGACCAGAAAGCACAATAGTTTAACGTCTTTCATGCGTTGAACGTACAGTAAAACTGTATTACGCCGTCGAGGAATTTTCGCAAATGTTTGGAATAGGAACGTAATATTACTTTTGTATGAGGAGTGACATCCAGGCATTTGATTTGGGGGTCGTATAAATTTAAGAGGAGGTGTATATATTGTTAAATATATGAAATATAACATATATTATATATATTATATATAATATATGTTATATACATTATATATGTTATATATACTGTAATATATTTATGTATAGGCCTAAATTTAAGAGGAGGTGTATATATTGTTAAATATATAATATATAACATATATTATATATAATTATATATATTATATAATATATAATATACATTATATATGTTATATATACTGTAATATATTTATGCAAATGTTGGGGTACCTATACCGATGTACCTCTGTCTATATGTGCCCCCCCCCTATTCGGGAACCCTGGTTACGCCACTGACACTGACCAATCGGTACTTGCGCCGTGCATTACCTGAACACTCGCTCATGCCATAGACTTCCATGATGGGGATGTTTAGGCTGAGGAAGAACTCGAGCGTGTCCTTCATGATCGGCGCGGCACCGCTGCAGAACATCTTGCATCGGTCTAGGCCGAGTGCGACTCGAACCTTCTGGAAGACGATGCGATCGGCCACGCCGAAGAAGAACGGAACGCCGTCTTTCCTGAGAAGAAAACGATGTCAAGGGGTTACTCTTAGATCTAATTCGCCGTATATAGAATAGGGCCTGCTCATCATCGTTTCCCTTGTTCCTTTATGAACTGAAGTTGAGGTGTGACAGCATGCATTTCTTTTCTCCAGCAATGTCAATCCTGTGTCTTCTTGACTGCTGTTGGCATTAACGCCAACATCAGTACTTATTATTATTATTATTATTATTATTATTATTATTATTATTATTATTATTATTATTATCGTCATCATCTCATTATTATTATTATTATTATTATTATTATTATTATTATTATCGTCATCATCTCATTATTATTATTATTGTCGTCATCATCTCAATATTTTTATTATTATTATTATTATTATTATTATTATTATTATTGTTATTATTATTATTATTATTGTTATTATTATTATTATTATTATTATGATTATTATTATTATTATTATTATTATTGTTGTTGTTGTTATTATTATTATTGTTGTTGTTATTATTATTATTATTGTTATTGTTATTATTATTATTATTATTATTATTATTATTATTATTATTATTATTATTATTATTATTATTATTATTAAAGCCTTCAACGCGTAGACTGACCCTTTCATTTTTGAGAGATGTGTGTTCAATCCGATGTTCTTCGCCCAGGACGCAACGGAGCGTTTGAGGAATCCGTTGGAATTTCCCACGGCTACCATCGCCTCCTGGAACTTCTCCCAGACTCTCGGAACACCGAAGAATATCGTCGGACGGACTTCCTTCATTGTCGCAACAATTGAACCCTACACACAATCACTTATACTTAATACGGGTACTTATACAGTACTTAAACTCATACCTAAATTTCTTACTTATATTTATATAGAGCCTACGTATAGGCAGTGGCTGCTCCACCGGGGGGGGGGGTCAGGGGCCCGTGACCCCCCTATTGAGTGCCTGCCCCCCCATTTGGGACCCTATACTTAATGCTACATACATTAAACAACAAATGATTGGTCCCCATGATTAGAAGTTACCACCCAAACGCCCCCCCCCCACTTGCCAAATCCTAGAGCCGCCACTGCGTATAGGGCCTACTTAATAATTATAATATGAAGCAATCGTTAATAGAAGTTTACGCCAATGACGTGGGCGCTCGCACATTAGGTCAAGAGGGGACACTTGCCCCCTGGAAAATGCAAATACCAATATTTCACATAGAAATCTGAAAAAAATTGCTAAACTATTAACCTTGACCATTGTGTTAAAATGTGTTTTGTCCCCCTCATGGAAAAATTTACGTGAGCGCCCCATGTCCAATGAGCATTGATTTGACCCATTTGACCCACGACCCATTGACCCATTGACCCATCGACCCATGACCCACTGACCAATTGCCACCTCTTTAGCATTGTTGCGCTGTGTACGTGCGCGTGCATGTGCGTGTGTGTGTGGATGGGGGGGGGGAGGGGGCGATGATGCATTCTTGCCTTGAGGGCGTCCGGTTGGGCGAAATAGATGGTTGCCCCGACGCATATCGGAAAGAAGATGTCGAGCAGCTGGGCGGCCACGTGACTCAGGGGCAGGTAGCCCACCCCGACCTCAGATCCCATCTCCGCCCCGATAATGTTTTTTATCATCTTCGTCGTCCAGACGATCTAAGAACATACAGAAAGAAAATTGCGTTGTACGATCCAACCTGATCTCTTTTAACCCCTTAACTGAGGTTCCCGGATATATCCGTCCATTTTACATTGAGTTACAATTAAATACACGGTTAAGGGGTTAAGTATAGCAAGATCGACGTAACACGAGTAAGGGCTGCTAGATCGGGTGACAGGAGGGTGCCTGGATAATAATTATCACGCGTGACTGTGTATAGAACCTGTATACAAAGGCTTTGGTTTCTTGGAAATGTCAATTTTCGATTTTTTGATGTCTCTTGGAATTCCTGCATCTTTGATTAGTACAGATTGGACAGACAGATTGACGGACGAATAAATAGATGGATGAATTGACCGATGGACAAACAGATATATATATACAATGCTTTTTTCTAGGAAAAAAGGTTTGGGAACCCATCCTTTTTTGCTCATCAACAAAACAGGTGTGGGAACGCCGTACCTGTACGTTCCTAAATGCATTATTACATATCCATAATTATATATGCAATCTGGCAAAACAGGTGTGGGAACGGCTTTCCCATGCGTTCCCACTGAAAAATGCCCTATAATATATATATATATATATATATATATATATATATATATATATATATATATATATATATATATATATATATATATATATATATATATATATATGCATAAATAGGACGAGAGAGAGAGAGAGAGAGATAAAGAGACAGACAGAGACAGACAGACAGATACAGAGAGAGAGAGAGAGAGAGACAGGCAGAAAGACAGACAGAGAGGAATCCTGTGCTTAAGCAGTGTTAGGAAAGATCACTTGTAAAATGATCTTGATCAAAGATCAAGATCACTAGAGAGAAATTGATCTAAGATCAAGATCAAAGATCACTAGAATATAAATGATCTAAGATCAAGATCACTTTAAAAGTGATCTAAGATCAAAGATCATACAAATATAGTTATTATATCATGTATGACGTGTCACGTATGATAACGATACAAATGTCCACTGTAGGCCTACGATGCATGTAAACTTTTGTAATACTAAGTTACTAACACAACTGAAAACAGTTCATGACAATTTTAGCAACTAACTGTCAGTTCACAGTCAGTGTTGAACACGGCAGTTCATTTTCAGCATGAGCAGACGCTCAAATGTTGCGTCAGACAACCTGTTTCTTCGTGGTGTAGCTATCAAACCTCCAATACTAAAAAGTCTTTCGACAGGCGCAGAAGTGGCAGGGTTGTGTTATATTTCACAAATGCTGCCTTAACATGTGGGTATGCCAACAAGCTAGAAAGTTCCTTATTTGGGTTATTCAGGTAGTGCATGACCTCTATCTTGACTGCATTTTCATGACCAGTTGCAACTGAGCAATTAAGCCTCCCCTGAGTCCCAGTGGCAGTGCCAGTACTAATGTCAGGGCCATACCCATAATCCTCATCATCTGCACCGGCTGCACTAACATGATCATTGAGGTCTGAATGCTTGATTTGTCCGCCATTTTACTCAATACACATAGAAGTTCGTTGATTGATTGACTTAGTTGGGAGAATACGTATAATTTGATCTTTGATCTTCTGTTGATAATAAAGATCAAAATCACCAAAAAAGTGATTTAAAATCAGAGTCAAAGATCACTAGTAAAAAGTGATCTAGATCAAAGATCAAAGATCATGAATTGTGATCTTAGATCATGATCTTTGATCTTTTGATCTAAGATCACTCATAACAGTGTGCTTAAGACTGAAATAACGATAACTTAGCGTACATTGTCGTGACTTAGCATGACTCCCTTCGGATCTCCTGTTGTTCCTGACTGAAACAGATCAGAAAACGACAGAGAACAAAATAGAAGAGCAGAGGAAGTATTCTCCACGTTGATCATCAAATCCTATAGGCTAATTTCAAACGGCGCTTAATTCCTGCATCCCACAGACGACGTACACTTTAATTAGGTCCATACAATCAAATATTGTTTAGATCAACAAATCCAGATTGGTGGCACACCATGATTTAATTTGGACTGGATAATAATAATAATTATATTAAAGACAGTGTCTCAATATGACGACATAAGTTTCAGAAATGCGGTTAATTTGCACAAATCCTATGCATTATTAGCATTATAGTATAAAGAGGGTTGTCATGGATGAGGCGTTGTAAATGCAGAAGATGATGGCCTATGTCTGCGATAGCGATTGATATCGATGAAGTGAAGAATGCTAAAGACAGTATGTCAATATGGTGCTTGAAGTCGATCTCTAACAGGACGAAATAAGTTTCAGAAATGCGGTTGAATTTGCTCAAATGCTTTGCATTATTAACATTATGGAATAACGAGGGTTGTCATGGATGATGCGTTCTTAATACGAAAGACGATGGCCTAAGTTTGCAATAGCGGTTGATATCGATGTAGTTAAGAATGCTAAAGATAGTGGCTCCATATGGTGCTTGAAATCGATTTTTAACAGGACGAAGTTTCAAAATGCGGTTGAATTTCCACAAATCCTATGCATTATTTGCATTATAGTATAAAGAGGGTTGTCATGGATGAGGCGTTCTTAATACGGAAGACGATGACCTAAGTTTGCAATAGCGATTGATATCGATGAAGTGAAGAATGCTAAAGAATAATTATGCACTTCTGTAGCGCCAGCTTTAATACCTAAGGGTATACCAATCGATGGTATACTTCAAATCCATCCATTCGCAAAAGACCAGGTCATTTCAGAAAAAGACCAGGTCATTTCAGAAAAAGACCAGGTCATTTCAGAAAAATAATAATTTGAATTAATAACTTTAGGTTTATGGTTAGAGGCTGGGTTACCTCCGGCCCTAATCGGACCAAGCGAAACAGTGCATAGGCAGAATAGCCGCCGGTAGCCGACAATCTCTATAATAGGACGATCTACAGTGTAGATGTGGTTTATGACGTCATACCGTGTATATAAGAGTGCAGCACTTATTTGGCGCCAGGCCTTTGATTCTTGTTTGCAGTTCTTTCTCGAGGTCGTCTGTACCCAGCGCCATCATGTCCTTCCACTGGAATATATAATTGCATGCAATTAGGCTTACAGTATTAAGCAGTTGAGACCAGCACCAAACCAAACTGCTTAAGCTTACGCCATCCACATTTGACCAAAAGTCTTAGCGGTAAATTACTGTGGTGCCCCCTTCTAAAGCGCCATGTAAATTATTCGCAAGGTTTTACTTATTCGCGTAATTAAAATCTATGCTTCAACTTCCCGCTGTCTTTGCCATACTGTAGATAGAGGCCATCTAGTGATGATTAAAGTCAATGCTCCATCTTTCCGCTGTCTTTGCACAGATGGACTTCTTCCAGTGAGTATTGATATCTATGCTACAGTGGTTTTAGCACAGGCTTACTTAGCCTCCCAAACCACTTTAAATCACATTATTATTATTATTATTATTATTATTATTATTATTATTATTATTATTATTATTATTATTATTAGTATTATTATTATTATTATCATTATTATAATATAATTGTTACTATAAATTGTTATTATAAATTATTATTATTATTATTATAAATTACTATTGTAAACTATTATTATTATTATTATTATTATTATTATTATTATTATTATTATTATTATTATTATTATTATTATTATTATTATTATTATTATTATTATTATGGTGAGAAGCGATGTCCATACCCTAGACTCCATCTAGTTTCAATTAAAGTCTATGGTCCATACCGAATATACGTCCCGGTAGGGCAGTTTCGGTTCTCCGCTGTACTGGACGATGGCCCTGAGACAGGGCAGACGGTCTTTGACCTGGAGCAGCTTCTGCAGCTGAGCGTCGTTCTCGACGACGACGATGTTGCATTCGGCGTTGTCGGCGAGGAAGCGACAGGCTTCCGGGGAATTCGTCGTGTAGAATCCGGTGGCAAATCCACTGAAATGCGACACGGAAAGACGTCAGAGACAGGCCTCGTGGTCAGAGATGGGTCGTTGGGTCAATGAACATGGGCGGCGCTGGGTTTTGTTGGCTGGGTGGGTCTAATGCAATCTACACAACCAGCCTAGGGCCCGGCTCAGACTACCCCTTCCCCAATCAAAATTTCTCTGCGGATTTGCATGGTTTGCTCGGGTGCTCCTGCCCGAGGCTGGGTGGGTCCGAACCCGCACACCCACCACTCTAGCGCCGCCCCTGTCAATGTCCATAAATCCACTGTCCCATCATGTCAGAGTTAACGGAATATTCTTTATGGCCAATGCAATGGCGTAGCCGGAGGGTTGAGGGTTAAAAACCCCCTTGGCTGCTGACGAAAACATTTTTTACATGCTTTTCCATACATTTTTTTCATTTTCGGACGAGATTTTGGGGGTCAAAATCCCCTTGGCTGGTGCCGACCGGAAAAAGTTCTAAGCGCATTAGAAAATAGAAATAATGTAAAGGTGTCAGAAAGGTGACAACCTTTATTCGCTTGTCAGCTCCTAAAAAATAAAAATAAAATAAATAGAGGTTTGTTTGCTTGTCAAAATTTTTTGTTCAAAGTTTGGTCACTATCGAAACCAAACCCCTCTTCCGGAAATCCTGGCTACGCCACTGGGCTTAGGTGTATAAATGATATTATGTTCTCTGACAGCCTACCCGGCAAAGATGGCGGCTAGGTCGGCGATATGCCATTCTGGGGAGTTGAATCCGATGATGCCCACAGATTTGTGCGGTTCCAAACCAAGCTGCAATACAATATAACTATGCAACACAATATAACTGTGGTCGAGTCTTAGAGTATTCAGTCGGGTAATCGAAGAGGGGCCTGCGACCCCGCATTTCCTTTTTCGCATGACCCAGGCGACATGAAATAAAAGTCATCTGAGCGGGTTTTTTATTGTGATGGGCTAACCATCCCCTCCACCCCCCTCTCCCCCCACAACTCCCGCCTGGAACCGTCACTATTACAGAAGAAACTGCCCGATCATTACGTCAATGAAATATGCAAATGATGTCAGCCTTGTAATGCACAGTAACAGATTATTTATATAGCGCATGTCCTTGGATGAAAACGTGGGGGCCCAATCTCGATACCTTCCCCGTCCCCCTATGGTAGCCCCTCCAAAAGATGGGGGAAGGGCTTGAACCTAGGGACCAAATAGAAGTTTATGCCTATGAATAGTGCTTTGTGTGTGTGTGCGTGTGCGTGTTGTGTGTGTTGTGTGTGTGTGTGTGTGTGTGTGTGTGTGTTTGCTGTTAGGTTTTACCCTAATGAAGGCTCTGGCCGCTCGTCTCACGTCGTTCAAGTACTCTTGATACGTAATGTATTTCCATTCGCCGCCATTTTTAAAAGCTGTTGAAAAACAAGGAAAAGACGAATTTTGACATTTCCATCGAATAAATCTGAATTAGAATGACAAGAATACTATCTTCCAAGCATTATAATACTTAGAGAAACTTCAATGATGACGGCGATGATGATGATACTACTACTACTACTACTACTACTACTACTACTACTACTACTACTACTACTACTACTACTACTACTACTACTACTACTACTGCTACTACTACTGCTACTACTACTGCTACTACTGCTGCTACTGCTGCTGCTGCTGCTGCTGCTACTGCTACTGCTGCTGCTGCTGCTGCTACTGCTGCTGCTACTACTACTGCTACTACTACTACTGCTACTGCTACTACTACTACTGCTACTACTACTACTACTACTACTACTACTAATAATAATAATAATAATAGGCTTTAGAGTAGTCCAGTATGGTCTGCCCTGTGTGAGAACCACTATATTATGTTTCACCCATTATGGTCTTGCTGTGTAATCTCGTATACTTTGTCCTCTTGTCTTCCAGTAGATTGTTCTCGTGTTCTACGCTGTCTTGTCTTTGCATCTAGTCAGGCCCGTACGAAGTGGGGGGGGGGGGGAGTGCAGGGGTGCAGCTGCACACCCTGAAAAAAGAGAGGAAATTCCTTGCGTGAAGACATTTTTTGCTTGTCAGGAAGCGCGATTATCTTGATTAGACCTACCTTTTTTTGCTCGTCAGGTTTTTTGAGATGCGAATTTTTTTCTTAAGAAAATCTGAAATCTGCACACCCTGCTGAAAATTCGTTCCGACGTGCCTGCATCTAGTAATATTCGGACCCAGATAGTCTAGCTGTTAGCTCGAATAATTATTGTGTTCTGTAACAAACGCTGTTTCTAAAATTCACATAACTTCCGGGGAAACCGGAAACCGACCTAGGGCATTGTGCGATGCGAATTTTTCCACGGTTCTTTCCAGAAACGTTACCACCGAGATGGGTGGTTCGGCCGATGGACCAGTTTCCTCCATCCGCAGCTTTACCGCGTTGCTTCGGATCCATGTCACTACATCGTCCGATGGTACCAGCGCATCTGGACCTTCAAACGCCAATCAGTTGTAAATTATTCTCAAATAGTAGCCTAAACCAAGCGTAAAATTAATTTCGAAGACGTCGACTACTGTATTAGAACATTAATCCTTATTAAATTAGGCATACACTCCCTCTTTTAGATTGAATTTCGAAACCAGAATTTAAAAACTGCGGCTGGTTAGGCCTAGTCAAACACAGAAACTTCCTTGAAGGCAGCTATCCAAAATATCCAAATGATAGGCCCATGGATGGATTCGTGGAAAATGCAACGAAATTTGTGAAAATCTAAGCGACCTTGAAGAAAACAATCAAGATGAAGTCTAAAATAGACTACGTCCGAAAGAAATTAAAATGGCGTACTTACCGATGCCATAGGCTTTACATGTAGGTTAGTGGCGCCATAGAAGTTGATTGATTAACTGATTGGTTGATTGATTGATTGATTGATTTTTTAGCGTGAAATACGGCTACAAATGTCAAATGCTCCAGAAAGATGCCAACAGTATCTGTAACCAATAGCCTAGTAAACAGGGTTTACCGGTACAGTAGTTGTATACTGTATAGTATATGCAACGTAACACTTGATACTACTTGTCTAAGCGACGTATATAGGGACTGGGTTTCCAAGTAGAACACACACACACACACACACACACACACACACACACACACACACACACTTCAGTTTAACCCTTTTTGTAGAGGCGTCAGATTTCACGACGCATTTGACACAGCCGAAAGATTGTGCGTCTAAATAATGACAAAGCTTTTGAATGAGCATCCATATTCAGCTACTTATTCTATAAACTTGATCGTTAGGAAAAGGTCTACTGGCCTCAGGGGCGTATCTAGGGTATTTGGCGCTCATATCAGTGAATCAGAAAATCAAGTTAGCAAATGTACAAATCTAGACATTTATTCCAACGTGCCATCCAGAAACCATTGACAAACATACATCAGCCCTGGGATTCTTATTGCATGAACATTAGTAGTAGTAGTAGTAGTAGTAGTAGTAGTAGTAGTAGTAGTAGTAGTAGTAGTAGAAGGAGGAGGAGGAGGCCTAGTAGAAGTAGTAGTAGTAGTAGTAGAAGGAGGAGGAGGAGGCCTAGTAGAAGTAGTAGTAGTAGTAGTAGTAGTAGTAGTAGTAGTAGTAGTAGTAGTAGTAGTAAAAACTTCTTTAGCGCCATTGCAGCATAGCAGGCTACATCGGCACCAGTCGATGGTCGCTTCAGTAAAAAAGTCATAGTCGTGATGTTGTCCGTGGTGATTCGATGTTAAAATCCAGAGGTCAGTCCGTGCTTTACATTAAGAGATGAATTAAGTGAAGAATAAGAAAAACAATAGGCCTATGTTTCCGCGTCAGCTATGGGCCCTAAGCTAGTGCCTAATGCCGCCAAATCAACCAAATAATAACTTCTTTTTTATACGTAGGCGCCAAAACCCAGTCTTTATTCTAGCCACCTAGGCATTGGAGGGGGAGTTAATATTTGTGGGGGGCAGACATTGGGGAGGTCATACTATTTGGCAAAATTAAATTTTTTGGGGGGAAATTTCAAACTTGGGGAGATTCACCCCAGAGAAGGTCTAGAATAAATACTGGCCAAAACCACGAAAGTCGATGAATAATTCGTTTGGCGACACTGTTCATGATCTGGAGGCCCACAGTGTTGGAGTTGCTGGGTGTGTTGGGAGTTGAACACCACAGGCAGCCTACTGTAGCACTAGTCCTTGCTTTGTCCAATTTCAAACAGGGTATAAATTTTATAATATTTTTGTGGTCTATAAAACCTGTAATACAAAAAACCAGCTCTCTTAAGCGCCATCTTATCTCTCTATTGACTTTTTAGACATTTGACAGATAATAGATTTCTGAAAGACTTTGTATAGTGTCGTTTCAAATGGCTCATTATTTTTCGTGGCATTTCGAAAGCTCTAGAAAAAAAATCGAGAAAGAATATATTGACAATTCTAGTACAGTTTGACACAACAAAGATGGGGACACAAGAATATGTGGTTTTAATTCGTTTCATCACTCTTCTGAATTTTTGCCTATCTATAGCCTGCCATGGCCCGAGACAGCGCTTGTGACAAAATTGCCACACTGCTCAGAGCCTGGTACCACGCCATTGGGATATTCCTGCCAAAAGCATGGGGAGGGCGGGGGGGGAGAAAATGTTAAAAAGTAGACCTAAGGCCCAGTGGCGGCTCTAGGATTTGGCAAGTGGGGGCCGCTGGGGGCAACTTCTAATCATGGGGGGCCAACCATTTGTTGTTTAATGTATGTAGCATTAAGTATATGGTCCCAACTGGGGGGGCCACTGGGGGGGCCAGGCTCTCAATAGGGGCACGGGCCCCTGGCCCCCGGTGGAGCCGCCACTGCTAGGGCCTACTCATAATTCATAAATATGTTTAAATTCTAGTGATGACCGTTTTTGCTTGTCAGATCCTTTTACAACGTTTAAGAATCACTAAACATTGGAGTTGGGGTAAATGATACTCTATCCCCATCACTAATTATTAGGAGAGACCGTCCCTTGTGTTCTACGCCAATGGGGGTTCTGAGAATCTGCGCAGAAGCACAATATTTTGTTGCAACTTTCTACCGTCGCACTATCAAAGTTACGAAATAAAGTTAAATTTGAAGATATGAATCCAAATCCCAACGAAAATTTTGCATCGTTTGCAAATTCTAGCGACTGCTTGAATTCGGAAATACACAAGAATCAATCAATCAGTCAGTCAGTCAATCAATCAATAAGCTTCTATGGCGCCACTATCTAGTATATCCATCAGCCGATTGCGCGCCAATTCCAATCCGAATTAGAGCCAATTAGTTTAGCCTACACCTAATCAATGATAGAGTATAATAATAAATAATAATAATAATAATAATAATAATAATAATAATAATAATAATAATAATAATAACAACAAGGTTTAAAGTGGTGCAGTAGGGACTAGGGTGCGATTTGTGACCTGGAGCAGTGAGGGAGAATATGTTGAGCTTGGGGGGATGTAGTTGTTGGAAACTGTATCAGTGGGGGGATGTAGTGGTGGGGATGTAGCAGTAGGGGGGATGCAGTTGGGCAGTGGGGGGATTCCCCCCTTTACCCCCGCAAATCGCGCCCTGGTAGGGACTGCCCTGTATAGATATGATATTCCGTCAACAGGAGGTTAGCTTTTTGAATAAGTCTACTAACCCTTTTTCCAATTCATCGCAGACGCGACACCTTCTATTCACAGTTTATGTAGCGCTGTAGTTTTAGATTTCGATTTTCCTCACGCCGCCGATATATAGTCTACAATTTATCCAGCTCAGTTTTCCATGTCGAGAGAAAGACGAAAAGTTTTTGTTTGAATCAAATACTAATTATCTCCGGTAACAGCGTACAGGACTATTGATTCCAAGGCGTAGGCCTATATGCTTACAGTAAAACATACTCAATGCCTTTTATAGCTGCACGAAGCTTATATGCCTATACGGCCTAAACTGTTCTATAGCCTGACATTAGCAGTAGGCCTATAAAAACACTCAATATATAGGTCTACTGCATGAGCTTATATATATATATATATATATATATATATATATATATATATATATATATATATATATATATATATATATTAAATGTTACTAACCTAACTACTAACAAACACATGTTAAATATGTACAGCGCCCTTGACTTTTGGTAGACGCCATGCGTACGCAGGGCCATATTAAGTCGGGGGCTGAGGGGGCTGTAGCCCCCCGGCCCATCATGAAAATAGGCCCACCGATTTTCGAGATAACCTTTTTTTGCCTGTCAGAACGATTTGGAAGGGAGATAACCTATTTTTTGCTTGTCAGAGATTTTCAGTATAGTCGACGGCCTTTTTTCTCAGCCCCAGGCCCACTCGAACCTTAATCCGGCCCTGCTTAGAACGAGTGTACTAAAATATGGGTTCACGGGGGAGGGGGCATTCAATAGGGGCCCGGTCCCCCCAGCCTTCCGACTTGGAGTCGCCTCTGAAAGGACTATAGGGGATCGGACTGTCTTCCTATAGGCCCATAGCAGGGCCTGTTTTAAGAAAAAATTATCACTGCACTAAACTCAAGAAAATTTGTGGACATCTGCCCAAAAACAGGCAAAAAAAGTCGTCCGGAAAATTTACCACTGCACAAAGCACAGAAGATTGCATTTTACCACTGCACATTTTCATTTTATCACTGCACATTTTGTGTAGGCCCCAATATATCACTGCACGTTAAAACAGACCCTGCTATATAGTATCATTTATAATCCCCCTCCCCCCGACCATAATGCTCTGTGCTCCTTTACTTCTTTAACGTTTTGACAAGTCTGACAGGCAAAACAGGTCATCACTAGGGTATAAACATACTTATGAGTGGCATAACAAAATATTCTACAGTATTCCTTTCCCCCCATGCTGATGGCAGGGATTCGCCCCATGCGTCAGGGCAAATGACTAATGTCATTCTGGCCGTGACTGTGCTTTGGGGTGATTTTCAGGGCATTATAGAGGCACATCATAGACGGTCGGAATGTCCGCCGAACTGGTCTCATTGTCAACGTGTACAAACAACGACATACAGGTGTATATAAAGGAAGTTTAGGAACTAGCGCCCACGTGCTGGCATTATTATTTGGAGTCTTTGCATAGCCTTCTTTTGCGAAATCTGTAGGGCCTACCTAGCCTATGCCCAAGGACGAAATGGCAGTCGATTTCTTCGTTGAAATTCTTTTCTTTACGTAGCGCCCTTGTAGGCTAGCACGAAGCATGCATGCACTGGGCCCTAGTTGGCCTATAGGCAAACACGTTTGCCTGATTAGGGGTAAGCAAAAACTGCACGCGCTTGATTATAATATTATTAAGAAGCGTTTGGTACAGTATAGGGTCTAATACGCGTGTTTTATGTAAAACGCCATCTGCTAATGACGCGGAAGACAGCGAGTTTTGCAAAGCGCTTGAGGCTAAGGGTTGAAACCTTCAACCGGTGCATATACAATGCAAATGAGCTGGGCAGAGCAGTATGAAATTCATATATGCACGATGAGTGGTCATTTTAGCCATTGGGTTAGGCCTATATGTATTAGCTGACAGCGATCGAAACGTATTCCTAGCACAGGTCTTAATATTTAGGAGCAGTGTTTTATCCAGACTCTAGGCCTTTGGGGAGGGGGGGGGGTCGACTTGGCTGGGGAGGAATAGGCACAGTTTAATGCAAGACTTTTTTAAGCGCTGGGGTATTTTTGCTGGAAGGGGCAGTGGTGGAGATTTTGTCTTTTGGAAATGTTGTGCAAAGATTAATCTCTTGTTTAAACAGGGACGTCATTTGGAGGGGGGGGGGCAGGGGCATTTGCCCTCCCCGATTTTTAGGTAAAAACATTTTTCGCCAATGTTTGTGTTATTTAGTTTTTACATACTAAATGGCTGGCTAAACAGGTACACTGGAAAGCAAAAAATATCAGGAGATGTCGAGTAGGCCCTAATCTGAAATAACTAATCGCATAAAAGGACCGACAACCGACAAGCAAAAAAAGGTCGTCAACTTTTTCTTCGCAAACTTGTCAGGTCGAAAGCGTTTTGCCCCCGAAAAACAGTGAAATGACGTCTCTGTGTTTAAAGTATGAGTATAGTGCATATGGGCTATTCGGTCTACATGATTCAATTAAGCTATATGAGGACTGTGTACGTACATGCCACGATGCCCCACAAATTAGTTGACCTAATCCATATCTGCGAACTTTGGCACATAATTTAACCACAAATTCTGAAATTTCGGTTATTTGTTTTCACCCAGACTGCGTTGAGAAATCGTCTGAATTCACAAAGGTGTCCCATTTTGTACTGTTTGCTTAAGCTTAAAGTAATACTTAAACAAACCTGTTTAGCCGAAGGAATGCGTCCAAGCACACATGATCACGCCCTGCTAGGGTAGTGATTTGCGATACGAGTCACGCGGGGGAAGAGATGACCTGTCGCTATTTACCCTCTGAATATAGCCTACATCTCGTAGTAGGCCCTGTCAATACAACTATCTTCGGTGGAGGGTTTCCTGAAGAATTCAACGGCTAATAATATAGAAAATCACGCACACAATTGCGGCCGAGGACGCAGTCACACAATAGCGGTGTACATTTTGGCACTGTGTGCTACCATGCAGTCTTAAATCGTGTTTCACATTGGGCTGTTTTGGTCCACTCAAGTTATTTGACAGCAGTGGCGGCTCTAGGATTTGGCAAGTGGGGGCGTTGGGGTGGCAACTTCTAATCATGGGGCCAACCATTTGTTGTTTAATGTATGTAGCATTAAGTATAGGATCCCAACTGGGCGGGGGCACTGGGGGGGGCAGACACTCAATAGGGGGCACGTGGAGCCGCCTCTGACAGTTAAAATTTTAAACTCGCAGATATAATGAAGGCTTTATTTTCAAGCGGGGCAGTGATGCAGACTGGAAGTTTATTTTAAAATTATAATTTGTTTAAATATTTAATTCACTATATTTCGAAACCGTGTGCGAGAAATATTTGATATTGCCGTAATTTGTAACTTACTTTGTTCTGGTTTATGTCGGTATACTTTCCTTTATTTTATAGTTGCTATTTGTTCAGTGGCTTAGGGGTCGTCCATAAATTACGTCACGCGAATTTGGCACTTTTTTGACTCCCCTACGTAACGCGACGTAACAAAAACGTCGGACCCCTAAAATATGACGTCGCAACGGGCCGACCCCCTCATTTTCATCTTCCGAAAAGTCTTGACAAGCAAAAAATGCCATCCTTGTATTTTTCCTCTCCAAAATCCATGACAAGCAAAAAAGGGTCAAAGTTCATGACCTAATTTTTTTGCATGACGTCACATTTACGGAACCCCCTCCCTCGTCACAAATGGCCGGACCCACACCCCTAACCGCGTGACGTAATTTATGGACGGCCCCTAATCCACAAAGCAGATATGGAAAGACTACTACATACCAAACCGAAAGAAAAAAGTTTATTGGACATAGAGACAGGGAAACCATAGAAAAGTCCATAATGCTTAGGATAGCAAGACAAAGACGCAGAGTAAGACCAAGAACGACCTGGATGAATAACATCACAGAATGGACCTCTATGACAATATACCAGAAGCACATTGAGCCACGTACAAGACAGGACTTTGCGAAGCCAGTTAACCCATGACATCGCCCAGCGCCGGTGTGGCAGGATGACGATGATACATGAAAAGCATTGGGTTTATCTGGCACAAACACAAACTCTCTATGTAACTGTTAGACTAGATTTCTCATAGAAATTTTGTGCAACTAATTTCATAACTAATAAATACAAGTTAAGGCCAATAACGATTTACTACTGGTAATTATTATCATAATAATTAATTAATAATTATTAATTAATAATTATAATTAGCAGATGGTTACATCAGTGGTATTCACACAGACTTACTTAGCCTCCTAAACCACTTAAAATCATATTATTATTATTATTATTATTATTATTATATTTATTGCAGCTAAACTCTCATTAACATGGATTTCAAGAGACTGGAAAGAGTCCATGTTAAGCAAAAATTTCTGTTAATTTTGAAGAAACCTATTACTAAGTACTGCTAGTCCAATTAAAATAGTCTGCACTAACTGGGAGTCCATGGTGTTATCAGGATCTCTGTCAATGGCAGTCTTGACTGTTTTTATCCTTATAATTTGCCAAACAAACAAACACAAATATTAAAATATCTACAGAGAAACCCAAAACTGGTATGAAAAGCAAGGCAACTATTATATATGAAAAATAACCACCAAATTCTAAATAACACAACACATTGCAACGTTTCAAGTACTCCACACAACACGTGTTCAGGGAAAAAAAACACAAGCAAAAAGTAAATCAATGCTCGAAATCACAAAATATATATCAGATCAAAACTTACACTGCTTGCAAGCATAGAAACAAAGATGCAAGAAAAAGAAAAGCAACGAAAACATCAAGACGTCTGCTTCTCCGGTTACTCACATACTCACTTTATTATAATTGAAATGTAAAGTTCAAAATGTGAAATAGTAGTTTGAATAGTAGCCTGAATAAAGCAAATATCAAACACAATGCTGATGAATTTAATAAATCAATTTATAATCTAGCAAAGCACACTACAGTAATGTGATTTCTATTCACTTCACATCCCTCATAGTATTACCCTCATAGTATTAAAGTACTGGTTATCCAAATCAGTAGTATTAGCATAAAAATTCATATAATAAAAAGTCCCTAAAAATATCATAAACTTTAAACAATTCTTCGATGTAACAATTAAACCCCATTTCCTGACCAGAAGTGACATATTCACTAGGAACCAAGTACAAGTTCAAAATGAAATTTCATTACAATATTGAACCGCAACTACAGTTATCATCAAAGCAAACGGCAAATCAAGTAAAATCAAGCAGCAAAGATTGCCAAAGTGATCTAAACGTAACAATGCAAAAAGAATAATCTTTCTGAACAAATCAGTCACAACTTGCTCAAGGCCGTTGACTACTTGACCAACTTGCGCGTCATAATTTTGAGGTACTGAAGAGCATTGTGAGCTGCGTTTGAACGCGCCGCGTCTTTCGATAGCCCGACGCCCTGGCATACGGCGACCGGTTTACAAGACAGCTGAATGAGACACTGGAAATAGCCTGCGACAAAAATACAGTGGATCCCATTTAATCGCATACCGCCTAATTGCACAACCCGCATAATCGCATAACAACATAAAAGCCCGAACCAGTGTTTGTGCGTACAATTAATTATCAGACTATTATCAGGCTATTCGCACAGCCCAGTTAATCGCATACGCAAGGCTTGCATGGCACCTATGCAATTAAACAGGTTTCACTGTACTACAGATTTAATCACAACTGACACAAGACAATATTAAAGCAAATAGTTTTATAGCTGAAATTTTTGAGTAGAATAAAACCTACATAAAGTCACGATTAAAACCATCTCTACAATTTGTGTGTGATCAGAAAGTGGCCAATGCTAACTGATGAGCAATTTCACTTCTTACAGTAGAACTTTGTTATAATGGACTCGGTTATAACGTTTACTCGGTTATAAAGTACCGCAATGCATGTCCCGTTTGAAATGTTACCGTATTGGATATAACGTACCTCGGATATGACGTATTAAATTTTACAGAAACGCAAAGTACATCACAACTGAGTTCTACTGTAGTTTCATCTGCTCTGCATACAATATTTCTCACCACCATCCCCACCTCACCTGCACCACTACCATGATCAAAGAAAGGTTCCTGTAATAGGAAACCAATGGCTCCTACCTGTGATTGTAAGGTCTGGAATGTTGGCATACACCACCTCAAAGTGCTGTTCCTCTGCTATCTCCTGCAGCATCTGGCAGTAGTTTGTGGCTGGCATGTTAAGGGCGAGGACTTGAAGCGAAGCCAGAGTTTTTCCAGTCCGGTATTTCAGTCCCTGGTAGAACTTGCTTATCTCGACGCTATCCGTTGGCGTTAGCGTCTCGATCTTTCGGTCGAGCTTCAAAGACGACAACATCGTCTGTAATTGGCCGAGAGGCTATCTCAACAAAAGCAAACAAAAATCTTCCAAGGCCAATCCGATGAATATAAACGCATGCTCCAACCAATAGAAATACACCAAATTCCAGTACAAAAACCATTTTTACAACTGTAAATACCCACAAGAAACACCAGCGCGTGTGTGTGTGTCTAAATTCAGTGCTACAGAACTGTAAAGATATATGTGTTAAAAAGTTGCAGCAAGGACCCACTGGCGCTATAGAAGCCCTACAAAGCTTCAGCATTACCACACCAGAGTTTACTTGAATATCCATGCCATTCTGTAACAAAATGAAAAGTCGATTTAAGAAGCATACTTGATAACCAAAATAAATTCGTTACTTACAGAGTAAAATGTATATGAATCATAAATACAATAAATATTCAAAGGGCTAATTAGTAAACTCAAATATGTTCTACCTAAGACCAGTGCACTATAATAATATAATAATATAATAACTTCTATTAACAAAACATCAATGCCTTGATTAAAATGTTTTGCATCTAAGACACAATCATATTTTAAATTTAACCTAACATTTGTGCCGTGAAAGAAAAATATAACGTAAAATACGATAATAAATAAATAAATAAGAAAAAACATAAAATAAAATAAGATAATTAAGGGGCGAAAAACTTGCCCAAAGTCGCTAAGCCGTGGCCAGGGCAGCATTTGAACCCGCTACCCTCTGATTGCATGCCAAGAATACTACTGCTACTCCACTGCCCCTCCCCTCAAATAGCATCTGCAATGAAACATCCTCAATGCATGTGTAACCTACTTGGCTGTGAGGATCACCAAAGTTCTCTAAGCTGTTCGGACTGGACAGTGTCTCAATATCCAAATTATTCTTAACCAAAGAGAGAAGTTTTTCAGCGGCTGCCTGCTTGGCTTTCTTCTTCGATCGGCCGACACCTGTTAAATACCGATTAAAGGCCAACACCTGTTAAATATAAGGACCATACCTGTTAAGTAAAAGGTCAAACCTGTTAAATATAGAATCCCATATCTGTTAAATAAAAGGCCAACACCGGTTAAAAATAGGGCCATATCTGTTAAACAAAAGACCAACACCTGTTAAATTGTTAAATATAAGGGTTATACCTGTTAAATAAAAGGTAAAAACCTGTTGAATATAGGACCATACCTGTTAAAGGAAATGCCAACGCCTGTTAAATAAAATATTGACATTCCAGATACCCTGGAATTTAAAATCCTGAGATGGTGGGCCGGGGAGCACTGTCTGAGCCGACAAGGAATGACCCACAACTGCACAACATCTGTACTATACCCGAAAGGTCGTTACTCGGCGACCTGGGTCAGGTTCGAACCCGATACCCCGTGGCCGCTTGACAAGAGTCGTACCACTAATGGCCGCTGGTTGAATTTTACAGTTACGCAGCTCTGATACGGTGCAACAATTGTGTTGGAACCTGTCTCTACAAGGCTTAAGAGTCCAACTCTGCATTTGAATAGCTGTCCCTGTGCAACCCCATGATCCTCGTAGCACTCGTAGACGGGCAGAGGCCAGAGATTTTGCTGACTCAGCTCCTGCAGTTCGCCGATGTAATTCACCTCTGGTTCTTCTGCGGCTGGGTACAAACCGCTGCAATCGTACAAGGCGAAATTCAGAAAGACGCGTCACTCCCTTCCGAAATTATATTTTCAAAATACAAAGTATAACAGTCATTTTCAATAGCAATATGAAAACTCAACAGATTCAAATTTTCAAAATAAAAATACAATCGATGCGTGAAATTGTGAAATTAATACGCTCATTCCTTATAAAGATATTGCCAGGGCATTATGTTTTTACTTTTAATTCCAAGTTACTCAGACACTTGCAAAAGTGAAAAATACCTTCCAAAAAAATGAAGTCACATAAAATTTATTCACATGGAAACATCCAGTTATTTAACTGAAGAATCAATAACGTGTTTTTAAAAAAAATTATGTAGCTTCCCTAATTCAAGCCATAAGAAATAGTCTGTAACCTAGAAGTCAAGTAATCTTGTGGGTTGTTCTTCACCGTCACAGCTGAAATGTCTGGTGACACTTGAGTGAGTAGAAGTGATGCAGCATTGTGTTTAGCCTTCTTTTTACTGACACCTACCAAAAACATTACACTACGATTGAGCCATTCAACGTTTTCAATGCATGTTTTATGTAAACACCACAAAGTTTGACGGTGTTTGGGTGTCGTACAGTACGCTGTGAAATGGTGCTGTTGCAGCCAGTGGCATAGACAGGGTTCTGGAATTGGAGGGGGGGAGGGAGGGACACATCAACTTTCTGACAAGGTAAAATGAAAAAGTGCACAAGCAAAAAAAGGCCATGTCTACCCAATGAAAAAAATTCTCAACAGTTTTGTGCAAATCTCACAACCGATCCCAGACAGAATGGGGGTGAGGAGGGGGAAGGATCCTCATGACTAGGTCAGTAATTGCAGCAACATTCATTAATGCTGCAAGTACAATATGGAATGGCAGCAATATCAGTTTGAAACTGAAAAGACAACACATGTTGGTCTCAAGAGTCAGACCAGTGGAAAGGCAAAGATTCAGACCAGTAGAGGGAAAGAATTTTTAATTATTCCATTATGCTAGATCGGTTAGTTAGGCAATTCAGTAACGATAGTATGATACTTCCCATTTGCTACGTCTAGAGTGGACCGGTGGTGGGAGGGGGGGGGGGGAAGAGGCACTAAGCAGTGGCAATGAATATCCCTTATACCCCCACAAATGCCACAACGGTTGGTGTATGAATTCAAGTGTTGGCTGACCTTGCCTTTGACTAGATGCTGTAAAATAAATCACAACACGGCACTTTACGAGATTCCTGAAAAGCCTGTTTGTTCGAGTCTGAACATACCTTTACCCACCGCACTGCAATCGCCAGCGGTTACTCGTAGCACGAATGCTGAGTCATCGCTTTCCAGTAACTCGTAGACCGGTTGTATTCGACGCTTAGCGCACAATTCATCCAGACGTGTGACGGGAGTCTTGCTTTTCTCCGACAACACTGAAGTGATACTCTGTCTCTGGCAGCCATCCATTGCATCAGATCATCACATAAATTCTAGCAAAACGAAACAGTTTGTCAGCAACGAAATGGCAATCTATATAAATAAAAATGTAAATCTGTTTCTTTGGGATGGCTAATCTTGGAAAGTTCTTCACCGATTGTTTTGAAACTTTTACACAACTTTCCGGTCAAATACGGTCTGCAATCTCCAATGGGCAGAACGGAGAGGGAGATGGGCAGAGAGAAGGAAAGGGACAGACAGAGGGACAGGGAGATGGAGAGAGAGAGAGAAAGACAGGGAAACGGAGAGGAGAGGGAGACGGACAGGGAGAGGAAGAGTCAAGTGAGCCAGAGCAACGCGCGGCCGGGTTACCGTTAGTAATATTAATAAAACAAAAGAACGCTGATCAATTCTTTTAAAATCATAGGCACAAAGCACAGATCCGTATGGGGTTACGGAAAAGAAAAACATTGTAGAAAAGGTTAATTTGTGGAAATTCAGCTTTCGCGAACTAATAAAACTCACGTATAATTGCAAACTAGAGGTCCTAGAGGTCCAGTAAAACTATGCATAAATAATAAAAGACCAAATTCCGAAAGTTACTAAGTATTAAAAAGAAAAGTAACCTCGCAAATTTATATAGCGCATTTTCACTGACAGTAGAGCTGCTTTTAATGGGCTAGACCGAATTAAAATACAACGAATAGCTCTAAAATTCACTCAACCCGACAGTCAGCTGACGATACAAGAAACGGTTGCACTAAAAATATGCAAAAATGAATAACACCAATTTAGCATTTTAATAATAGAGCATTTAAGCAAATATTCTGTCTATACAAGACATCGTGACCGGAAATCGACCCAAAACCGCATAGTCCGCACTGCTTTAGCTCCAATGTTTTATTGTCGTCGTCATCATCATCGACATTATCAATTTATCATCATTTTATCCCTTATAAAGTGCAAATAATATTAGACTTTTGTTGACCTAATGCAAACGGACGGTCATGCATTAGGAACATCTGACATTGTTTGTGGCAGAACAGTATTGCATGTCTTTTGTTATCATTATTAATAAAATTTTAGATTTTGAATTTGATTATTGTAAATGCAAATTCATTGTCAAAATTTTCACTCATTGCTTTATCCAATTTTGTTCTTACTTCATATAAATATATTATCCTAAAAATCCGAGCTACACAAAATCGATAAGTGTTCAGTGTTCATCTAGCGACGCCATCGTGCGAATCATAGAATTTAATTACCTGAACACAAGAGAGCGGAGAAGATGGAAGCGTGTTTAAATGGACGTGCATGAAAATTCACTCAGATGCAATGATTCGTTGGATTTCTCCGCTTCTGTAGCGCAGTTATTCGAGAAAAGTCCAGACCCATCGTATAGATGAGTGGATTCGTCGTTCGTCGTCGATTCTGTGCATAAATTGCCCGTAGGCGATCCCTTGTTTTAACAAACGGTCGGTCTGTTTGAGGACCATCTATCCCGATTTCGTGGGTCTCGTGTTTGAGAGGGCAATATGCGAGTAGGTATATCGACTGTGACTTCAGAAATTGCAGGATTCAAATCCGTTGCGTGACCATTACTCCCCTTCACCTCCCGTACGATTTTGTTCCAGAATTTAGAATGCAGTAATGCTAATAATATAGGGCCTGATATAATAGCTGAAACAACAATAGTTGTAATAATACTCTCTGGGTGTCAAATGGTTTACTAGGGTCTTTTTTGTGCCAAGAACCACTGTTGGAGTTGGAATTTCAATCTTGACGCTTACGTTGAATGGATTTTCTACAGCTTGAGCATCAAAAAGTGATCGTTGGATTCTGTGTCAGTTCTGGTCACAGCAAGTGGAAATTCTTACATCGTTTTCCATGAGTTTCAATGGTACAGAAGCGGCTGCGAGTTGTTTCGTGTTCGATTTGCAGGGAGCATGATGGCAGGCATCGCCTTTTTCGTCACTGTGTGTTCTGTGCTTCTGCATTGGAATCTGTGTGGCGCAGATTACTACACTGACCAGTGGGCTGTTTACATTAAGGGTGGCGAGCATGTGGCGCGTAGCATAGCGCAGAAACACGGATTTGTCTACGTCACAAAGGTTGGCATGTTCGATTCCTGAATTTGCAATTTTTTAATTTAGAAATCTAGTGTATTTTTGTAAATCGTAGGTAAAGCTATTGCCAGCTAACTGCTAGTCGATTTACTCTCTTGTGTTGCACTGAATAGATGGGAATTTTTGCAGCGTATAATCACTCAATTTTCTAGTTATTGTAGTAAGATTTGTTTACTTCACCCACAGAAACATTGGTTACCATGGTAATTTGCATTGACTTCTAAGTTACCCTATTTAAATGCCTTGTTTTTTTTGCTCTCCACAAATTCAAGACTTTGCATCGTGGCTTCAAATTTTTTCATACAAAACTCCTAATTTTTAAATGATATGCCATCGTATAGTCATTCTTATTTTCTGGTAATCACTCAGAATTGTCAGCCCCCAAAGAACTTTTATTGAGTGAAATTGTAAATGGGGGAAGATGGGATGGGGATAGGGAAAAACTCATGGGATCGGATAAGAATGTTATTCTATAGTGCAATCTTTTTTAAGATAACCATGAGATGTTGCCAAATCTTTTATGGTTCTTGTTGGATGCCATTTGACGTGATGCAGTTTTGATGCCTTTGCTTTGCATAACGCAAGGCATTATAATAATGTTACATTGCATTGTTGTTGCATTACATTACATTATAATGTAGTTATTGCTCATTGGGTCTGAGGTATGTGTAAATTGTATCTAGAATGATGCATATCTTTGACAGTGGAGAATGAGTATGATGACAATGATGATGATGATGATGATGATGATGATGATTATTACGAACTTTGGCTGTAACTTGTTACTGTATAAACTGTGATCTGACACCTGACCTTCATCTTCATTGCAGATAATGACTTTTGTAGAGTCAGATGGAATACATTTTTATGGTATTCTTAAGAAGTGAAATCAATAATTATCATCCTATGCCATTGTGGCATTGCCGGCTGGTACATTGTGAAATGCCTTTGCAAGCTTATGGCCGTCGGCAGGCATTAAGCTTATTGTGATAGTGCAATCTTAACTGTTGACTTGTTGGGCACTTGATGTAATTGTGCCACCCCAGAAGTCCATTAAGCTTTAGGAATGGCCTCCAAGTGTAATATTATCCTGCAACTCATTTCCATGGGTCTGAGTGCTGCCGCCCTCTTTAAGTGGGAATAAAGGCCTCCATTCTCTGAGAACTTAGAGGGGGTAGCAGTTGGGATGGTGGCATTAAAAAGTTCCCGGTCTGTGGTAAGCAAGGTTTTGTGCTCTTGGATATCAAGGCTATTTCGGTAAATTCGGTTGATGGAAACTAAACCAGCCGAAGATGGCCAGCCATTGGGTTGGCATTTGTGGTATGTTGGTATGTTTGTCTGTTAAAAGGGTCTCACCAATTGCTGATCAGAGGCTGAAATAATATATATGTATTATTTGAGGATATTATTACTTGATTTTTATTATAGCTCAAGTTCCTATTTCTCTGTGTAATTTCTTGTGATGTGTTTGTTTGAATGGAACAGTTGAAGTGAAACTTTATGAATATGGTTCTGATAGGATTACATAAAATAGGATATATTTACATTGCATGAATAATTGATTATCCCTGATGAATGAATAAAGCAAGGATCAACTCTGAGTTAATGGAGTTTAAGTCCCAATCCTCACAAATTTAAGAGTTAGTTTTGGCTGTTTTAGAATGAATTTGAGTGTTTTGAATTGAGGCATATCTACCATGTAGGCCTACATATGCAGTTTGGACCCAGGCCTACATATACAGTTTGGAGCCGGAGGACTAATTACCAACTGAACAAGACTAGTGTTGCATTCTTATTGGATATTTTAAGTCTATTGTAGCCTTATCAGTATAAATTATATATATATATATATATATATATATATATATATATATATATATATATATGGTGCAGTTAATGTTTTGAATATAAATTCTATTGTTTTGTTTGCATTTGTCAGTAATAATTATACAGTAATAATTATAATGTTATAAGCAGCAAAAGCTTTTACTTTGTGACGCAGATTATGGATGATCATTATCTCTTCCGTCATCGTCATGTCTCAAAGCGGTCAGTTTCTGAGAGCAACCATTATCAGGACACGTTGCTTACTGAACCCCAGGTTAGCCACGCTTTATTCTTATATTTATTTGAATATTTGATGATTATAATAAATACCCATACTAAAAAATCTCTTTGTTTACCAGTACTTTTGTGCTAGTGTCAGATTTTTTTGGATCCATTTTATTGCAGATTTTATAAATAATATTTGTGAATGACGTAAAGCATTTGAATGATTATGCATGATTCTGCTTGACCAGTGACATAGCCACGGGGGGGTTAACCCCCCTGGCTGCCCAAAATTTTTTTACATGCTTTAACATACAATTTTCATTTTCGGACGCGATTTTGGGGGTCAAACCCCCCTTGGCTGTCTACCAATTGAAAAATTTCTAAGTACTATAGAAAATAGAACAAATTAGAAAGAATACGAAGATATCGACCTTTTTTTGCTTGTGAAGAATAAGCAAAATTTTGGAAAGTTTCATCACGATCGAAACCGAACCCCCTCTCTTCCGGAAATTCTGGCTACGCCACTGTGCATGACCATGCATGATTGAGCAATGTTTTGTACCTGAATAATTCAGTTGTCTTTTTTGTCATGTCTGCAACCTGTTTGTAGAGAGTTTATTGTGTAAAATGTTTTCAAGACAAGTTGCTTTTAATATTCTTTTTGTAAATCTTCAAATAGCTTTTGTCTTATGTCGCCATAAGCAGTTGTGCTTTCTCTCTAGTAATGTTTGTCACTTTATTGTCGCAGACAGTTTTTTTACTTATGCACTTATCCATCAATGTATGTGCATGTGTGGTCATATGTAGGGTGCGATTTGTGACCTGGAGCAGTGGGGGGGATATGTCAAACTTGGGGGGACGTAGTTGTTGGGAAATGCAGCAGTGGGGGTGTAGTGGTGGGGGATGTAGCAGTAGGGGGGATGCAGTTGGGCAGTGGGGGGGGGGGAGATTCCCTCCTTCCCCCTACAAATCGCGCCCTGGTCATATGTACAGCCTGTGCCTCCCCATCCACTTGAATTTTAGCATGTACTGAATTTGAAATCTTTTAGACAGGCCTACTGTCATTGTAGCTTGACAATTTACTTCTGTTTTAACCTTGAGGGAGGCAATCCCAGAGGGGTAACAAAGACTTTCCCAATATTTTTGTAGGGGACGGTGGTGTTTTATATGTGACATTCTTCTTCTTCTTCTTCTTCTTCTCCTTTTTCTTCCATCATCTATGCTGACGATGAGTTTGATACGAGATGACTCCAGGTCTTCCTGTCTCTTGCCGTGTGTGTTGCTTCTTCTAAGTTCAGATTTTGTTTTCCGACATCTTCTTTTAAATGTGACATTATCTTTATAATATAATATTTTCAGAGAAATTTGCTGCCATTCCTCAAGGCTAAGAAAACTAATCTTTGGTTGAGATAAAAATTAAATTGTCACCACAGATTTCTGAAAAAGGTGGTATGCCACAAGCAGGAACTCCATTGATCACTCGCCCCTTGTCTCCTCCTCGTCGTCCTCGTCCTCCTCCTCCTCCTTTTCCTCCTCCTCCCCAGTGCAGGACAGAAGTCGCCTGCTCAGTTCAACCAAATGCAGTGTATTGGTTTTTCACGTCCTTGGTCGCGTAGTGAGTTTGAAATTCCTGTGGCATTGAAAACTGTGTGTGTGTGTGTGTGTGTGTGTGTGTGTGTTTGGTCTCTAAGACACCATGCGTTGATCAGAATTATGGAAGGCTTCTTACAGGCTGAAGCGCTTAGACGGGCTTTACTGAGATTCCTCAGTGGCCGCTGCTCCTGTGCATTTCCGTGATCAGTGCCGTAGTATGACATTAGGCTTCGTATGAATCAGTATTTCGACAGATTTGGAGGCCGCACTTCATCACTCTAAGCGCACAGCATTAACTGAGGATCTGTATGATTTGTTTAAAATGTCATGGACGGAAAAGAACAGAAAACCGGGGAAGAGACCTTGAACGAAATTGGAATAAAAAGAAGTCTGATGGTAACCATCAAAAAACGGCAGCTTTCCTTCTCGGGTCACACAATGAGGAGGGACGGCTTGGAGCGTTTGGCAATAACCAGAAAAGTGGAGGGGAAAAGAGCAAGAGGAAGGCAGAGAAACACCTATGTACAGTACAGTACTGCTCAAAAAATTGTGAATACTCGGGATTGAACCTGTGACCTTCTGCTCCATCGTCCAGCGTTGTTACCACTCTGCTAACTTCCCACCCACTAGTTGGAGACCATACAGCATATTACTCTAATGTATTTTAGTCTACTGGTCTCATGAAGACTACATTACAGCAACAACCATGCCCACAATATTCACACATGCAGTACATGATGAAATCCTAATAGAACAGGGCCTCTTGTCATTTTTATGATAATTCATTAAGTGTTTACACAAGCTAAACTCAAGTTTTATGCTATCTTTACTCCATTGTAGATTTATAATAGACTGTTTTTTACCTTGTAATTGAAATGGTGCAATTTGCAAATGTTTTCAGCATTGCTTAGTAATGCTATCGCATGCTATTCTGTCACATTGCCACTTGAGGCCTGTTATTGATTTATGTAGTTTTTAAAAAAGAAATTCCACTACCCTGAAATAACAAAGACCGTAAAATGGGTGTTTGAATCAAGATACCGTATTTGCATTTTGCACGATTATTACCCACACACGTATATAACCCGCATACGTGTATAACCCGCGGAAAATTACGAATTATGTTCTAATGTCCCAGCATAAGCTGCACACGAATATAACCCGCATATTATGCTAGTCTTCAGGTATTTGAAGGTTTCGATGCTATGATGCACGGGGCGCCAAGAGCATTGACGGGGCGCAGAGAGCATTGGCGAGGTTTCGAGTTTCCAGTATAACCCGCCTGCGAATATACCCCGCAAGGGTGGCTGCGGTTTGTAATTTCTTGTATTACCCGCGGGTAATAGTCGTGCAAATACGGTAGTTGATCATTTTATCAAACATGTAGCATATGGGCAACTGAAAACTTGCCTTGAGGTTTTATCCACTTAACTGAGTGTGCTCTTGATACCTTGGAAAATTGAACATGGCAGGTTGTTTTTAAGACACCAATGGCAGAGTAATGTTTTCTTGTTTACGTGAGATGCACGTATGTTAGGTGGAAATCGAGACTGAGAGGAAACCCTTTTGTCTTGTTTGCAGGCATTGACGGTTGGATATCCTGACTATCCATGACATACTCTTTGTAGGTTCTTTTCTAACATGACAAATGTGTTTCTGTGTAACTAAGGATGTGTTCTTCTATGTGCAATTTCTTTCTGTGGTTCTTTCTACAACATTCATTATGTTGATATACAGTATATGTATATCCCAGGTGCCAGCAGAATATGGATTTCTGTTATCAGAGTTGGGATACGTGGCTAGAAATTACTATTGTTATTGTTAGTGCTAGAAGTTGTCTCTTCATGTTGATTCATTGATGCTCATTTCAGTTTTCAGCTTGTATTGCCATCATGGAGTTTCCCTTTGACAACAGTACCTGACGACCCCCTTAAGTTCATAGGCAATGGTAGGGAGGTAGGGAAACGGACTATGTATGACATGGTTATATGGTTACCCTTCTGTGGACTGGAAGTGGAGAGTCATACCCACCCACCCCCTAATCAGTGTCGGCTCCACCGGGGGGGCAGGGGGGCCGTGCCCCCTATTGAGTGCCTGGCCCCCCAGTAGCCCCCCAGTTGGGACCCTATACTTAATGCTACGTACATTAAACAACAAATGGTTGGCCCCCCATGATTAGAAGTTGCCACTCCAACGGCCCCCCACTTGCCAAATCCTAGAGCCGCCATTGCCCCTAATTGCTTACTTTTTTATTGGGTCGCTCACATTTTCTGGCAGAGTTCTATTCATTTTTCTAGTAGATACTACTCCACTTTTGAATTCACGAAAATCTGGACTGTTTGGTTGCTAATCGTTTCACTTCCAGAACATTTTCTAGGTATGGCTTATTGTTGTTCAGGTGAGGTGGGCCCAACAGCAGGTGGCGAAGAAGAGAGTCAAACGCGACCTTCAGCACACAGCCTTCAGTGATCCAAAATGGCCTCGGATGTGGTACCTGGTAAGTTTGATTTCCATTAAAACTATGGACTTGCCTCCATTGTATGGTTATCATCATTTGTGTAGTATGGTGTTGTGATTGTAGGAGCCAAGATTTGACAGTACATGTATTAATTGTATTTTATTTCTGATGATAAAATACAAGGCATGGACGGACCAAAATAGACTATCGTTGAACCCGTCAAAAACCGAATTCCTCTGGCTGACCACTCCACGGAAACGTCACCTCATTGATCGCTCCGACTTCGTTGTGGAGGGAGTCGTCATAGCACCTAGTAGACAGTTGCGTCTACTGGGTGTACTCCTGGACGAGTCGCTTACGTTTGAAGAACATCTGAATAACATTATCCGATCGAGCTATTACCACTTGCGTCGGATCAGACAAGTTCGTCGCTATCTGCCTACCTCGGCTGCGACGGACCTCGTCCGTGCACTAGTGGTCGCTCGAGTCGACTACTGTAATAGTGTGCTATACGGCGTCCCACACAGTCAACTCAATCGACTTCAGGCGGTGCTGAACGTCTCGGCCCGCCTCATCTATCGCTCCAGATGGGGAGCACATATCACTCCACTCCTGAAGGACCGATTGCATTGGTTAAGGATCCGCGAGCGGGTAGCGTTCAAGCGACACTGGCTGACGTACCGCGCCCTAAACGACCCTCATTGCCCGACATATCTCTCCGAGCTGATCGTGAGAACTACAGCGATTGAACGTCGTTCCATACTTCGATCCGGACACACTGCTCAACTGGTTGTCCCTCCTCCTCTTCGGACAGCGGGTCTCGGAGACAGATCCTTCCGGCGTGGCAACCCTGCTTCGTGGAACCTGCTCCCGAAGACAGTCACAACTGAGTCACTCCCTGAGCGGTTCCGGAAGCAGTTGAAGACGCACCTGTTTAACAGCTCGTTTTTGTAAAGCGCTCTTGACTTTGCCTCGATTGACATGTTTACTGCGCTTAAAAAATTGTCTTGCATAATAATAATAATAATAAAGCCATAGAAGTATTTTCAAGCTTGATGCCACACCAATGTATTTTTACTTATATATATGTGTGTGTGTGTGTGTGTGTGTGTTACTATGTCCCTCTATGTCTCTGTCTGTCTGTCTGTCTCTATTTGAATAGTTAATGAGTCGCATTTCCTGTTAGTGCTTGCACTGTATTGGCATGGAATCAATTTGATAGTAGTAGACACGGAATTTATGGTGCACCGGCATAAAATAAAACTCTTGATAATCATGCACCCGTCTATTTGAACGACCCATAAAGTGAAGGCACTGGGGGTTCATTGAGAGTAAGTGCCACCATGGGAGGATAGATACCGGGTAATGATTTTTCCGTGAATTCTGTATCGGTTTCTTGTGGATTAACTCCTCCTTGTTGCTGCATGTTCTATTACCACAATGACATTCTTTGTATCTAAACTTTGGTGTTATATTTAGTATTTTTTTTCTATTCAAAACCGACACTTGAAACAGGTTCCTGTCTGCCTTATATATATATATATATATATATATATATATATATATATATATATATATATATATATATGTGAGAACTTTGTGTGTATATATATATATATATATATGGATGACTGTCTTGTTTTTAGTCTTGACCATAAGATTGAAGTGCTGTAGTCTTTGTGAACTCTGTCAATCACACCCATTACCAACAGACATACCCATAGTTGCCCTTTTGCACTGATTTCAGTTTCAGATTAGACTTTGACAGGGTTGTCATTCAAAAGCATTATAATTACAACAGAAACTACTGCTTATCCTATGTCTCTCTGTCTCTTTGTCTGCCTGCCTGTCTGTATGTCTGTCTCTCTGTCTCTTTCTCTCTCTGTGGTTGTCATGGAGATAATCGTACCTTGGAAACAGAGCCTAGCACATTTTCCTGTTAACATTTACACGTCTGTTTTTACTTGTTTGGGCCTCATCATCTATGTTATTCCATCCAGGAGTTTGGCTAAATAAGAATTTCGAATGAATGGTTTGGTACTATTGTTCCCTATGTTGTAAACTATACCGGTGTGGGTTGCAATGACTTGAGAATATCTTATCTACTTCTCTCCTTACTCTTCCAGTATTTTCCGTTTTCAATTTGTAATCATACGTGTCTGTAGGTGATATTTTCATTATCAGCTATGGCTTCTGGGAAGAATAATCAGTAGTACATTTTTAACGTAGGTGTAATGTATATTAAAAATACCTGGGTTTTTTTGGAGCATGGTATGGAAATGACTGCATTTACTGCACATTTACCGTATATTTTGCTGTTAGTGTCACGAATACATTTTTGAAAATTTCACATTGTTATCACGGATCAGTTTTTCTCGTTTGACCCAAATATACTTTCTTCCCTGTACAAATGCAATCATTAACTACCTTTTAAATTAATGACAAGCTATGTCATCACACACAGTGTGACATTATTTAAATGATTTCCTGCCCATAAATATATGTTATCAAAGGCTGTGCTGTTTTTTATATATTATGGCATAAAGACTTTGTTTGATTTTTAAATAAAATTCTGCCATTGTCACTCCTTTTGCTCAGTTTTAGACAATGCAGTTGGGGGGAGGAGTAGTGGACATTCTTACCCAATGGGGGTCATACTCCTTGCTAATTGGATAATGATTCATTCCTATTTTGTCTTTACCTTTTGGAACACCATGTACCATGGGCACCTGCACATTGGGGCAAGAGGCAACACTTGCCCCCCTGGAAAATGCAAACACCAATGTTTTCACAGTGATATTTGAAAACCATGCTAACATGTTAACTGTGACCATTTTTGTTTGCCCCCCTGGAAAAATTCCATGACCATTGTGTTCCCCCCTCCACCCCCGAAAAATTTCTGTGGGTGCTCTTGCCATGTACTATTAAAGCCATTTTGAGAATATTTTATTTACAGAAATGGCCATCGTGATTAAAATTTCAATTTTGCTGCACCTAAAGTTTTTATAATTATGGAGTATCTTATTTTGTAGTTAAAGAAAATGTAAAGCATATTTTAAAAATTATATGACATGAAACTTGCTTGAAACTAGTTGCTAGAACGCTAATGTTATTTGACAAACTTAGGACCTTGGTACAGCATTACCCAGTATCTCCTACCCACTGGACCGTATTTGACTTTGATGCTGTAATGTTTGATTACTAATGGACGTATAAGTAACAAATGTAATACTCACAGATAATACAGTGAAACCCGCTTAATTGCATAGGTGTCGTGCAAGCCTTGCTTATGCGATTAACTGGTCTATGCGAATAGCCAGGACGTCTAATAATTGTACACACAAACACTGGTTCGGGTTTTTATGTTGTTATGCGTTTATGTGGGTTATGCAATTAAGCAGTATGTGATTAAGTGGGATCCACTGTATTAATGAAATTTGAACAGTATGTGTTGATGCTGCATTCCAAATGTGTGTTGCCATGCTGGGACTGTTATGTAGAAGCTATTTGAAGTGGACCAGTACTTATTGCATTTTTCCCAGTGAATACTAGGTCATTTTATCGCCTGGTATTAGGGGTTTTAATGCTTGGAAAGCTGGGTGGTCTACCAGTAATGCTAAAAGTGAATTAGATATAAAAACAAAAACAGGAATGGCAAAAACAGTCTTTGCCACTTCAAGGCGTTTACTAACAAACAAATATTTAGAAATAAATAAAATCATCAGGAATTAACCCCTTAACCGTGTATTTAACTGTAACTCAATGTAAAATGGACGGATATATCCAAGATCCCCAGTTAAGGGGTTAACAGTTCTGGATTGTTATTCGTTTGGCCAGTCATGTTACGTGGAGCCAGTGTTTAATCTAGGCCGTTTCCCGGGGGGTGAAATTGCCCTTTCCCCCGCGGAAATTTCAAATTCCCCCCTGGAAATTTTGGCATACTACATGGACTAACAGCAGCTCCCTAGCAGAATTCCCCCCCCCCGGCTTTTTCAGTGCCCCCCCCCCCGGAGTCCAGGAGTCTAGATTAAACACTGCATGGAGCGGACACTTGGACGATCCGTAAAGTCTCGAAGAACAAACTCGAAGCTGCCAGGACGTGGTTGTTATTTAAGAAAAATTTTGAAAATATTTCCGATGAAAAAAGAAAAAATGAATTAGTACTCGAGATGGGGGGGGGACACATGATGGAAACTGCTCTCTAGACCGTACGGAAAAGATAGCTTCAGATTTTTTGGACATATATTGGGGAAGAATGGATCGAAAACCTGGAAACAACTGGAAAAGTTGAAGGCAAAAGAGCAAGAGGAAGAAAAGGGATGACATACATAAGCAGTTTACTGATCAACATAAAAGAAGTAAATATAGAATTAGAACTCGTACAAGCAACTGACGGAAATGGAAGTCCATAGTCGCCAACATAGAAAGCCTGGCACCTGAGGAAGGAGATTGCATTGATGCCAGATTTATAATTATAGAATGCCTGTCTTAAATTGATGCTAGATTTGTGATTTCAATATGATATAAAGTAGACAGGAGTTCCTGTCTATATTTATACCTGATAACTGTTATAGTGGCTAATAAAATGTCTGGATAATTTGCAACCATATGCCTGGTTGTTTTGCTTCACTTGGATTATCATATCTAAAAATCTTAGTTTCTACCTCTTCCTCCTCCTCCTCCTCCTCCTTCTCCTCCTCTTTCTCACCTTTTATTCGCCGGATATTGCTTTTTTGTAATATGATTGCCCCTACCGCTGGGCAGGTGGGAATGACTTATTGCAATGCATTCGTTATTTGTCAGCAATAATACCTTGACTACTAGTTGGTATGTTTTTTTACTTACTTCTTCGCAGTTTACTGTAACGGACAAATTTCTTTCCCTGGAGCCAATAACACAATTTTATGATTCGTGATTTTTCAATTAACAAGTCTGATGGCAGTTGCTGCGTGAAAAAAATCCTAAGGCTTTGAAAAAAGAAGAGTTACAAGACATTCTGTAATTCACCAGTCAAAGTTAAAGAGTCCCACCCACCACTAAAGATGTTATTGAAGTCGTTGACCACTTAAGTTTCATGTGTGTTGGAAGTGGTTGGCACTTGGGCACATGAAGTATGGAGTCCTCATGCTAATGATTTGGATGTCACTTTGGTTGAGAAAGTTCCTGAAATTTATAACGGTCATTCAGTTCTGTAATATATTTCAGTTCTCAAAGTTGTTTTCTATATGCAATTATAATAAATACTCTCCACTGCCAAGAAGGAAGACATTTCAAATTCCTTATATTAACCCCTTAACTGGGAAACTATTTGTAACTCAATGTAAAATGGACAAGCGTTACTCGGGGCACCCAGTTAAGGGGTTAACCACTTAATAGACTATAGTAGAACTTCGTTATAATGGACTTGGAGTTATAATGTATACCGGTACTCAGTAATAAGTACTGCAATGTGTGGTCCCGTGTGGTGCACTACCATATATTGGCCTATAATAATATAAGCAGCCTATGTTATATAAGGAAGTTTTGCTGTATTGTAGGAAATGGTCCTTTATTATGCTATACAGTTAAACATGCAGCTAATAAATGCCAGTGATGTCAGTAATTGCGGCTTTGTGTGTGTTTGCAGTGATTCAATTTCTTGTTTATCATGCATGCATAGGAGTGCCAGTGGGTTGTTCCGCTTTGGTCTGGATCCGTGCAAGTTTCTGGACTTTAATGGTCATGCTCTGAGAATACTTGGGTTTAGAAAGATTTACTGGACATATCGTATTGCAAAATTTCATGCAGCTTTACCCTAAAGCGCCTTAACTGAAGCCCTTTTTATGAACCTGGTTTAGTGCAAGGTTGAGATATTGTGTTACAAAACAATCGATCCAATAATATATAGCTATACTCTCACTAAAAAATTTGCTTTTGCTGTGGACTCTTTTGTGAAGTGATTCGCTCTTTTGGGACTGCTGCACTGTTGGTAACTGGTTATAACAATGGAACTTTATGGTATAACTAGACCTCCATTATAATTACCGGTGTAATCAATATTGTAATTATGATGTAGTAATTGTGTTTGTAGGATCCTGTTTACAGTCCATGTTTAATTATTTCTGGGTGTAATTAATCACCGTTAGCTTTTGCATTGATCAGTTAACTGTTACATGTGATATATTGTGTGAATTGGGTATAGTTGGATCTTTCCCATATTGGCGATTTAATGTGAAATTATTGGCATACCTATATACCTGTTGCCAGACACAGCAGAGTATAAAATGGATGGCATTTATCTAAATGTGTGACAGTAGCCTAACTGTCATTTGAGATATGCTTATTTGTATTGTGTTGCCATGACAGTTAAGTGACATTTAATGCAGCAAGAGCTTTGATGACCGAGAATGTATAGGTCTGTAAAATATGGAACTTTTCTCTTATACGGTAACTTTTGCAGTTAAAAATGCCATTCACAGTAATTTCTCTGAAACAGACATTCCTTAAGTTTAAAACAACCTACAGGTATGCTGGGTTTAAATATCAATTTTCAAATGATATTTTTGCATCCTTTTAAAATATGATCTTGTGGCAAATATTTATTACAGTGAAACCCGCTTAATCGCATACCGCTTAATTGCATAACCCGCATAATCGCATAACAACATAAAAACCCGAACCAGTGTTTTGTGTATCAGACATGTTATTCGCATAGCCCTGTTAATCGCATAAACAAGGCTCGCACGGCACCTATGCAATTAAGCGGGTTTCATTGTACTTACTTATTCAAGCAATGTCCAGCATTATTCCATGCACTTCATTCTGCCTTTTGTTATGGCTGTGACCGCTGTATGGAGGTTAATGAAATTTACAGCCCCAAAATCATTGTTATTATTAATGATGAATCTGTACAATACATAATGAAAAATTGATGGCCAGAAAGCCACTGGACGTTTTTTATCCCCTTGTCTTCTGCCCAAAGGCGTTTCTTTTTCACTTCTTTCCCGTTTTATTGACGAAATTAAGTTTTATGGAGCCTCCAATAAATTCTGTGACACTGTGCAGCCTTAATCCCTCCCTCTAAGGCATGTTTTGTTTAGGAGCTTCCTGAAAAAGCTCTGAGCGTCTTTTGTATAGGCATTAATTCATGGCTGGGCTTTATTTAGCATCAGTTGCTTACAAGTCTCAAGTGTTATATAAAAGGGTAAGTTGTAGAATGTCTTGTTGGACTATTCTGGTATTTTGCCTATGTATGTAAAAAAAACTGTATCTCTAATTTGCCCTGTTTTTAATATGTCCGGCCTTGAGTGCAGGGTTCTTTCTGTCTGTCCCTTTGGTTGTTGCCGTTTGTGCCATTCTACGAGTCTACCCCGACTACCGTGTTTAGAAGAGTAATGGGGGGAAGTGTACCAGGAAACATGGGGATGAAAGGAAGACTGAGGAGGATGCATGCATGCTATTGGACTGGGTGATGAAGACAGATGCACAGCGTCACAAGACCTATGCAGAAATCAGAGAAGAGACAAGGCACAGTGAGCTATGATGATGATGATGATGATGATGATGATGATGATGATGATGATGATGATGATGATGATGATGATGATGATGATGATGATGATGATGATGATGATGATGATGATGATGATGATGATGATGATGATGATGATGATGATGATGATGATGATGATGATGATGATGATGATGATGATGATGATGATGATGATGATGATGATGATGATGATGATGATGATGATGATGATGATGATGATGATGATGATGATGATGATGATGATGATGATGATGATGATGATGATGATGATGATGATGATGATGATGATGATGATGATGATGATGATGGTGATGGTGATGATGATGGTGATGGTGATGGTGATGGTGATGATGATGATGGGGGGTATACTGGTTGCAGCCTCCCCTCACTTTTTCCTCCAGGTTTATGTCAATGGATGAACCCTCTCTAATGGAGTGTAAAATTAACCAGTCCTGAGCAACATAATACTCTTAATATGAATGGAATCAGATGACTGTTTCTTGGCGGTTCAGTTAATTGGCAATTTGATGCAACAGAGATGAGCCACCCCTGAATGTGAACTTGAAATTTCATACCTGCATGACTAGTCCAAAAATTTGATGGGTCTAGGGCAAGGAATCCTGTCTGGGGTTCCTTGGTCTATAGGGTCACGACCTGTAGACCCATGACCAACCTGTGTAACCCATCGGGTATTGATGACTAATGACCCATTGCCATAATATCTCTTGTATTGTACAGGGTGGCCCAAAAAAACCCGACTAGTCGCTTTTAGGTTTGCATTTAATTTAGTCCAGTTTTTTGGGCGCCACCCTGTACATTACTTTTGATTACGGTACTCAGGTTTGCGTAAAACAAACCGGAGTAGACGATCCCATTCAATGGTGCCCCCCCAGGAAGAGAACTATTATGTGGAAGACTGAGATAGTCTGTAGAGGTGTAGAAGGTGTTGCCACTAGAACCAGTTCAAGTGCTTGAAATTTAGAGAATCTCGGATGTAAGTAAGTAAGAAAGCAAAACTGCATGCAGCTGCTGTATTTTATGTCTGTCGTAGGTGTTCATTTTTCTCTGTCTTATGTCAGCTACATGTATATAGGCTATCTTGATAACTACTATAGCGCCGTATTATAGCTAATAACTAATGTCAATGGCACCATATCTGAGTATACATGATATGATTGTGAACACTTTTTAGGTCCAAATCTTGAATGTATCAGTGGCAGCTCCAGGATTTGGCAGGTGGGAGGGGGTGGTCGTTGAGGTGGCAATAATTTAAGCATGGGGGCCAACTATTTTTTTATAAAAATTGACTAGTCTTGGTTGATTAGAATAAGTGCGCTGACGTTTGGGGGCCACTGGGGGCAGGCATTCAATAGGGGCACGGGCCACCCCACCCTGTGGAACCGCCTCTGGGTAATGTGATGTAAGGATTTTGGCGGTTCTGTGTTTTGATCATTGCGAAAGACTGTCTTTTAGATAGGATTTTTGATTTAGGAACGCGACCGCCCCTCTGCCAAAGCCCGCCATTTATCTAGCGCCGTCGACCTAATGATTCCTGATTTCGCCATGTCCGACGCGCTTAGCGGCGGGCCTGATGGCTTGTTCCTTCGTCCATCATTCCTTCTGTAGGCCAGCACTTGGGGGGGGGGGGCGAGGTGGCAGGGGTAGGGGTGGTTGGGGATGGGTGGGAGGGAAGGGGGAATTGCTTAGTTGTTTTATTGCTGGAGGAATCTTTTCATCTGCCGTGAATGGTCGAAATGTCGCCGACGGTCGGTTGGCCTTGGACAGCACTAGTAGTATAGCCTTCACCTCTACCCTCCTCCTCCTCATCCTCCTTCTCCTCACTTACAAAAGATGCGCACCCGTACCGTCATCTTCATCAACGTCGTCGTCTGTTCCTGGAATCTGGCGGGGCGGGGCGGGGGGGGGGGGAGAAAACCAGGAATTTATCAAAAGACCGGTCGGTTGCCGTCTTGACGTTTTGTCAGGTTTGGCTGGTTGACGGGCTGGCTTCATAGACGACCTATCCAGTATACGGAAGAAGAAAAAGAAGACCTAAACGCCTTTGTAACTCTGTAGCTACATAAATGGTTTTCTTAAATGCGAAATGTGGATTCAATTTTCGCCGAGAAATCGAAAAGCAGACGACGACGACGACCTAAGAGCAGACGACATTTGAAAAGCAGATGACCGCAGTTACTGGACAGAGAGATTTCTTTTCTTTGCACATTTATCATTTGAAAGGCATTGACCGCTGAGGCCTGATTAAGAACCGGGCTTTGTTATTTCATGGACTTGAACTGCCGACGACTCAACAGGCAGCTTAAATGAAATTTTGACAGAGAACAGATTTCTGAAAGACTTTGTATAGCGTCATTTCAAATGGCTCACCATTATTCGTGGCATTTTGAATGCTCTAGAATAAAATTGAGGCAGAATATATTGACAATTCTAGTACAGTTTGACTCAGCTAAGCTGGGGACACACGAAAATGTGGTTTTAATTTGTTTCATCACTCTTCTGAATTTTGCATATCAGCCTACTGTAGCACTAGTCCTTGCATTGTCCAATGTTTAATAGGGTATCAATTATATAATATTTTTGTGGTCTATAAAACTTGAGATACAAGAAACCAGCTATCTCTAGACCCCTCTTATCTCTCAATCGATTTTGTAGACATTTGACAGAGAATAGATTTCTGAAATACTTTGTATAGCGTCATTTCAAATGGCTCACCATTTTTCGTGGCATTTTGAATGCTCTAGAATAAAATTTCATGTACTATAAATTTGATAAGAATTCATTTTTTCTATAAACTTTTCAGCCGATCAGGGAGCTAGTTACTAGGCTGTTTTGTGATAGGTTGAAAAGTTCGTAAATACGATCAATTATACATAATAGGTAAAAATTCATTAAAAATACGTAAAAGTTTTTTGTGAGGAAAAGTTAGGATATACAAAGCGTTTTTGAAAATTTTGTGAGTGAAAATGAAATGTCCTCCTCCAGCTACAGTAGTTTTCGTGTGGCTGTAGCATATGGATTTCTGTGAAGGTCTTCGCTCTTCAAAATGTCCTGAATTAAATTCAATGAATTTCTCTCTCAATCTATACTTTAAGTGGACACTGTTTTTAACGTGTTATATCATTATAACTTTTGAGTGTTGTTAGAGTTCTGTAAGTTTGTCAGAAGTGAATTAGTCTGTAGGAGATTTCTTCAATGAGTGCAGGTCTCTTTGCAATGGCATGTGTGCACAAGATGTTGGAAATAGCCTGTACTACCAAATCATACCATGCAGTTTTCACCATTGCCAGATTGAATCTACCAAGAACCTTAACCCCTTAACTGGGGACCCCAGATATATCCGTCCATTTTACATTGAGTTACAGTTAAATGCACGGTTAAGGGGTTAAGAAGCCCATACATGTAGTAGAACTTTGTTATAACCAGGGTTTTTTTCTAGGAAAAAAGGTTTGGGAACTCATCCTTTTTTACTCTTCGACAAAACGGGTGTGGGAACGCTGTGCCTGTACATTTCCAAACGCATTATTTCATATCCATAATTATAATATACAATCTGGCAAAAAAGGTGTGGGAACGCCATTCCCATGCGTTTCCACTGAAAAAAAGCTCTGGTTATAACGTACTTAGCGGGTCTGTAAAAATCTAGTATGTTATATCCGAGGTGCGTTATATCCAATACCATCGAATACGGTCGCACGTCACATGGGACCGTACATTGCGGTGCATTATTACCGAAGATACGTTATAGACGAGTCCATTATAACAAAGTTCTACTGTATATCAAGTAGTTGGCATGCAAATTATAGTTTAAGTGAGTGATAAGCTATTATTAAATTCATTGAATATTCAGTTTAACAGATTCATTCATTTGCAGTAAATTTGAGGTAAATAAGTAAGGTGCTGTGCTTGGATAACATCTGTCCACAAGTTTGAGAGTAATTTGTTACAGCTTGCAACATTGATAATTAATTAACCCTTTAACTGGGGATCCTGGGATATAGCTGTCCATTTTACATTGAGTTACAGTTAAATACGCAGTTAAGGGGTTAATGATTGTGATGAAGGCTAGTACTTTAGTTAATGATTTTCTAAACACAATATGTCTGGACAGGCAGTGATTATTTAGATGTAAATGCAAAGTTAGCAATGAAATGAGTTGCAGTTTGACACCCACTCCAGAGGGCTCCAACCTTTGCCATATCCACCACAGCCCACGGAAGCCAATCACCTATAAAATGTAGCTGTTTTGACAACCTTGATGTTGGGTTAGGAGCTTTAGTGCCGAAAGCTGTAGAAATTTTGCAACAAATCCACCGGTTTCACGGCTAGTTAGAGCACTCCAGAATGCTTTGAAGTGTAACAGAAAGTGTGATGGAACGAGACAGCTGAATGGTAAATAAATGGTATAAAAGACGTTGGGATTGGGTTCTTCTCTTCATCTGCTGAAGATGTATTTTGTTTGCTGAGGCTTTTAAGGCCTTGATTTTTCACTCTCCTACATATACTTGATTGCTGGCAATTTCTGGGAAGCATCCCTATGAATTGATTTCACTTAGCTAGCAAATACCAGAGAATTTTGTTATAATGTAATTAGCGGGTCTGTAAAATTGAGTAGGTTATATCTGAGTTATGTTGTGTCCAATACCATCCATTACGGTGGTGCATCACACGGGGCCATACATTGCCGAGTACAGTAGACCCCACTTAATTGCATACTGCTTAATTGCATAACCGCATAACGACATAAAAACCCGATCCAGTGTTTTGTGCATACAATTAATTAATTATCAGACGTCCCAGCTATTCGCCATAGCCCAGTTAATCGCATAAGCAAGGCTTGCACGGCACCTATGCAATTAAGCGGGTTTCACTGTATATGTTATAACCGAGTCCATTATAACGAAGTTATACTGTAGCTCTTAATTTGCAAAAACCGGCAATAAAAAGTTTGAAATGTCTTTTAAGTCATAATTTAGCTTTGTTTGGTCTGTGCTTCTTCTACTCCCTAGACTCGCTTCTTTTAGGTACAGAATAACAGCTGGTGCTATATAAATCTGCCTGTTGCATTTCATTTACCGGTATACTGTAGTGGGAATGTATTGCTGTGCACTAGTATAGTGTGTTAGTGAGGCTGGGAAACAGATTTCTCTCCTTTGAGATTTGATCTTGTGAAAATATTTTATTCACTTAGAAAAAAGAAATTGCGATCATCTGGAGTTTGTTTATGCGGATATTGGCACTTTGAAACAAGAAAAAAACTGAGGAAACTGTTAGTAAACAGTTGTAAAGGTGGGCTAGTATCGTGGATGGCTGTGTACATACATGAGGTTCCAGTATGCTCAATGGAGATTTCTTTTACGATCTGGAAAACACAGGTCTGTTGCCACTGTGTGAAAAACCAGTTATGCAAAGATAGGCAGCTTCAAAAGACTGTCCGGGTTCTTGCATTGAGTGTGAGAGGTGTGTGAACCCCCATAGGCAATACATCTTTATAAACTTTTATGTCTTCATTCAGTTTCAGTGCTCTCTCTCTCTCTCTCTCTCTCTCTCTCTCTCTCTCTCTCTCTGTGTGTGTGTAAGTTATTTTACAGCAGTCTTCACGTTGATTATCCTCTATCGGGTTTTCAATATTATTAATGTAGAATTTTTTTCTCTTATATTTGTCGATTCATCAAAAATTAACCAGACCTGCATAAATTAAATATTTTTAGAGACGTCCTGATAACTAAGATGCTTTGATGTCAACCGCTCTCCCAGATTTTGACTTCATCTCATGGCTGTTGGAATCATTACCGAGGGCCATAAAATATGTCTTAATTCTTGATCTTAGAAATAGAAGGAACAAGATAGGTTTGAATGGAAAGTCTGGTTGTATGTTCTTTTAGTTCTGTGTGTGTGTGTGTGTGGGTGTGTGTGTGGGTGTGGGTGAAGACTATATGTTCCTGTGTCTGTTAATGGACATGGCACACTAATGTGGTCCCTTTGACCTGCACCTGTACCTTGGGATTCTCTTGAATGTAGCCATGGTGTTGGGAAGTCGAATTTTTATCTAAGTGTCTCCTCGGCCTTGTTGTTGTTGATGGGTCACGGGTGAGGTTTGCTGTGCTATTAGTGTTTTCAGGGACTTGATGGTTTATGCATGGCCATTTATTTCTGGTCAGAGTTGGTCAGTTTTTGGTCACTGCATTCAATTTCGTCATTACCGCGGTGCTGCCTCTGTGCTGTCGTGAAAATCTGCACCAGGAAACACAGTTCTCTTTGAGTGTGGTTTAGTGTCTGTCTGACAGAAGTGTTTGTCGAATTGCTGTCTTAAATATGTGTCTCTCCATTTGTAGTTCACTTTCCGTTTACTTACTTGCTACTATGTTGATTCTGTATCTTTAACGGCAACATTTCAGTCAGATGATCAAATATTCAAAACTGATTACATGAATATATATATATATATATATATATATATATATATATATATATATACACATACATACATACATATACACACTTCTCTTGTATATGAGTTGAGTTTTAACGTGTAGTGTATGTGCAGTGCTAAAATTCCTTATTGCCGGTGCATGGTTAAGGTGCCATCTGTTAACCTAATCTGGGATAATCATAAGCATAGCTGGTCTGGTTAATTGTGTTATAATTTAGTGACATTTAATCAATGAATTTGCCCCAATGATTCTACAGTCAAGTCATTTAGATTTTGATTTGATGTCATCGATAATGTTCATTGGAGAGAATTTTATGGCAGCAATATAATCTCTTTGGTAATTTGATGAATATGGCTGCCGTTTTTTTCACGCATGCATGCACTCATGCATATTGAATATGAACACCGTAACCATTGTCTATATGTATGTATGTCTGTATGGTTGTCTGTCTGAATGTCTGTCTGTCTATCGGAGAGCATTGATTTTGGTAGTAAAATTGTGAGTATTCCACATCTACTGTGTTCTATTTGCCCTTTGGCAAAACTCAATGTGCCACATTATTTTGTATGTATTAGTGTGCGTTCATTTATTATGCATGCATGCCCAACCGCTTATTCTTTTATGTACACACAAATGCTTTCTAGCTTTCTATTAGTTTGAAACCTGGTGAACCACAGATGCCATTGCTATATAGTATGTGTGTGTGTATGTATGTATGCAATTTATGATTTGCACCCTTGAGGAAAACGAGAAAATTGGAAGCTTCCATATAATATCCTTCGGTGCTAGAGGGTACATACTGACAGTTCTAAGTAAGGGGCATAATAATTTGTGGGTATTTTAAAATTTTCCCTAGCAATTTTAGCCTGTTGCCTAGTAAAACGTGTTGTTTATGGTTTCCTTTGAAATGCATTGCAGGTATGCAAGTTTTATTTGAGGTTTGCTCTGGTTAACTATTTCTGCAGCAATCGTCCACTCTGAAGATAGTCTTGCAGGTTTTCCGAAATAGAAATTTTAAAAAGAATTTATGAAAAAGAAGCGCAGAATATTTGGTCACTTCTTTTGGGTTTTTATTGTGTTGTAAAATTGAAACTTAGAAGCTAAGGTTGTTGCTGTCCATACAACTCCTTTTGTTTGTAGAGCCATTACCCTGATCAACTGTATAATCTATTTGGAAATTAATCGTTAATGATACTGTTAATTTGTTAAGGTTTCTGACCTGACCTGATGACCTGACCTGACTAATGATACCGTTCATTTGTTAAAGTTCCTGACCTGACCTCAGTTGAACTTTCTTGTGGTTTTTTTTCCTACTCTTTGGGTTGCTAAGGTTAGCAGCTGTATTGTCTCCACTTTCAGAATTAATTAGATCAAGGAGAAGTCCCAGCCGTTCCCGGCAGTGACTACGGTAAATGGTTGCCTGCATATAGGGTCTCTTCCAGCTTGCTGCTTTCCTGGAAAAGCAACAAACGCTTGACCACTTGAAGGCATTGATTAAAACCTTTTATGATAATAATAATATTGAATGACAAATTTTTAATGGTGCTGTTTGACCAGAACATCTTAAAAATGTGCTGACTGGAATAAGGTGGTCATGGTGTCTCGGAATGAAAAGAATACAAGAGGGCTTTTCCCTCAGAGAACTTTAAAATTGTGATTTGGTAATGCTTATAAGTGTGTTTGTCGGTGTGTGTGTGTGTGTGTGTCGGGTGTGTGTAGGTGTAGGTGAGATAAGACGTCAGCGGTTATGAAACAGAGAGAGGTACATTAGACGTCTTTATCTCTCTTCGACCAGAAATTGATATCTATGCATAGGTGTATAGGGCAGGGTGAACGTATCTTCTGATTTCTGATGGTTCGTTTTCATGATTTCTCGAGCGTGTGTGTGTGTTTGTGTAGAACCGAGGTCATGGTCTTGACATGAATGTCATGCCGGCATGGCGTCGCGGATACACCGGACGAGGCATCGTCGTTTCCATCCTGGATGACGGCATCGAGAAAGACCATCCGGACATCAAGCGCAACTACGTTAGCTACATTATTGAACTTCTTTTCTTTTCTGTCTTCGGTTTTTGTTTTTGCGGCTGCAATCTTCTAGCACCCACTACTGAATTGGCAGAAATTGATTGCTATTAAAAATATATTTCTTATGACAAAGGCATTTTTTCTATGTAGTTAAAATTGCCTATGGACCTTTAGTTGTTTAGGCCTATAACTTTTGATTTCTTGGAAGGGGCGACTAAACCTTTGAGTTATATGGTCCAGAGGGCTAGCACCCACTACTGAAATTGGCAGAAATTTATTGCTATTAAAATATATTTCTTGATTTCTTACGACAATGGCATTTTTTCTATGTAGTTTTGCCTATGGACCTCTAGTTGTTTAGGTCTATAACTTTTGATTTCTCATAAGGAGCAACTAGACCTCTGAGTTATATGGTCCAGAGGGCTACCACCCACTACTGAAATTGTCAGAAATTGATTGCTATTAAATAAGGTTGCTAACGGTTAACCGGTTAACCGGCCCTAAGAGCAAGGACCGGTCCTTTTAACTTTGACAGGTTAACCGTAATTTCAATTTGAAAACATTAAAACGCTTTGATGTAGCCGCGCAGGACGCCTGCATTGGCGCCGGCGGCATCGAAGCGCTTTGATGTTGGCACAACTCCAGACTGCCGCTAACGAGCGGTTAAACGGTTAACCGGTCTTTTTTGAACGGTTAACTGGTCCTTCAAAATCAGCGGTCTTAACAACCTTAGTACTAATAGCGCCCCTGACTTCCAAAAATTATTGGCAAATAAAACTGTGATCATCTATTTTGCTTAATTAGGTTACCTTTAGTCTCTGTGTTATGTAATTTAGGGAAATAGTTGACCTTTTCTTATTTTCAGGATTTTTCTAATGTTGAGGTAATGTAAATTATATATCAATGATATATCCAACCGTGATAAAAACACCATCTTAATAAAGAAATTTGGGGATAGATTCCCCTCCCCCCCCACCTCGCGGGCGCCGAGTGGTTTCCATCCCTCTCCCCTACGCCACTGCCCACCAGTACACGTGCAGTCAGTCTCCTAATTAATAGGGTATCTGTCCTTGGCTGGCTTAAACACAAGCAAAGTATACAGTGGATGATGAATATTGCATTATTAGTCGGATGTGGTACATTGAAGCATATGTCAGCATGGGATCAGCAAATGAATTCTTGAAGTGCTGAAACATTGTAGACTGTAGAGCCATATTTCCATTTTGACGTCAGTTTTCTACCTAATGGGAGATATTTGTGAGAATCATTTGTGAAGATGCTAAGTAAATCAGGTTCCTCTTGTGGCGTAAATAGAAAGTAAAGTCAGTCAGATATAATTCTGTATTTATTTATTTATTTATTTATGTCGTTACTTGAGCTCAATTGAGGATCCTTCTTCAGAAGGAATTCAACAGTTGAGCTATATAAGTTGCTGCGTGCGTGCGTGTGTGTGTGTGAACTTTTATAAAGGTTCTGTACAATTTTTTTCACTTAGTGTTTGGGTCATTCGGTGGTTTGTTAACTATGAGTTTAGGCAGAGCTAGCAGAACGCGAAGCCATTTTCAAAGGTGCAGTTAGAGTTGTATTCCAGGAAGATTCAAATTATGTGACATTTTCCTGATTTTTGTGGGAACTGAGAACACAATTGCATCATTAGTGACAGGGAATTGCAAATGGCAGGCCCTTAAGGGAGTCCTAACACATGTGACATTCAGAGGTGTCACCTACCATTGTGTGAGAGAAGAGAGAGACAGACAGACATACAGACAGACAGGCAGACAGACAGACAGACATTGAGTTACCATAGTGGTTGAGTGCAAATGTTGTTGATTTCTGTTTGAGTCAGTAAAACAGGGGTATTCATTTAAATTTTACGAAGGGCCACAGTTTTTTATGACTGGTACCAGGTGTTTTGAAAAAATTAAATTCACAAGTAATAGAAAACTGGTAAGTTTAAACAATACATTAGAACTATTTTGTAGGTATTTGAACAAAAGTTGTCGATTGTTTCAGTATCTTTGTGGGCCATTTTACACTCATTTGCGGGCCAGATCAGGCCCGCGGGCCGCTATTTAAATACCCCTACGGTAGAAAAAATCTTTTCTGCAGCACTTTAGTTCACAAATACTTAATAAATGTGGCCATATGTGTGGCCATATTTTACCTGGTCCAGGGCTTCACATTTTTCCTTAGTGCTTCTGGGACGTGCAAGATCCTATGGCATAAAAACTTTTCCTTCATTTAAGTTGTTTTTTTTGACTAGACTTTTGTAAAATTTGCATTTATCTAGTGCTTCACAGAAGTGATTTCACTTTTCTTCGCTTATATTGGTCCTTTCCTGTTTTCAAACTATCTAGTTTTTTCCTCTTCCTTTTAATATTTTCTGAACAATATACACACATCATCATTATTATCCATTGGCATAAACTTGGATGAAAAAGTGGAGGTCCAATCCCTCTACAGTGAAACCCGCTTAATTGCATAGGTGCCGTGCAAGCCTTGCTTATGCAATAATTAACTGCCCTATGCGAATAGCCGGGACGTCTGATAATGAATTGTATGCACAAAACACTGGTTCGGGTTTTTATGTTGATATGCGAGTATGCGGGTTATGCAATTAAGCAGTATGCGATTAAGTGGGATCCACTGTACCCCCGTTCCATATCGTAGCTTCTTAAAAAGTGGCAAGCGGGTAATAGCCTAGAGGCCTAATAGAAGTTTATGCCTGTGTTATTATATAGTATCTCATCAGCCTTGCAGTTCATCCATGTGCAGCAGCAGTGTAGATGAAGTTATTAAATGATTTGTTTCAGTCTTACTGCACCAGATGGCAGTAACGTAACCAAACGTTCGCACCTTTTCGATTTCCTCGTCTTTGTCGATGCAGTAGTAGCATGAAAATGTAATAATTCCTTCGGCTTGTTCTTCTGTAACAGGACGCGCAGGCGAGTTATGACGTCAACGATCACGACCCAGATCCACAGCCACGTTATGAATATTCAAATGAGAATCGGTCAGTGTTCTCTGTTGAAAGTGCTCGCATTGAGAATTGTTCAGTCTGTGTGTGTGTGTGTGTGTGTATGTGTGCAGTGGCGGCTCCACCGGGGGGCAGGGGGACCCTTGCCCCTATTGAGTGCCTGCCCCCCAGTGCCCGCTCCCAGCTGGGACCCTATACTTAATGCTATATACATTAAACAACAAATGGTTGGCCCCCATGGTTATAAGTTGCCACCCCAACGCCCCCACTTGCCAAATCCTAGAGCCGCCACTGTGTGTATGTATGTGTGTAGTGGCATATCCAAGGAGGAGGTTTTTTCACTACACTGTTTGATAATAGCCAATAATTTCAGCACTGGAAATTTTCCAAGACTTTGCTGTCTTTACGCCTGCTTTCAAAACAGCCGGGTTCCAGCGCAAGCGATCAATTTTTTTTTTAATTTGGGAAAGTTTCGTCTCTTGACCCATCCCGTTGGTATAGAGGCTCCTGAAGTACGAAGCCTTATCATCCAGGCCTCGATTTCATTCGATTTTATTTCTGGATCTGCTTGCTGTGCTGTTATTGCGTTGAAGTGTATCCATCCAATCCATCCATCCAATCCATCCATCCATCCACCCAATCCAAAGCGTCGACATTTATTTGGGATACCATGGCCTCTTGATGCCCAGTTGGTGTTTTGTGCTTTGCGACTTTGCTGGAAGGTCACAGTTGGCGATAAGGGAATTGCATACTGAGATGTTATTGCGTCAGAAAAAACCGCAGATAACGGCGACTTGAAGCAGTATTGATTTAAAAATTTCGAAATTCGTGCTTCTTCTAAATCTGCGACTTCTGCACACCTGTCAAATGTAATGTAACATGTAATGTAATGTAACAAAATATTTGTATAGCGCCTCTTCTGAAAGATCACTCAGAAGCGCTTCCACAGCAAATTACTGTATGCGTAAAATGCGTAAAGATTAAAATATGTGTTCTTTTTAATAATCTGAAATCAAGTTAATACTTACCATAGCTATCATTTCCAAACTGTTGCATGGTGTATGAATTATAAGAGACATGGACTTGGGTCAATTTGTCCAAACCCAATCCAACCCATCATGATTCTGACCCAACCCATGAAAGCACTAGGGTTACTTGATCCACCACACCGCACCGTATTACATTACAATTTCTTAAACCATGACTTGTTCCCCGACCCAACCCAACCAAGCTCTTGGATGGGCCAAACTCATATCATATCTGGTATTATAGGGTTTTGGTATTATAGGGTGTTAGTATGAAAGCTGCATATATAGCATAACTTGTTCCCATTTCTGTAATGTCTTGACGTCAAGGAGTCTGACTTTCTGCAGATTTGTCTGCCGCCAGTTGTACAAGAAAATATTGATCTTGGTCACCATCTTTGTCTGTTCCTAATTTCTGCTTTATCCCGAAACCGCATTTCCGGGGTATTTTTTTTTGCTCCGTGGCTAGCGCCTGGCTGCCCTGAAGCTCTGCGAGATGGCACGCAGATGTGTGGTGTGGCTTATAAAGCTAGTCATAGCAAGATCCGCAGGTCTGATATGCAGTATATATATATATATATATATATATATATATATGTGTGTGTGTGTGTGTGTGTGTGTGTGTGTGCGCGCGTGTGTGTGTGTGTGTGTGTATGTATATGTATATATATGCAGGTTTTCCTTGTAAAAATTACCTAAGAGTTCATTTCTGCTTTTATACCATTCCCAGCATGCAGCAGCTAGCTGGGCTATATGTTTTGCCTCCTCACAATTCATCATGCATTAGCATTTTACCTCTTTTCACCCATCAAGGTCAAACATTGATTCAACGCCCCCAGATTGCCTTCTTACCTTATGTACCTGTTGTGGTAGCTGTTGACGTTGCTACGGAGACGGGCGTGTTTTCTTCGGTTTTATGAATAACTAGTACTGGCGGTACTTGCCGGCGAAGGTGAGTGGATTTTTTCCACCAGATGGAGTGCTTTTCGGTTGTAGACATGGAACCCGATGCGCTGGTGAGGTGGCAGCAGAAGCAAACAATGGTATTTGTAGCGCCGGAGTGGCTTTTGAGGCTGGAATTGGAGGTATGGATTTTTCCGGATCCTCTATTTTCAGTGGATAAAATATTCGATTAACTAAATGAAATTTTTGCATAATATTCTGAAATTTGCCATCCATATAGTGTTTTTAGGAACTAATTATGGCAGCATATCTCACACCAGGAGACCCTACGATTGAAAGATTGCCTTGATGAAAGTCGATTGTAATGAGAAATTATTGGATATCTACAGGGTGGCACAAAAAACTGGACTAGTCACTTTTAGGTCTGCATTTAATATAGTCCGTTTTTTGGCACACCCTGTAGATTAGCCCAGTGCAGCATGCTGGTTTCAGAATTTTCTTGTATTTCAATGCTTGCATATGGAGTTGACATTGCTTTATTTTCGCTCTCGAAGACTATGAAAAATTTAAGTTATAGTCAGAAACTTCCTTGCGACGGCTTGGTGGCTTTATCGTATCTTCATTTTGAACGGAAAATGCTAGCAAAATTATTTATCCAATAGGAACAGGACTCATTTAAATGTATTTCAAGGCAGTGAGAGCAGGATCTCGCATTGCCAGCAATTTTTATTTAGTTGCTGGCCACTGCTGTCTGTGTTGGTTCCAGTAGTGTAGCCACGGGGGGTTTGGGGGTTAAAACCTCCTTGGACGGCGAAAAAATTTTTTTTAATGTATTCCCATGCAATTTTTATTTTTTGAGGCGATTTTGGCAATTTTTTGGGTGAAACCCCCTTTGGCGGCTATTGACGAATATTTTTTTCAAAACCCCCCTTCTGGAAATCCTGGCTACGCCACTGGTTGGTTCAGATTAGCTGGTTGAGAATATGGGCTGCTACCTTTCTTTTTATTATCATCCATCTTTTATATTATCGCCTGTATTTTTTATTATTGCCTGTCATTTGTATATTATCATCCATATTTTATATTATCACCTGTATTTTTTATTGTCATCCTTCTTTTTTAATACTGCCTTTTTTATTATCACCCATCTTTTTCGTTATCACCATTCTTTTCTTATTATCGCCTGTCTGTTTTATTATCATCTGTCTTTTTATTATCACCCATCGTATTTTATAGCTCAGCTTGACTTTATGTATTCGAGTGACAGGCAGAGAACTACTGAGCTATACACTTGTGTAATTTATTGTCATGTGCATCAGAAATGGTCGTAGTTCAACAGACATGACAGATTCTTTTTCTTCCTTTGTAGAGACATGACATAACATCAAAACAATAATACCAACAACAGAATGGCGTCTAGAACAACAGAGATTTATCTGCAGATAACCCCTAACCCTAACCAGTGTTTAACCTAGGCCGTTTCCGGGGGGAGGAAATTGCCCTTTCCCCCCCGGAAATTTCAAATCCCCTCCGGAAATTTTGGAGTACTACATGGACTAACAGCGGCCCCTAGCAGAATTTCCCCCCCGGCTTTTTCAGTTTCTCCTCGGAGTCCAGTAGTCTAGATTAAACTCTGACCCTAACCCTCCGTGAAAGTGCCTGCTTGTCTGTTGTCATCTTGTCAGTTATTTCGATTATACAGTGAAACCCGCTTAATTGCATAGGTGCCGTGCAAGCCTTGCTTATGCGATTAACAGGGCTATGCGAATAACCGGGACGTCTGATACACAAAACACTGGTTCGGGTTTTTATGTTGTTATGCGATTATGCGGGTTAGGCAATTAAGCGGTATGCGATTAAGTGGGATCCACTGTATTACGCTTGTCTGTATGAAGTGTGCCATATTTTAAGTTTGTCTCAATTTCATTTTCTTGACAGTTTTTCTGCCTGCTAAGTAGGTATATTGCATTTGCTTCCACAGAGGTAGACAATGATGACTGGGATATCTTTGAAGGTTGAGAACGTTTGGTTCATGCTTTGTTCCATACAATTTTTTTATGTCCATTGTCAGCAGTTACTATTTGACGTAGCAACATGGTCTTGTTTATCAGCATTGTAATATCGACAGAGATCCTTTGTGCGTAAGGTGACCTTCAAGCACTCACTGGTATTTTAATGTAAATACCAGAATGCATTGCAGACGAAGGAAACGAAATGTATGCTTCCTAGTGTAACAGGACCATCTGTTGCCCAGCACCTGTACAGATTATATTGGATATTGTGTTCGAGTTCTTGTGGCCCCAAGATATTATTGTCATAATAACATTTGACTGTGTAATGACTTTCTGACCATCTTAAGTTAATTTATACAAGGCTATGACAGCCCCATTGCCTTTGGCTAGATGGCTAGCAGGCACATTTACAGTATGTGAGTGGTGCTCGGGAGACTGGGAAATTATTTTGAGTGACAGAATCATTTGCATTATTAATTTTAGAGCAATTGTTGCGTCATAGACTTTTTGTCAGCAAATTTCATTTATGCTGCGAACGATAGCTAGTCTACGAACGTGTGGAGACCTTTTATTCGTCGTCCTTCCCAGACACCAAAGGACACAACAGACGTTCTCCAGAGCTGCCCCAGGCATTGTTTACGCCCTATATAAATGCTTTATTGTCTCTCTTTCCCCCCCCCTTTTTCTCTGCTGCGGTCCGTGGCACAAGGCAAAGTGTGTTAATCCGCAGGTTTTTCCGTTCGCGGTGCGTGTGTGCGGCCGGCTGCAGGTGTTTGAATTCTTGCAGGAGTCCGGATGCTGGACGGCGACGTTACGGACGCTGTGGAGGCGCAGTCGCTGAGTCACAACCGCAACCACATCCACATCTACAGTGCCTCCTGGGGACCGGACGACGACGGCCAGACGGTCGACGGCCCCGGGCCAATGGCCCGGAAGGCTTTCTACGAAGGCACCCATTCTGTCAGTTGGTTTTTATTCTGCCTCCATTCAAAATGTATTGAATTCTGTGGATAAGGTTAAGCAATATTAATAAGTGAATTCTTGCCTACTATACAGTATGTGCATATATGTATGTATGTATGTATGTGTATATATATATATATATACACACACACGCACACTCACACATTGGCGTAAGCTTGGATGAAAAAGTGGAGGGGCCAATGCCTTCCCCCTTTCTTATGGTTGCTGCTCAAAAAATGGGGAGGAGGCTGGAGCCCGGAGATCTGATACAAGATTATGCTTATGCACACAGATATAATTAAGTTCTTGCATATTTTTATACTTGTACATATGTTTCCTTATGAATATACTAATATGTTATGTTATGTTAAAATGTCAATTATATAGTGCAATAATCATAGCTGAAGGCCAAAGTCAAGAGCAATTTACATTCTGCACTTATATGCTATATCAAACAAATACGTCTTAAGTTTCTTTGCAAACACAAACAGTTTGAGGTGTGTGTGTGTGTGTATATATATATATATATATATATATATATATATATATATATATATATATATATATATGCCCTCAGTACTTCATTCCCGAGGACTTATGAAAAAATTGTCTGGAGACATATAGAAATAGTGTGCTAACTCTCGTCCGGTTCGAGGCGTGGAAACGATCCTCGGAAGGCAATTGCATTGAAGCGTTGTAGTGTGAATATATATATATATATATATATATATATATATACATATATATATATATATATAGCACGTTGCAGCATGAATATATATATCATGCAGAACTTATATTATAGGCACTGTTGTTAATTACTTGACTTGTGACTTCCATTGTGTCTTCCATTGTGTCACTGGCTGTGCCAATGTATTCACAAGCTTTCAGTGACAATGATTTGCTAGTACCGGTATATTAGTAACATGCTATGTTTCAACTTGATGCCTTCTACTTATTGAAAATATCTAACTTTTTAAATTGAATTTTGAAATCCCGGCTCACCATAGAGAACCAATCAACTGCAGTGCAGTGACTGCCAGGAAAAGAGGTTTTCTTCTGCAGGAAGACTCTCTAATATTTTCACTTATTATATCAATGTTGTGTTAATGCACGTGATTGGTTGTTGGTGTTCGGTTAGGGCAGGGAAGGTCGCGGGTCCATATTCGTCTGGGCTTCTGGCAACGGCGGCCGCGACGGCGACAGCTGCAACTGTGACGGATACACGAACAGTATATACACGCTGTCTATAAGCAGCGCGACAGAGAACGGCCAGATTCCCTGGTATTCTGAAGCGTGCTCGTCCACCCTCGCCACGACGTACAGCAGCGGCTCCGGGTCGGAACGCCAGATCGTACGTCGACTTAAACCGCACCGCATGTTTTAATTTGTTCGATGTTAGCACATTGATACGTTTTTTAAACGATACGTGCAGTGACGCTTCCAAGAACTCTTGGTCGGGTGGGGGGGTGCTATGAATTTCGAGGAAGTTGGTGGGGGGCGTGCATTGAATTTTGTGAAAGATGGCGACTTGTAGTTTGTAAGGGACTTGTGTGCGGTAAACGACCCTGAAAAAGTCTGATAAGCGAAAAAGGTCACCGGCAGTTTTGTACACAGGGGCCCGGTGACAAACAGTGGCTCAGGCCCAGTAAACCCTGAAAAAAACTAAGAAACAAAAAGGGTCGGTGGGGGGATGCATTCCCAGTCATCCCCAGCGTGGAGCCGTCCCTGGATACATGGGTATCTTTCAGATACGTTTGACCTGGAGAGTTGACAGTTTCACTTAATCATTTAATTGCAATGGGAGCTGACTAAGCAACAACTAATGTCCAACATCTCTGGCCTGTTACTTCTATAAGTGCTGTGGAATTTAAGAGATTTATTTCTTGTATTAGGCAAATATCATCATCATGATATTAAAGTTGAAGAACTGGAGGCTATGTCGCTTTGACCAAAATTTGGATTTAAAACTAGATTAGTGCATACCTGTTATCTTATAGGCACATAAAAGCATACAGACATGGGCTTTGGTTGGGTCAGAATTTTCATGTTTTTGGTGGGTTGGGTTAGGAAATAAGTCATGGTTTAAGAAATAGTAATGTATTACGGTGGGTTTGGTTGGGTTGGGTCAAGTAAGCTTATTGTAAGTATAAGTAAGCTTAAATTGTCTAGTAGTAGTAGTAGTAGTAGTAGTAGTAGTAGTAGTAGTAGTAGTAGTAATAGTAGTAGTAATAATAATAATAATATTGCTTTCATGGGTTGCGTTGGGTTTTAAAAAGTGGACCCATGTCCATGGGTGGGAGCATACTTTGATCTGTCTGTCAGTTGTTGATTATTGACAGTATTTGGGTTGTAACTGTCGTTGTGTTTTCAAATTTTCTTGCAAAATAGGTGACGACAGACTTGCGCAAAGGTTGTACAGAGTCGCACACTGGTACTTCAGCAAGTGCCCCGTTGGCAGCCGGCATATGTGCCTTGGTACTTCAGGCCAAGTAGGCGGCAATATTTTAAGACATTTACAGTGATGAGAATTATGTGTTTTTGTTCGTACTGTTGGTATTACTCCACGTGTGTCCACTGCAAATTTGCTACCAAATTTTAGAACAAGATTAGTTTTGAAACCCTTCTTTTTCACCTGGCTTGTCCACTATAGACTGTCTTCAGGCCTGATTTACTTGATTTAATCTGGATCCCGTGTGATTTTGATTTGGTGTGCTATCGGCCGATTTAGTCCATATCTAGGTGGCAATCAAGACCGCTATCTAAACTGTTAATATTAACTGATTATACTATTGTTATCAGTTGTTGTGGCGGGAAGATGGCAGAAGTGCTTGTATGCGTTACAAAGTGGCGCTATAGAAGTTTAAGATTGCGTTGCCGGTGTGTAGATTAGATTGGTTGAGTTCGGTCACAGGTTAAAATGGCGTTCTTTGTTATATGGTGTAACTGTGTCGATTAAATAAACTTTTTTCTGTAATGTTTTCTGGTTTAGTCCATATCTGACTTGGCGTGACATGCAACATATGGTGGTTATAACATCACGCCAAGGAAACCTTCAGGGAGACGACTGGACAACAAACGGCGTAGGGCGAAGCGGTTAGCGCCACCTAGATCTTTTTTCCGTACAGAGGCCGGGCACTTTTGGCGGACAACGGATTGGTTTTGAGCTTTTAGGTGGATTGCCCAGGGGACATTACCAAGATGAAATGGGGCTTTAGAACTTTTAGTCTAAGTGCTAAAGTGCTGTTGTTATCACTTTGGCTTTTGTATTTAAAAAATTTTTTGGTACTAATATGAGTGCTTTGTGTCATATATACATAAAAATGTGGGCCAAAATCCTTGAGCAAATCTAGAGTTACCGTTTCTTAAGAAATTTTTGGTTTGCGTCTAACGTCTAACATGTAGGTGTATTTCATCATAAGTGCATATCAGATAAGTGCATAATCTGCCTAATTGCATAGAAACTGGCCAGTACCAGTGGAATGTAATGCATGTTATGCTACTGTCTTACATGCTTATTTCAGTTATATGCATATGATAAAGTTAATTTTGGAAACTATGCACTTAGGTAGGTTTGACTCTGTAAGCTGACTGTGCGTGCCAGTGGTATGATATCCTCAAAAAGTAGATCATCTATGAACTGAACTAAGGTGCTTACACGCACACACACACATACATTCTCTATTTCTGTCACTATCGATCGCAGTTGTTATCAATTCTAAAACCTTGTGCTGTTTTGCTCTTTTCCAGTCAGCCACCATTTCGGTTATGGACTGCTTGACGTGGCTGCCATGGTCGACCTTGCCAAGAACTGGACGAATGTCCCGGCCCAGCAGCGCTGCGAAATAGTTTCGAAGCAAGCATCCAGGTGGCTATCGAGACCGCTATCTAAACTGTTATTATTAAATAATAATATTGTAATTATTGTTATTGGCTGTTGGGGCGGGAAGATGGCAGAAGTGGTTACTCGCTCGGCGGGCACGCTGACGGAGCGGGTTCAACTCCCGTAGGAGCCCCGAAGGTTGACTCAGCCAGAGGGCGGTTATAACATCAAATTGAGGAGCAGCGTTTGCTGCGAAGTAAAGCGCAGGCCTAGACGTTTATTTGGCAACCTACTCTAGGTTAATGGCGTATGCCACCCGCGTCGCTGTATGCCTAAGAGACCGGAGATCAGCACCGGCCCCAATGCTTGAATCCAGGCATGGGAAAGCTTTACTTTGCTTTACTTTACAAGTTGCAAGTCACAATTTCTTTTACTTCTTGCAACACCTTTCCAAGTTTTACCAGCTAAACCTAAAGCACTTATCTTTTATCTTTTAAAAAATCGTATTTTCCATAGCGGTAACATCCCATCTATGATGACCTTTTGGGTGTCGTGACCCTACCTGACTGAACCCTGCTTTTTGACTATAGCTATTTCAAATTTAGATTAAGCACCTAAGAATTAGTGTACAACTTTTAAGAGCACTATATAAATTCATTAGATTCACAAGATTTTGCTTACTTATTTACATAGCAATATAATTTGATTGGGTTTTTAGAATGGAAAATGAGTTGTCGCATCAACTCTTACGCCAACTCTTACATCAACTCTCGAAGACAGCTAACTCGGAGAGCGATCCGTTACACGCGGGAACCTGGCTCTGTGGAACGCGTTACCACACAATATCACCAACACGACTAATCTAGAAACTTTTACGAAGCGACTTAAAACACACTTGTTTGGACTCTCATTCAGTACCATGTAAAGCGCTCTTGACCTTAGCCTCTTATGACAATAGCGCTATACAAGTTAGCCCATAATTAACTAACTAATTGGTTTTGCTTTTTTCAGTTCTGCATATATACTGTATGTGAATTGTTATACATATTTTCGATGAACACATCCTACCCTAGCCAGGTTTTCACTACGTGGCGCCACTACACTTTGGAATTCGAAAGAAAAACTTGAATGGTTACTTTTGGGATGTAGGACAGCAGAAATACACCAAATTTCATGCATTTTGACCAAGGCGTTGTGAAAATATTTACATTGAAACAGGGTGGTACCGGTTTTATTGGCCCACCCTGTATTTCTTCTAGTTCATCAATCCTGTATTATTTTTGCTACAGCACTTTGAATTTATCGACGTTGTGGTCTATGATAAGTTTCCGGTTGTTTTCCGATTAGGGGAATCCCGATAAATGGAAACGTGGAGGTTGCGCTGGAAAGCGACAGCTGTCGCGGCACGCACAACCGAGTGACGTACTTGGAGCACGTCCAGGCGATAATCACCCTGACGGCATCGCGGAGGGGCGAGATCGAATTGTTCCTTACGTCCCCGAGGGGCACGCGGTCCACCCTTCTGGCCCGGAGGGTGCGAGACATGTCGCTCGAGGGGTTCAACAGCTGGGCGTTCATGACGACCCATTGCTGGGGTGAGACGTCCTTTGGGACTTGGAGGCTTGAGGTTCGAAATGGTGCCAGCGTCTGTACGTGGATTTCTATTCTCTTTTCACGTTGATTTTTTGCTACAATTTATTAAAGGTTTCGTTGGCGTAAACTTGGATAAAAGGTGGGGGCCCAACCCTATACCTTCCCCTTCCCTATGGTAAGTAAAGTCCCTCCCGAGCTCTCAAAGGGCGGTGCTGATCTCCGTTTCCGAGGCCCTCAGCCACGCGACTGGTGCAAGTTGCATGATACAGGGCCAGTGTTCTCATGCAACATGCCTGTTTACTGCATGGATTAATTAACCCCTTAACTGGGATCCCGGATATATCCGTCTATTTTACATTGAGTTACAGTTAAATACACAGTTAAGGGGTTAATCCGCTACTCAGTTGCCATCGCCATCTGGCGAAAGAAGGCTGAGTCGACCTTAGGACTCCTGCGGGTCTCGAACCCGTGACCTTCTGCTCCATCTTCCAATGTTATTGTATTGTTATTGTTATTGTTCATGACAATTTATATAGCGCCGTAACATAGCAGGGGCCAAAGTCAGGGGTGCTTTACAATAAACGTGGAAACGAGATGTTGAATAGGTGCGTCTTTAACTTGTTCGCAAACTCTCCGAAGGAAGTTACAGACGACAATTTACGGAAGTTACGGACGATGCCCTAGGCATTATGATAATTATGCCACAGAAGTCGATTGATTGATTGATTGATTGATTGATTGATTTACCATCAGATTTGCTGACTAATGAATGTAATAATATTTATAGCAGTACGCATATGTTCTTGTGCGTGCAGTCTTGCTTGAATTTCATGCTTTTGAATTTTGTTGAAAAAATTTTGACAAAGATTCTGTACTTTTACCTCGTTTCGTGTGTTATTGTTGCAGCTACTTTGAAAAGCTGGGTTCTTGTTCTCTACGGATCATCCACTCCCCTGCCCAACCGCCGCGATCGTCCGTTCGAGCCGATCTCCACGCCGAAACTCCACCACCTTACCAGTAATGCCTGCTCCTTGGTGCCCGCGGTCCATCGGTTGCTACGAGACGCACTGTTCACTGTCGCGCTGATCATTGCTTCGACGTGCGCGTCGCGCACGTGGTTATGCTAGTGGCTTATTGCAGCGATTTGGCGTCCACCATACTTTCCAGGCGGCGCCGTATTTCGGCGCTGAGCCTGACGACGCTGCGACACCACCGAGCGCGGCGCAAGCACCGCACCTGAAAGCGCGCGTCTCGTTTTAATCCGTGCAGCGCTGCTATTGTGTTGTCGACTTTGTACTAAGCAGCCAGCTTCTGACGCCATCGTCGGAAACGAACGCGCTAAAATTTTTCCCAAAAGACCGAATAAGCGAATGACCTGTCGTCAAAAGGAATTAATTCATCATTACATTACTTTACATTTTGTACCTCTGCCTACCTACATGATCAGATTTGACTTGCACTCTAGTAATTTAAACAGTAAGTATTATTTTGTGCCGTTGATATCTGTTTTAGGTTACTGTTGAATTTTTTTAATTTGATATTGTTCATTTGGTGCTTGTATGTGCGACGAAATGTCTTAAGACGCCATAACACGACATTACGTTAGCATTTTTTTTGGTACTGAACATGACGTCGCTAGCCACAAGATGTGCCACTTTCCTTCAGAGTGACCTGGAGTTGACCTTGTCGAAAATATTGTTTTTATCGTTTTGAGTCGGTTGTAGTGAAGCTAGATAAATTTCCTGTCTAAAAGAAAGTTTTATTTTTCCCATTTTCTAAATTTTCCGCTCAGCATCGGTCCGTACGCCAGTTGATCCTGACATTTTGTTAGTCGTCGCCTATTGTGTAACTGTTTACAGACGTGTGTAATGTCACATAGTTACGGTACTTGCAATAATGTCTTTGTCCGTCTGTCATTGAGTGTGTTATTCGAGTGTTTGCATTGTCCTTTGTGCTAAGACTTTACTGCAGATTGAAACAGATGATCTGAGATATTGACGTGTAAATTATTACTCTGTGTGATTTAATTGGACTTTTAATTGAAGTGTCTGATTCTTTTGTAATAAATTCAAATCGAATGGCAAGTTGCCTAAACTTGTGACAGTACTGGGTGCGGTTTTCCCTGATGAGTCTATTTTTTTTAAAATTTTGACATTGAGTCGTTGCGTGATGAGTTATTTGATTTCGTTGGACACCCGATATGTCTGATTATGCCTTTGATGTTCTTGCTTGATTTTGTTATGTTTTGTTGTGCTTTTTTTGTCCGAGTCTACTTGATTCTACTGATATTAGAACTTTATTTTTCTGAATTTCTAATAACTTTTGCTGGTCCCTAACAGCGGGAAAAGAGAGAGAGAGAGAGAGAGAGAGAGAGAGAGAGAGAGAGAGAGAGAGAGAGAGAGAGAGAGAGAGAGAGAGAGAGAGAGAGAGAGAGAGAGAGAGAGAGAGAGAGAGAGAGAGAGAGTTTCTGATATGATTTCGTTTCTGCTGTTAATTTTAAAATTTTCCATATGAATTCACAATGCACAGGAAACAGCCAGCACTAGCTTGACTGTGCCATTTTAAGCCGTTCATACATTCTAGTTAAGTAGTACGGTAATCTATCCATACATTAATCGGGCATCTATGTTTGGAATTTCCAGTGACTTATCTCTTCCACGGGTCGCAATCTGTCTGTGAATGCAGTCAGTCTGTCTGTCTGTGCTATCAGTTCTTCTATCACATGGAAAATTTATATCACAGCTGGTTAATAGTCAGTCATTTTGTCTGTGTTTATTCTGGTGATCTCGAATGGGGCGACAGTGACAGACCTAGAGGCATTAATAATTATTACGAATGCCTTGAAAGTTTGAAAAAGATCTGCTTGGTATCCTGTTTTATTTGAAGTTAGATCATTTTAAATTTAACCACCGGTTTTTTCCGTCTGGGCCAACTTCCTATACACCTTCTGGCAGTGTTTATTCTAGCCACCTTGACATTGGGGGGGAGTTTGAAATGTTTGTGGGGGGCAAGATTTGTCTCTCCACGCTTTTGGGGAGGGAAATTTCCATCCTCCAAGCCAACATATACAATTTTGGGGGAATTTTAAAACTTTGGGGGGAATTCCCCCCCCCCCAAAAAAAAGGCCTAGAATAAACACTGCATTCTGGCTTTAATTATTGGGTTCTGTGGCTATGATGCAATGTTGAACCTTCTAGTTAATTTATTTGAGTTGTGAATGAGATAAAAGAATTTATATCTGATACTGACCATTTATTACTAATAATACTTAAAGTTTCTTGTTCTTTTTGTGCTTTGGCTGTAATTTCCTGTGTTTAGTATAAATGGTTAAGAATTTATTGGTAGATATTTCTTCTTTGAATTTAATTTTTGCTCATAAGAGAGAAGGAACTTGCAGTCAGTGTGTGCACTGCTGTTGTAAACGACAGTCGAGAATTGTACGAATGATGAGCAAAATTCTGCTCCCACATTGATATCGACAATAAAATCTCAAAATCTCAGTATTGGGAACTGACATTCTAACAATCTTTTAAATACAGCATTTAATGAGAAAATGTATGGCATCGGAAGATTTACCGGTACCAGGATGTTCAGTTGTAGAACTAATATCGGAAACTATCATATCAAATAAATAATGAATTAGAGATTAGAATAAAATAGTTCTCAGATATTCGTTTCCTCATTTTCACTCTGAAGCAACAATTTTTAATTAATTTTAATTATCAGTTAAACGTTTACTTTGTGCTGTTTTTCACTTGAGGCTTGTTCTTGTTATGTTTTCTTTGTCTTTTGGAGTAGTAGGCCAGTAAAGGTTAAGAGATTGTTTTAGTTAGGATTTTGACGTAGTTCGATTTCGTATTTATTCTGTTATTTTGGGGCTACGACTATTGCTTGCTTTTTAAAATCAAATTGAACAATTGAAGGTTTGAATTTATGCTTGAATGTTTCACTTACTGAAGAAATAACGCACAAGAATCAAATATGAAAGTTTTAATTGCAGATTTTCAGTAGAGATTTTGAATGCTATTCATGCTACAGTAATTAGTATTGTTGATATTAGTTAGGAAATGATGACCATATGATAAAAACTTTAAGGTGTTCAAAATAGATTCGTAATATTTTGTTTACATAGAATGTTTTAACTGTAATTTTAAAGCAAACAGGGATATTTCATATCTACTGTTACTCCTAACAACACCCTGATAATTTTACAATTTAATGAGTAACTTTTATTATATAACATCTGAATTGAATGAATGCTATGAATGACGGTTTTGCAACAAGTGATTTGATTGGCCAAATCAACTCCTATATAGTAACCCTGGGCTGTGAAAGATACGAAATGTATTCTTACTTGTATACACTTGTATGACTTGTGTACACATCCCATTGTCGCACTATATAGTTAAACCATGCGTACAGCGCTATATAAATTGTCCTGGAATAATAATAATAATAATAATAATAATAATAATAATAATAACCCTGGGCTGTGAAAGATACGAAATGTATTCTTACTTGTATAGTGTATACACTTGTATGACTTGTGTACACATCGCATTGTCGGGAATTTGTCGCACCTGTACTATAAGCCATTTATATTTGCATGTTATCAGCAAAGAGCATGTCGAACTTGGTTTTGATATTTTATATCGGCACTTCTTGTGTGACTTTGTCATTTTTGTATTTTAAAAAAGTACAATTTACAACTGGTAATTTACAATTTACATTACAATAACAATAGACCAATCAGTTTTTGATCTAATTCACAATTCAGTTTCTCTTACACTTATGCCAAATACTTATATACTAGTCTGCTTTGACTCACCATTGGTTTTTTCTGGTTTGATTTTTTACTAATGATCGCTAGCTTTGCGATCTTCACATCTCTGCCGAGTCAAACTCTAAATTGCTCTGTAGGTTGTTCTGTTATTATGTTAGGTTCAGTTTAAGATAGTGTGACCTCTGTGTAATTTTTGTGACCTAGTGTAATTGCAGTGTGTGTTTGTTTGGGGTATTTGGCAACTGTTGTGTGAGTGGGGGTCTTAGAGCTGACTTCGTTACCTTGGTGCTTCCATGTTGAAATTCAGTTGGCTATTATTTACAGCTTTAAGTTTATGAAAGAAAAATCATTTAAGTGGCTTGATAGAATTTTATAGCCGCACATTTCTCATTAGAACATCTGTTACTAATTATAACTTGTTGGTATTTACTCGATTTAGTTGTGTTAGAATAGATGTTTACAGAGTTAATCAAAGTTTTAAAGTCATTTTAAGGTATAGCACTTTGTATTTTTTTTAAAAATTACAGAGATCAAAATGGCCGGCTAAATACTTCATAAGATGTTTTCTTGATCCAACATAAATAAGCAGTAGATAAGAGATTCATTAGTATTGTAACTCAATGATAGTATTATTAAAGATATTTTACCACTTGGCTGATGTGGACAGGCTGTAACACCCATAGTTAGAGCAGTTGTATTTTGACAAGTGAAGTTTTTAAGGTTAATGGTTGCTTGACAGAAACCATCTTGCCACAAGTGTGCAGTATAGGGATATCCAGTGTTTACCAACAAAGTCCGGTTGCTCCGCCCGCTGGTGGGCAGAAACCATAGAAACCATTGTCGTCTATTAATAGACGCCAATGGGAGAAGCAGATTTCTTGCTGGTGGGCATAGATCAGTGACCATAGAGATTGTTCTGGATACTCCTGTTTGTTTGATTAGAGTCATGTTTGTTCGAACAGGAAGTTGCGATTCTGATGGTCTTTTCTTGCAGTCGGATTCGTATCAAAAACACAGATGCAGTATACTATACGTAGAAAATAATTGGTATAATTGTCAACTTGTTCTTTTCTTGATCAAATTAACTTCATATTCTATACTCACTGAGCTACCAGTATGTCTCAAGTTATGAAGTATTTGACTTGTATTTTAGACAATTTTTATCAATGAATATGTTATATAATAGCCTTTATAGAAATTCACGTTAATTTTTTCTCAGTTTTTTTTAGTATTATACAGAATTATATTGACAACTGCAAAAGTCAAAACTATGGTACCTTTTAGGTACCGTATTATGAAAATACATGTAATTTTTAGTATTTTATTTTGCCATCTTATAGCATTGTATATGTAACATGTTTGCTCAGTTTACTATGTTGCGGCAGTCTGCCAAATGCTGTAAAATGGGGAATGTCCATGAAAACTTTAAACATACATGTTGTTCACAATGATGCATAATGATTCATTTGGGTTGTGGCATGCCTTAGACATTTTTAGAAAGCAACAATTTGATTTCGTGATAGGCAGAGATTTGCTATTAATGCTCCTGTTAGTCCAGTCGGTCATAGCTAGAATTTTGCTATTAGTTTTAAGAGGAAGAGTTCTGATCTCAATATTCTTTCAGTTTTGAAAATCATTTCTACATGACAAACAGCAATCTGTCTTGTTTTGAATACGGTGTTTACATGTTAACCTTTGATCGATGGTAAATGCACTGTTATCTTTAGTTTTGTGGCAGTACATAGCGCCAATAAATTTCCGCCTCGGTTAAGACATTGTTTCGTTAACGTTTCTTTGATAAATAATATTGTAAATATTACAATCATATCGGTATGAAACAGGAAAAGAACCTATCACCATTTTGCTGTTATGATATTCTCTAGCGTTTAGGTCTAAACTTAAAACCTTCCCATTCCAAAAGTCATTCTCTCCCTACATATAACCAACCCTGGCTGGCAATGGCTCCTTGCCTATAGGCTATTCCAAGAAAGACCAAGCACACAAAAATAACCAACTACTATGGTACTACTATCCAATGCACGATATAAATTCACGATATTTTACTTACTTGCTAGATATACCAGTATGCCATGGCATAGCTGTTTCTTGATTTCCTAGAGCTGGTCAGTAAAGACAGTAGTAATGAATTATTCTTTCTTCCCTCGCCTGAGTATTATGGCGACATCAAAACCGCGGGGGGTATGTCCTATTTAATCGAGAAATATTGAAATTTTAAAAAATTCTGTTTCTTTGTGAAATCCTCTTCTATGTCTGACAATCAGTTTACTTAGAGAGACAGTTTCTGAAGAAAGATTAGATCTTCCATTTTGTCAACAGTGTTCTGTTATGCAGACCTTTCCATCAGTGGCGGCTCCACAGAGGGGTTGCCCGTGCCCCCTATTGAGTGCCTGTCCCCAGTGCCCCCCTGTTGGGACCCTATACTTAATACTACATACCTAACAACAAATGGTTGGCCCCCACGATTAGAAGTTGCCACCCCAACGCCCCCCCCCCCCCCCACTTGCCAAATCCTGGAGCCGCCATTGCTTTCCATGACAATGATACTCTATTTCATTTACCACTAGCCTATTTTTTTGCAAAATTAGATAATATTAGAAATTCAGTTATTTTCTTCGTCAGTTTTTGTGAAACTGGTTGCCCTGCTGGCTCCGTGGTGTTCAACGTGGTCAGCTTTGATTCAGCTATTTACGAACAGGCTAGCGCATGCAAAAATATATCTAATTATAATTATATAGCCGTTCTGGGAATTCCCAGTCATATCGGTTTCAATCGTTCATTGCGCGTACGCTGTAAAAAAAACTGTCGTTTGTTATTAAAGGTGAGCAAGCTTATGGGCATCAAAGGACCTTTTGGGGTACTAGTTCACTTTAGGGTGGGCAATGTATTATTTCGCAGCGAAGTATCTGTACCCTAACCCTAACTCTAACCCTAACTCTAACCCTAACCCTATTAGCACTACGTCGACGAATTATATTCACTATGGTTTTAGGATAATACATTGCCCACCCTAAAGTGAACTAGCACCTGTTATGGCAGGTGATGGTTTAATTTGCGAAGCACCCTGTACAAATTCGATATTTTCAGTTTGATGCCCTATACATCCACAATAATCGCCGATCTGCCCCTACATTGATTGCCGCAATGCATTTTTATAGCATCATACAGTATGTATGTATGTATGTATGTGTATATATATATATATATATATATATATATATATATATATATAGAGAGAGAGAGAGAGAGAGAGAGAGAGAGATCGATCATCTAATGAACTTTCTATCAATCACTAAATCTACATCAATCAAACACTGTTGGATATGACTAATTCTATTTGTTGTGTGTCGCTTTTCATATTTTAAAGATGTCTCTTGGTCATGTTAACCCTCCTGTACTCGACGACCTCATGAAGTCGCACGTGTATATCGGATATTGCGTAGACGACAGAGAACCGGTGAAAGTACTTCGCGCAGACATGATGTCTCTTGGGTTGACGTGCTCGATCAGGAGCAGTTTGGATGTCACGGAATGTTCTCATGTGGATAACATCAAACAAGGCATGATATTCAGCCACAAATGCCTGCTGTACGTTTCTCGAGGTTATCTGAAGGATCCGGCCAGCAAACTGGAATTGAAGGAAGCAAAAAGAAAGTTGAAATTCTTGGGAAAGCGCTCCGTGATTCTCGTGATACAGCCGGATGTGAACCAGGAGCAGCTCGAGAATTACGGATGTTTCCGACAGATTCGTCTACTGGACAACCAAGTGACGAAGGATATTTTGAATGACCATGCGTTTCTGTCAGGTGGGTGTTTTCAGGGATATTTTTTCACCCCCCTAATACCCCAACACCCCTCCAATTTGAGACCGACACCCCCATTTTTTCCCAATCCGAGCCTGAGATGCACCCCTAACACCCCCCTCCCACTTTCAGACCGACACTCCTCAAATTGATAATCCTAGAAATAACTTAGGGTATTTTGGAGAAATTGTTCAGACTAAAAGCACTTCTAATTACAGAGTTCTTCTCTTAGTTGCATTTACAGGGTCATTTCTGGAAGGGATTCTTTGTAGGACCACAGCAAGTTTAGGAAAATCTGAGTTCTAAGTTAAACCATAGGCATATTTAGTGTTTTGTTTCAACCAACTGCATTAGACTGCACCAATGTGATCCACATGTTAGATCAGGTGTTTTTATCACCAACATTTTTTGTCCTCCCATTCTCTCGAAATTCGCACCAATTGATCTTAATTTAACCCCTTAACTGGGGATCCTGAATATATCCGTCCATTTTACAATGAGTTACAATTAAATACACGGTTAAGGGGTTTTAAATGATTTTGATTTTGTGTGCCATCTGCTGGTGCTCCCGTTCATTATGAAGTGGCGCTATAGAAGTTTAAGATCAGATTAGATTAGATGATCATTAATAATAATAGTTTAAAAGTAATTGTTGTAGCCATTTATTTGTGCTCCTTGGATCTTATGTACGGTTTTTGGTTTCCTTATTTAGACTTCGAGCTGAAGCCGGAACTGTCGCTAATGCCAAAGCAGAACATCGGCGTTGGCGTCGCCTATACTTACTTTTTTGGATTCTTGCAGATGGTCGTTCCAGGTAAAAATCATAACAGATTGCCGAGGAAATAAACAAATGTTGTTGGTTGTATATTAGGTGTTGAATTCTGTTATCTTTTACTAAGTCATTTGCTTTTACTTAATTAAATGTTTATATAATTGATTTATGGGCATTCTTGTACATTTCCCATAGACTGTTGAACTTGTCCTGGACACTTTTTGCGTCCTGTTTATTTTCCAGGTGTCTGGAAGAAGTTTGAAGATGAGATGAAACATCGTTCGGTCGACGAGAAGTCACTTGTCAAGAAAATGCTCATCATCATTCGGAAGACGGTCCTGTCTCCGCCTAAGCTTACAGAAGTCGGTGTCTTGGAACAGACGAAGTTCAGCGTCATTCAGTGCGTCGATCGATCTGGAAGAGAAAAAAGAGAGTACACCGTTCCGATCTACAAGCTGACTGCTGCTGAGGTACGATGTAGAGTGCTATACCTCGCTCAGGGTTTAATCTAGGCCGTTTCCGGGGGGGGGAATTGCCCCTTTTCTCCCGGAAATTTCAAAATCCCTCCCGGAAATGTTGGCTTAGTACATCAACTAACAGCATCCCCCTAGCTGAGCTGAATCCCCCCGGTTTTATCAATTTCCTTCCCCCCCCCCCGGAGTTCAGAGTCTAGATTAAACACTGACCTTGCTCGTGACTGACCAATGTCATGACTGATGACTTAATTTTTTCAGGCAACCTCCACCCACCCACACCTTCTTGTGTCATCTGAACTATTCTAGCTCAATCGCCTTATCACTTCTTGCCATGTCGTGCCCAGTTTTTGCCTCGTTCAGTGACCTCTTCCACAGATTTCTGTTGTTCCATCGCTGATCTGAATTACCTTTCCAGCTTGATCTGGCTCCAGTTCGGATTTGGTGCGCCATCTGCTGATACCCTAGGCATTATGATAGTGGCGCCATAGAAGTAGATCGATTGATTGATCTCTTTTTTCTCTCCTTCATTCATTGATGTGATGAATGATAGAGATACAAATGGTGTAGTCTAGTAAGTAAAGTAAGTAAGTAAGTAAAAAAGTAAAGTAAAGTAAAATCTCGTGGATTTCTATAGCGCCTTGGAAAGCAGCACAACAGTAGCTGCTTATTAGGCGCTCAAAGTCGCATGTAGATACACTGTATTAAAAATGTATCAAACAATTAAGACATCTGTAAGCATGGTTTATGCAAGTGAATGCACATTTATTAAATAATTATTTAATTAGATAGTTTCTCTGATAAATCTTTGATAGCCAGTCTTCCCATAATTCAGATCATATGTAATAATTCACTATAATTCTACTGTTTGTCTTTGCAAACAGGAAAGTAATAACAGCTACTATTTTGTCGGTGATTTTCCGGCCTGTCTCTACGCCGTACGCGAGGCGTATGACCGTCAGCTGACCAGCATGTCGAAGGACGAAGTATACGAGGCTAGAAACGAGTTCATTCTGACAATGAAAGCCTTACTCAACCATCCTGATGAGATGTCTTCGTTTGCCAACCAGTGGGAGCTCTTGATTTGGCCTGATGATGTTGAAGGTACTTTTACGGTGTCATTGTCAAACTTTATTTTAGCGCAAGGTCGTTAGGTTAATGGCGAGAGGTGCACCGATAATTATCGGTATCGGCCGTTTAAGTATCGGCGCGATTATCGGCCGGTAAATGCGCGACCATTTGTGATGTTATTGTGAAATTCATGACCCAAGGATCTGTCGAGGTTGGCTCAATATTATCTTTTCTCAGAATTTTAGTGCTTGTTGACAATTTTTAACGTCTAAAACTTGGAGTTGTGAATCAGATTACTTGATTTAATGAGTTTATATTGGAATCAGATGTGCTCAAGAGATATTGGTCACTAGCATTACATAGAAGTGGTGTTCTAGTTTCTATTAGTTGTTTTGGATTTTTTTTGGTTCTATCTCTGCATTTGAATTCTAGTGGATGGCTTTTCGAATACTGCTGTGTATTATTCTACCTTGATTCTGTTTTTTATTTTATTTATTCTCGAAAATGATTTTTTCGTCATATTTTGTAGAAAGTCCTGTTTTAAAACTGTCACAGTTTCTCTACCAACAGATTAAAAGTAAACGCTTAACAGGTGAGCAGTCAATGAGATCTTTAGACTTGAGGTGAAGGTAAAGGTAGTCCCGTAATCGAGTGTGGATGTTGAATTGTTGTTCACCCACATCATCAGAAGACAGTGAAATCTCATATATATATATATATATATATATATATATATATATATATATATATATATATATATATATATATATGAGATTTGACTGTCTTCTGTTTTCAGACAAGAGCAGGATCTCAGAACTGATTTATCTGCCCAAATACCTGATTATTTACAGAAGTTGTGTTATATATATATATATATATATATATATATATATATATATATATATATATATATATATATATCCAGCAAATATAATAGTAGTGTACACACTACACTACCCACTGCATATTTATTGTAATGAAATTTTCAGCAGTACAGTAATTCTGTTTTCATACATAATGGTGAATTTTAGCACTTACTATGATTTTGCTCAGAATGTCATTATGTGCACTATACTGTCTTGTTTTAAATGTAGAGTTGTCGGCTGATTGTCCTATTCCAAAATACGTTGACAGAGGAACATTTCGTGTTCTCGACGGAATCAGCAACTATCCGATATGTCAGTTTTTTCTTCGTTTCACTGTCAGATTTATTTACCAATGCGTAGTTGAAAGGTTTCCATTTGAATATTGCATTCGATGGCGTAGCCAGGTGTCCGTAATGGGGGCTTGGGGGGAGGGGGCATTGGCATTTGCCGGTGATAAGTCTCAGGTGAGCAAAAAGGTTGTCATGTCCTTTGAACTTTATTGCAAACTCCTCAAACTGTTTACTAGTACTTAGTACCTACCTCCTCTTCTTCTTCTTCCTATTCTTCTTCCTCTTCTTCTTCCTCTTCTTCTTCCTCTTCTTCTTCCTCTTCTTCTTCCTCTTCTTCCTCTTCTTCATTTTAATTTGTTCTCCCAGTCAAGCATAGACCAAGATCAAGAACAAGATCCTTCCATTTCCTAGTACCTACCCCACCACACCTAAATTACTCAACGGTTTTGTGCAAATCTCACGGCCGGTCTCGGCCCGAATAGGGGGCCCGGCCCCCTGTGACCCTCATGGCTTTGCCATTGATTGCATTTGCTTTGAGTCTGGTTGTCTGGTTTCAGATCGCGAAGGACCTCATTACCATCTGAAAAATTCCAACAGAGGCTTTTGCGTTATCATCAACAACTCTTCATTTCATAATTTGCCCCAACGCACCGGCGCCAGGGCTGAAATTGGTAAGCTGTGTGCAGGGCGCGATTTGCGAGGGGGAAAGGGGGAATCTTCCCCCCCCCCCACTGTCCAACTACATCCCCCCTACTGCTACATCCCCACCACTACATCCCCCCACTGCTACAGTTTCCAACAACTACATCCCCCCAAGCTCGACATATCCCCCCCCCACTGCTCCAGGTCACAAATTGCACCCTGGCTGTGTGTAACAGAACGGTAGTTTCAATTACATGATCACTTTGTCAAATTAAACCAATATGTGGATGTATAGGCCATCTAAAAACATGGTTACTGGCATCTTGTAATTTCATTTACAGTTTTTTTAAATCATGTCTTCCCTTTGGTCTTCATTTTTTTTAGAATATTGAATTTATAGATAGAATTTACTGGTAATGTTTTCGATTACCGGTAGCTGCTCTGTCTAAACAAAAATAAGAGCAGTTGCTATTTTTGCGTATAAAGTGTTGCTTTTTCGCTTTCCAATGAACGTAACATTTGAAATGCAGAAAAGCTGACTCAGCTGTTTGAAACTCTCAAGTTCAAAGTTGATGTCAAGGAGAATCTCAGTCGTCTTGGAATGGCCGACTGTCTGCGGAGCTATTCGAGGAGAGATCACTCGGAAAGCGACGCGTTCGTCTGCTGTCTCCTGAGCCACGGCGACAAGGGACGCATTTCTGCAGATGATGGAGAAGAGGTCCCTGTGATGGAGTTGATGAATCTGATGTTCGAGAGTAACTGTCCTGGACTGAAGAACAAGCCGAAGCTTTTCTTCATCGGAGCGTGTCAAGGAGGAGGAGGAGGAGGAGGAGGTAAAGGAATGTGCGGATACTAATTTCAATTCAAGTGACTTTGAATTTGTCGGTTTGCATGACTTGTGGAGTTATGAAAAAAGTAAAATTACCTGTTAATTTCATCACAAAACCTTGTTTTGCACCCCCCTGGAAATTTTTTTCATTTCTTTCGTCACAAGACCCTGTTTTCCACCCCCCCCTTGGAAAATTTCTGCAGACGCCCATGATCAGATTTGAATAAACTAGTAGTCAAACTTATAAGTAGATAATTTTTAACAGGTTTTAATACGTGTAAGTGTCCTTTGGTTGAGTACAGGCTCTGGGTCTACATCGTCGACATCTGCGGAACCTCTGTTATCTCATGAGGCTCAGCCATCACCTAAATCAGATTCAGAAGCTGAAGAACCTTCTTCTGAAGAAATCATATCACGACAGTCTTCATCATCGTCGGAGACAGTTAGAGACTTGATTCCACCCACTCTTGACTTCATAGTCTCATACGCCACGTTGCCAGATAGAGTCGCCTGGGCGGATCCCGTATTGGGCGGTCTTTACGTCGAGGCCTTGTGCAAGCACCTGATCCGTGACCTGGAAATCGACATCGCCTTGCGATACGTAGACCACACGGTGAAAGAACTCCTCGGCGAACACAGAAACGAAGACGGCGAGGCGTATTCAAGGCAGGATCCCTTTCATATTATAATGCCTCCGCATAAATTTCTTTTCCTGGGATCCAGCAAATACCAGGCACCCTAAACCAGGGCTACTCAAATGGAGGACCGCGGTCCGCAGTCCGGACCGCAAAAAACCGCCCAAACGGACCACGGTGAGGTCCACAAGTGTCATATTTAAGCATATTAGATTATTGCTAACGAATTTCATGCATCGCACTGAAATAATTTCTATTGCTGAAAATGCTCTAATTTTAAAATATTAAATCTTACTTATAACTGTCAAGTTGAAACGGTAAAACTAATTAATTATTCTTTTAATGTAGCGCTTTAGTCTTATAAGTTCAGAGCGTGGAAGACGACGACATTTTTCGCCCGTCAAGAAAAATTAATTTGAACATTCTGGTGGGTACAAATTTCTGGACCGCGACGTAAAGCAATTTGAGTAGCCCTGTCCAAAACTGTTCTTGTTTTAAAATTTCCAGCTTATACGCAAACAGTTGTCAACGTGTTCAGAAATTGCTTTCGATTTGTTATATGTTATGCAGCCATCAGTGAGTTTTAGTACAAGAATCTTTTTCTACACTGGTCCAGAGGCAATATTCTGATGTTTTATGGAGAGTTTTGGAAGCGCTGTAAGCTGGAAACCTTATGTGTTTGAAATAGTGTTCTAAAAGTGCATAACATGACTATTAGGCCTACTATTAATTTATCTTTGTAATAATTATTGTGCATTCACAAACGCTATTCCATTCAAACTGAACTTCAATGCAACATTGTTGTGTACATTACTTCTGCTATACATTTTCAGCTATGGCATTAACAGGGGCATAGCCAGGAATTTGATTTGGGGGAGTATAAATTGGGGGATGATATATTCTTGTTTATATATTTATATATATACCCAATATATATTTTATTATATATATATATATATATATATATATTATACAGTGTTTATTCTAGCCACTTTGACATTGGGGGGATTTTGAAATGTTTGGGGGGACAAGGTCTGAGTCTCCACACTTGGGGGGGAATTTCCATCCTCCCAGCAACATATAAAAAAATTGGGGGGATTTTAAAACTTTGGGGGATCCCCCCAGAGAAGGCCTAGAATAAACACTGTATATTATATATTTATATGTTATATATACATATATATGTATGTTATATATACTGTATTATTTATACTGATTTTGGGGGTATATATATACCGTATACCCCTCGTTGCTACGCCCATGGGCATTAAGTAATTTATCAAGGTAATAATTATCATACTCGTTAGTTTTTTAGCATCTAAAGAGCTTTATCAAGTAGTAGTAGTACAGTGATAGCGTGATAGCATATTTTGATTGCTGCTATATTTATTATGCAAGAATATATAATCGTTAAAAATTCTCTTCGTTTCAATGGGTTTAAAGAAATGTCCTGCAAAAATAGTTGATATTATGGATGATGGCATTTGTGTATTTGTGTATTTGTATCTATTATGCTTCATGGACTTGGGATGCAACTGGGACGTCTTATGCAATATGATTTCTTTTTGTTATTGATATCAAATTTTTCGAGTTGTCGTTGTCTGTCGTGTATAGTTTATTGTTAACAACGCAACTCAACCAAAGTTTAAGTTTTATTTTCTTTCCTTCTATCTACGTCAATCTGTCTGTCTGTCTGCCTGCTTGTCTGTCTTTCTCTCTGTCTGTCTGACTGTCTGTTTCCCTATCTGTCTGTCGTGATAAGGCTTGCTCAGGCTGAAACTTTTGGAAAAATTTAATGTAACATCTATTGATTGATGCTCTTTCCATTTCAGTTACGGTAACTTACTGCTGACATATCACTAATAATCCAGTTAATCAGGGATATTTTTACACCCCCCTAACACCCTCCCCAACACCCCCAATCTGAGACCGACACCCGCCAATCCAGGGATATTTTGACACCCCCAACACTCCCCGAATTTGAGACCCGACCCCCAATCTGAGGCAGGGATGACCTTTTTGTTTGTTTTTTGCTTGTCAGGCTCTTTTTGGAGACTTGATAAGGTTCTTTTTGCTTGTCAGACTTTTTCGGCAGAGATCCCCAAATTCCGACACCCCCCCAAATTCACAATCCTAGAAATAACCATTCAGTTCATGAGCATAAAGAGTGGACTATATTTACAAACATTCAATGTATGCTAAGGGGTTGGAATCTGCCTAATATAGTGCCTCCAAAATTATTATGTATTGAGAACATCATCTTTAGGCCATTTTTAGTTTCTTACTGTTTCCATAAATTTAGGAATTTTACTATAATTGGTTTTGCTTGCAACGAATAAGAAAAATCAATAGACTGTTTGCCAAATTTCCTAGCTATACTACCTGTGTAACTAGTAGGTATTTTAGATTTATATTATATACATGAAATTTGGTGATCAATTTGTTACAAATTATACAGTATTTTTATTTTTAATATGATAACAAATTTAGACAGACGTTATCAAACAACCATGTCAATTTATTATATTTATAGTTGTACTCTTTTAGCATTTGCATAATATGCAGTGGCTTATTGCTTTGTTAGCTTAGAAATTGGTATTGTTTTTATCTATTGTTCTTATTAAATAGTTGTAATTGTAAAAGAGTTATATTTATATAAGAACCAACTGCTATCACCAGTGGCGTTGGCAAGGTGGGGTTAAAACATACAGAGAAAATTTAGAGCTATATCAGTTCTAAAATTTCTATTTATGAATTTATTGCTGCAAAAGATACCAGTCTTCAGATTTTCCGGAACGCCGTTCCGTCGCGTTCCGGAACAAAAAAGTCCTGTTCGATGGCATTGGGTAGGCCTATAACTTAGGGGCTGTCCATTAATTATGTCAATAATTTTTTTTGGCAATTTTTGACCCCCTTCCCCTTGTCAACAACTGTCAGCTTTCAGTTACCCCTATAATTATGTCAACAACTTTTGACCCCCTCCCCACCCAAGGTCAATGACAGGTTCAAAATCCCAATAACAAGGTTATTATTTTTGCGGTGATTGCCATTTTTAGCATTTTTCCCTTTTTTGCTCATCGAGTGTCAAAATGTGGTGGTGATGACCTTTTTGCCATGCTTTTTTCCACTGTAATAAGTAGTATTCCATGAAATTTCCTATTTTTTCATTACTTGTAAAAAGTGAAATTGTTGACGTCAACTTCTCTTGACCCCCCCCCCCTGTCAACAACTGTCAAACTTTTTCAAACCCCCTAAATTGTTGACGTAATTAATGGACAGCCCCTTAGCCTAAAATTTAGGATGTAAGTAAAACAAAATTTCTATAGCGCTGCCCGAAATTCATCTCCGCATTTAGCGCAGTAACCTACACCAGCTTAATTATTCGCGAGCGCTCAAAATGGGTATAAATCCATATTCTGTAATCCGTGGTGGTCAAGGTTTTAGATCCAGGTAGGCAGTCGCAGCAAAGTATTTTTTATGGAGGATGATAACAAGATTTGCGATGGGTAGAATGTAGACCTAGACAGTGGCGTAACTAGGGGGCGGGAGGGGCACTTTGTTGACAGCCCCCTGGGCCCCGGGCGAGGGGGGCCCCCGAAGAGGGCTTTGGGTTAGGGTTAGGGTTAAGTTAGGGTTAACCCTAACCCTAGAAACGATGTTGTGACGACCTTTTTTTGCTTGTCAACACTAAAAACGTGGACAATGACCTTTTTTGCTTGTCAGCCCGAAACTCTGGGGCCCCATGTCAAAAATGCCCCCCGTGTCCCCAAAAGTCACGCTACGCCACTGGGCCTAGACCTCTGATATACATGTAACAAGACTACATTTTACAGACCCGCTAACTAAGTAAAATCGAAGTTCTGCTGTAATATGATATGTCATACATAGACCTAAAAGCTGACGTCTTTTATACATGAAATCCCTATTCTTCTCAAACGAGGACGAACAATGGCGAAGCCAGGCAGAAAACAAAGGGTGGCAATATACTCCATAGACAAAGTCAGAAATCGTTGGTACGTGTGTCTCTTGCAATAATAATCACAGCCAATAATGATCTCAAGTAATCAATTCATCAGTAAATCCGACTCCTGCGTCTTCTATGCAGCGGCCTTGACCGTGACCTTGACGATGCGCCTGTGAAGGGTGAAGGTCGCCTGGTCAGTGGATACTCTTCAGATACTCTTTCAGTCTCGGCGACAGCGGAAGGCGGTCGACGAGGTCCCTCCGGACGTGTCGTAACACGGCGAACTTGCTGAGATGTTGTAGGGAGTGCATGTAACGGAACCGTGACAGCGGGTGGAGAAGCCGAACCGGGGTCGGGGGCTGGCCAGGGCCGCGCGGGCGAAGATAGTACAGGCAATGGCCCCCGCGGGACGCGAACATGGCGTCGTCGATGAACTCGACGATAGATGTCGCGCTGCGATTCGACGTCATCGGCTGAGAGTAGAAGCTGAACATCCCTGAAATAAAAGTCCCAGAGAAACGTTAGGCGGCGACCGAAATCAAAGCTTATTATCGTTCAGGTTTTTTTGTGAAGCTCTTAAAAGTCTTTCAGGTTTTGAACAATTTTATTAGACGCAGTGTTAAGCACTTAAGTCTGTCTTCTTTGACGAAAGCAAATGACCGATAGACTAAGTGGTTCACACGCAAGACAAATCCTACTGAACCACCCCAAACGTGTTATTATTACAGTATATTATTATTATTATTATTATTATTATTATTATTATTATTAATTTATTAGTATTATTATTATTATTAGACCTATTATTATTAGGCTTATTATTATTAGGCCTATTATTACTATTACTATTAGGTTATAATAATAATAATAATAATAATAATAATAATTAGTAGTAGTAGTAGTAGTAGTAGTAGTAGTAGTAGTAGTAGTAGTAGTAGTAGTAGTAGTAGTAGTAGTAGTGACCCAATAAATAGTTGTTTCTTTCGAGGTTGCTATCGAAATTTCAATTAGGCCACTGTTTAAATGTATGCCTATACTGTGCAAACAAGTAAGTTCTTTAAAAACAAAATCATCGAAAACATTGCACAAGCGAAACCTGGCTGGCCGATGTAAATTTAATTTCAAACTCCGCAGAAGAATTAATACGAACAACAACTGTTGTTGATTTACGAAAACAAACTTCAAAACATGCCTAATCGATCCACTCGATCTCAACTCATGCGTCCACGATAAACAGATTCACGGCCGTTTACGAAACGGAACACACCCAGCCGTGCTTTTTGAAGAAAACATTTACAACGATCCTTCATGAGCTAGCTTTCGGGAGTTCAGCACCAGTGGCGTAGCCAGGATTTTCGGAACGGGGTTGGGGGTTGGTTGGTTTTGACCGTAACCAACTTTCGAAAATCCTGACAAGCAAAAAAAGGTCATCCTATGTATCTATCCTATGTCTTTCCTTCTAAAAATTTTCCTTTCAGATGCTGACAAGCAAAAAAAGTCGTCACGCCTATGGCGCTTAAAAAGTTCTGGTCACCAGCCCCAAGGGGGATTTGACCCTCAAAACCGCGTCCGAAAATAAAAATTGCATGGAAACACGTTTTTTAAAATTTTTCGTCGGCTCCCAAGGGGGTTTTAACACCCAAACCGCCCTTGGCTACGCCACTGTTCAGCAGTGCTGCTAAACCATGAGAGTATATGATAGGATGATCACACATGACCTCAGTTATATGCCTAATACGTAGTTTGCTTTCTCCAGACGCAATGGGAGTTTTTTTACACAAACCCCCCACTCGCTCCTTTTTCTCCGTCTATAGGCCTAAGCAGCGTCGGGCGTTTTTGTTGCTGTTAAACCATATGCTGTGCGCCGTGGATGCCTTATCATCTAGGCCCTACATATGTAGAAATACAAAACAGAGGTGATATGCTGAAGCCAATACAGATGATAACACCCTCCTCTTCTGTCGAATTTCAGGTTTACTTTGGTTCTGTGGCCTTTTGGACACGTGTCTTGAATGATTTTCTTGAATTATTCTGATTTGGCGTGCCATCGGCTGTCTTGCTTCTGTTCATCTGTTCTGTTCTGTTTAATCTAGGCTGCTTCCGGGGGGAATTGCCCTTCCCCTCCGGAAATTTCAAATTTCGCCCCGGAAATTTTGGCATACTACATAGACTAACAGCACAGCCCCCTAGCAGAATCCCCCCCGGTTTTGTCAGTTCCCCCCGGAGTCCAGGAGTCTAGATTAAACACCGCTTCTGTTAAGTATGAAGTGGCGCTATAGAAATTTAGGATTAGCACATGAGTATGAAGAAGCTGATGAAATTACAATAATAATAATAATAATAATAATAATAATAATAATAATAATAATATTATTATTATTATTATTATTATTATTAGAATTTTGCCAACCTTTGTAGTGTTCTATTCGTGTGTGGTGAGTCGAGTGTAACGATGTGAAACTGAGGCTAAGCAGATATCGTTCGTCCGAACTGTCCCGGACGAGGAAAGTCCCGTCCGGTCGATTGGCCAACCTCTCCTCCGCCTCCTCAAAACTCAGAGACCCCCAATACCAACTGCACTGCAGGACAACAAAAACGACAACACAACTGACAACAGCTACCGCAACAACAACAACAACAACAATTAATAAAGAGGACATAATATGTTCTAACTTATAACGATCCATGCGTCGCGGTTTAGGCCTAATCAATTACGCAAATTATTATAGCACCTAAGAATAAGCAGCTACTGTTGTACTGCTTTCCAAGGCGCTATAGAAATCCACGAGATTTTACTTTACTTTATGTTCTTTTGACCGACCACGTTTTGCATTGATGCGTGAAATATTGGTTGCTGGTAGGCCCTAAATCTGTCAAAATTTCTATTCTTTAAAAGTATTTATGAGTGTTTTCTGCTTTTCGGCGACGCATAAAATTGTGTTTAGTTTTCCGACAGACGGGGTTAAGAACTCTACAGAGGCGGTTCCAGGAATTCTTGGCGAGGGGATGGAAAAAATTTATAGGAAGTTGGTGGGGGGATGCAAAGTGAAGAAGAAGAAAAAGAGAGAAAAGGGTCATTTTTAGTGTTTTGTGCCCACTAAATGTTGATAAACCTTGCCAAAAGTGGCCGACAAGCAAAAAAGAAGGTCATTCACAGTATTTTCCACAACATTTTTAAAAACTCACCTGAAAATATACTGACAAGCAAAAAAGGTCATCTGGAACCCCGGTGGGGGATGTATCCCCAGTAATCAACATGGTTGAACCGCCACTGGAACTCTAAGGTATGCCTAGATATATATTATGCTTTTTCTTCCTCTCCCAAAACGTTCCTACCAACCAGCGCCCGAATTCTTGCCGTTCCGACAATCGCGTTTGTGTTTAATCGAGCTTCAGTTGGATAAAACCGTCAGCCCACGTACTCTTCTTACTTACTAAGTTATCTTCCTTTGTGTTTACGCATCAAAGGCGTGTAACCAAGCGTGGGCCTATATATCCAAACCGCTTTTTTTACAAGGTAACACAAAACGGTCGGTCCCGCAAAAGAAAAACCGCAGATGTATATTTATTCCTATAGAGTTGTAGATAAACTCGGGCCCGCGCGAAAGGGTTTGGTGGTCGGAAGAGGGGTGGGGTTGGGGGTGGCAGCAGTCGTAATGGATGTGTCTTATCCGACAGAACGCATTAGCAGACGATACTCTCGACGACCGTTTGGCGCCGAAAAGAAAAAAAATTGCGTCTCTGTGTGTGCTGCATGTCTCTTCTTCTTGCGTTGCTAAATAGTAAATTATCTCTGTCTCTGCGTAGACTGTAGAGCGACTTCTATTGCGGCCGATTGTGATTAATTTCAAGAGGATGTGACGGTAATAGCGGGCGTATAGTGAATCGTATAAAATATTGCCTTCGTCTCTCGATGGATGGTCTGCAAGTATCGGTGGCGAATATATGTTTGTTGTCTTCTGTTTGTTCTACAGTACAGCTTTCGTTATAGCGTTTTCAGCGGGTTTGTAGTATTTAGTATGTAATATGATATTACTAATATCCAAGGTAGGTTGTATCCAATATTGTAGCGCATCACACGGGACCGTAGGCCTACATTGCGGTACTTTATATAACCGAGTATAAGTCATAACCGAGTACGCTATAACGAAGTTCTACTGTATATCGCAGGGATCGTGGTGCTGGTGTTTTGAGGATGGGACAATAAAAACTAATTAATTATTTCGGAGTTTATGTAAGCAATTTCATCAGACATGGAGCACGACATCGCCAGAGAACACGCTATCCGAGGAAGGGCACTAACGGTTACAAAACATGCACGACAAAGAAAATTACACTTTTCACTGTCACGTGCACCCCACGAGGGCATTGGAGGTTCCACATGGAGAGCCAAGTGGGGGGTTGGGCGTGCCCCGTATTGAATGCTTGGCCAACCCCAGTGGGCCACCTGTTTGGACCCTATACTTACTAGTAGTTACTACTACATACATATCAACAAATGGTTGGCCACCATGCTTAAAAGTTGCTGCCACCCCAACGTCTCCGCCCCCCAAACCGCTTGCCAAATCCTGGAGCTGCCACTGCAGGATGGTAGAAACCCTTACAGGTTAAAGAGTATTCGAGAGATGAACACGGTCTGGCATCATTCAAAAAACCTTCCGGAATTCTCATAGACAACGAACAAGATCCAGACGTGAACAATGGTCCATTTTAAAGGGCTAAAAATCAATAAAATGTATGGCCACCATTATTATATTTTGCAATATAGACACATTAATAGGGTGGAAAGTGACGGATTTTTCTACTCCACTGACATCACTGCAAGGCGTGTGAGGGTTCTAAAGAGAAATTTGGGTGAAATATCGACATGAATTTTTGGGTCGCCCGAAACAGGGTATTTTTTTCGAAATTTGAGCGAAAATTCGTGGTGTCGTAGGGCTTTCATATTTGCACCGATTGAAGCCCAGTCGATGCTGACAAGGAATCTGGACCCGAATTTGGGATATCTATCAGGTGTCTGACTTTTTTAAAAAACCAACCCAACTCACGAAAGCAATAGGGTTACCTGACCCGACCCAACCTATCGTATTACATTACAATTTCTTAGACCGGATCACACCATTAGCAGAATCAATATTATCAGAAAATCAACTGGGCTTCAGAAAAGGTAAAGGAACCAGAGATGCCATCTTTCAATTAAGGATACTTTGCGAAAACGCCCAAAAAATGGGAAAGAAATTACACATATGCTTCATTGATTATAAAAAAGCATTCGACAGAATAAATCATCAAAAGCTATTGGAGACACTAAAGTGGGCAGGAATACCAGAACTGGAGCAAAATTTAATCTGTAACTTATACTGGAATGAATACGCCACCATAAGAATAAAAGAGGAGGAATCCGAGAAGATACAAATAAAAAAAGGAGTCAGACAAGGATGCATACTATCCCCTTTACTATTTAACCTATATACAGAGCTATTAATAAAAGAAGCATTAGAACAAACTCCTGGAATGAAAATCAATGGAACAATCTATAACATACTCAGATATGCAGATGATACGGTAATCTTTGCAGAAAAAGAGGAAGACCTCCAACTCATAATTAACAAGCTAAACGACAAAAGCAAAGAATACGGGATGGAAATTAACAGAAAGAAAACAAAAACGATGATAGTAAGCAAACACAAAAATGAGAAACACAACATCTTAATTGATAACACTAAGTTGGAACAAGTAAAGGAATACAAATATTTGGGCAGTTTCATAACAGAGAATGGAAGATGCACTAGAGACATAAACGCCAGAATTGCTATGGCCAAAGAAGCCTTTTGGAAACAAAAGAATTACTAAGAAGAAACCTAGACCAAGCACTAAAACTACGAATCCTGAGATGCTATGTATACTCAGTTATCACATTCTCCTGCGAATGCTGGACTCTAACAAAGCAGTTGAAAAATAAAATACAGGCCTTTGAAATGTGGTGCTTCAGAAGAATCTTGAAAATTAGCTGGCAAGAGAGAATAACAAATGAAGAGGTACTAAAGAAAATTGGAGAAAAGAGACAACTCCTGACAGAAATTATAAACAGGAAAACTCAGTATGCTGGACACATAATGCGGGGTTCAAGCACAGAACAAGCAAAAGTCCTATTAGAGGGCAGATATGAGGGAAACAGGGCCAGAGGAAGACCTAGAAGAGACTGGCTGGACGACGTTAAGGAACACATACAGGAAAAGAACTACGGAAGACTAAAAAGGATTGCTGAAGACAGAACGAAGTGGAAACAACTCATGACCGTCAACCTTCAGATATGAAGAAGACACATGATGATGATGATAGACCGGTTATTGACCGTCGAAAAACACGACATATTTTCGTAGCCAGCCCAACCCAGCCAACCATAAATACGGACATTTCTGACCAGACCCAACCCATTGGTGGACTCAACCCTCGTCCATGTCTGAAAAGGTCCGAAGCAATTTTCAGAGCCAATGACATTAGTGTTTTTCTTTGAATGTCGTCGAATTAATTAACGAATTTTACACTGTACAATAGAGGCGCGTTGCCAGAAGATATTTTGTAAAACTTGGTCTAGAGAAGTGGGGGAATACTCGCTGTTTCACCCCACCTCCAGTCAGGGCTGTCATTTCACTGTTTTCCGGGGGGGGGGGGGCAAGACTTCCGACTGCAAAACAGGCAGTGTTTTTAAAAATACCTATGCAGCATGCAAATTGGTTTTTGTCCAAATTCTATGCTACATGCGATACTACATAGTACACACCAGCAATTGTAACAAAATTATAAAACCATGTTAGAACAAAATGAATCTAAAAACACAAAAAATCGCGAAAATTGTTCCCCTAAAATCAGGAGAAAACAACGGCCCCCTGGACGCCCCCCCCAATGACGTCCCTGCCTCCATTTGACCCATGCACAAGGGATGGGCCGTAGAAGTGTTAGATTGAAATCGAACAAGCGCAAGGCTTACAGTAGATCGCGTGAATCGCTCTGAGAGAATAGAATTCAGAAGTTTGAAGTTCTAAATCGTCATTTTTCGGTCGAGATCTGCGGCATCTGCCCCCCTCCCCCTCCCCGCCCCCCCGGCCGATAGAACCTGGGAAACATAGCGGCGCCAACGACCCTGGACAGACGGCGCCACATTTGCCGATCAGCTCCAAGATTTTGACATCTGCCAGAGAGCGCAAGGAAACGCTGAACCGCGTTGACACAAGTCGCTTCAAAGCGAAGAAAAAACAACTCAGTTTATCAATTACGGTTTTATTAGGCCTACTGTACGTTCAGCCGAGAGTAAGTAAGTAAGTAAGTAAGACGTTGTGCTGTCCAAAGGTCAGCAACACAAAAAAGAAGACGACTAAAGCAGATAGAAACCAGACGACATACTGTACAGCACAGACTTGGCATGCACCGACAATATCCAAAGCTGGAATCGAGAAAGCGCTTTCTCGCCTTGGCGTCATTTTCCCCGGACTGGATTGCATATTCTAGACTAAAATAATTGACTGCAGAAACTAGACTTCCGCTAGACAGGCTACAGTATACAGACGCACAGACACATCAAACAGATATACATACATACATAGAGACAAACAGACCGACATACAGACTTCCAGGCATACAGACAGATAGAAAGACAGACAGACAATGGTTGTGATTATAATTTTTAAACGATTTCCGAATAACAAGAGAAAACGTGTTGCAAAAAAATAAAAAAAACGACAATATTATTCTGATGCTTACGTTCTGAAGTTGTTCGAGACACGTTCCGAGGAGGCCATTTTGGTTTCGTCTCTGTCTTCTAAAGGATGAAATCAGTCCTGAAATTAGGGAAAAACATCAGAACAAAATTACATAATACAATCAAGTCAACGATGGCAAATCCAAAGGCACAGAAGATAATCACATCGCACAACACAATAGGGTAGAAAACCGATGACCACAAAACATAACACAATTATTGGCGTAGGACTGGGGGGGGGCCTTATTCCGGCGGGGACCGGTCGTGGAGTTTGCGCAAAACCGTCGAGAAATGATCGCAAGGTAGCACAAGCGAGGAGAAAACGTGAATAATTTCCTCATCGGCGTCAGATACTTTTTCACCCGAAAATGCCGATGCTCCGCCCCTATTCCGGAACCAGGGGCGTAGCCAGGAATTTGATTTGGAGGTATAATGTGATTTGGGGACATAGATCTTAAAAAACTTTGAAATCTTAAAAAACACATTAAAAAATTTAAGATAGTCTGATTTTGGGGGGTATATATATATACCGTTATACCCCTCCGTCGCTACGCCCCTGTCCGGAACCATGGTTACGCCACTGCATTATACACAGGTATGGAAAAAATAACGCCAACGAAATTGTTTTGCGAAAAAGTCTATCGACAGATGAGATTTTGACGTTTGAAGGTTGCACATCAACGACTTTTTCATGTTCCTCCGCATCAAAAGAGTAACAGATGCGTCAAAAAATTTCATACAACTGCCTTCAAATCCAGATGTGCTCGCCACACCCTAATCACTCCACTTGATTAAACAGAGGACATTGGCGCTACAAAAAGGCGCTATAGCTCCTAGAAAGAGCCACCCAGGGTTATTTCTAGGAGTATCAATTTGGGGGTGTCGGTAAATTCGGGGGGTCCCCTGCCAAAAAGTCTGGCAAGCAAAAGAAAAGGTCATCCCATAATTTAAATTAGAGAGGGGGTTGTAGGGGGGTGTCGCCGTGTCGGTTTCAAATTGTGGGTGTTGGAGGTGTTAAGGGGTGTGAAATATCCCTGGAGCCACCCAATATTAAGTAAAATGGGGCACATATTAATTAGCATATTTTTCGGATGTTAATCACATCCATTGAATTTCAGTCCTCAACGCCCCCCCCCCAGTAGCGTCGCCAGGAATTGGTTATGGGGGGCAAAAGAGGCTAGTGTCAGATTCTTTACCCACTCCTCACCCCCTCCACAGAAAACTTTCTCACCGGATTTGCGCGAATCTGGTAGATGGTCTGGGGCAGGTTGGGGGGTGGGGCAGTTACCCCCATTTGACCCCCTCCCGTGGCGACGCTAATGCCCCCCGCTCAAATTTCACAACTCCAACTCTACGGATAATATAGGCCAAGTCTCTGAATTAACATCCTTATCAAGGCCTTGTCTTTTTCTTCTTTCAATAGATATAGGCCTATACATATCTCTGCTATTCTTATCAAAATGCGTTACGGATAATTATCCCCAAGCCATTTCAGCCAAGAAGCTTCTTCTTCGACTAAAAAAAACCCTTATCTGCGACACGATGCTCTTCCACTATTTAGCAAACGACGAGATAACGTTAAGTGAAACCGGCGCTTCTGTGTGACGTCATTGGCTACGCCGGAAGCCGTTCAAGTCGACGCGTGCAGATCTACTGGTTTCCAGGAGCACGTCGATTAGACGGAGTGACGTCACCGACGCAGAAGCAATGGCGATTATTATTATTATTATTATTATTATTATTATTATTATTATTATTATTATTATTATTATTATTATTATTATTATTATTATTCGTTCCAAGCAGTGTTTAATCTAGACTCCTGGACTCCGAAGGGGGGGGGCTGACAAGGCCGGGGAAAGTCAGCTAGGGGCTCTGGGGAAGCGCTGTAAGTTGATATAGTATGCCCAAATTATCGGGGGGGGGGAATTTGAAATTTCCCGGGGTAAAGGGCAATTCCACCCCGGAAAAGGCCTAGATTAAACCCTGGCTCCAAGAAAGAGACTCTTTCGTCCCTGCCACCCCCACCCACCTCACCCACCCACCCACCCTTACCTCATCTTATCGCATTTCACCCCAGCGCTATGCATCCATGAAACCAACGGCCCCTTGGAACTCACTGTGACGTCACTGCTACAGCGCCCTAAGCACGGTAACAACAAATAGACAGTAGAACTGGGGCGGGGGTTAGAGGGGAACAGAAGTGTACCTGCTACGCCCAGTGGCGGCTCCACAGGGGGCCAGAGGGCCGTGCCCCCCTATTGAGTGCCTGGCCCCCCAAGTGTCCCCCCCAGTTGGGACCCTATACTTAATGCTACATACATTAAACAACAAATGGTTGGCCCCCCATAATTAGAAGTTGCCAACCCAACGGCCCCCCCCCCCACTTGCCATATCCTAGAGCCGCCACTGGCTACGCCCCCCGGCGACTATCCAACATGTATTGATCGTTCCTGGAAAGGGCAGACTGCATCGTGCATGCAGTCAGAGCGGGACAGGCATGCAAGAACCGTTTGATTGGCCAATCAACGCAGACCCCAATCAACGTCATTGACCCACGACTGCGTGAGTTCGGAAACTTCGGAGGAGCAGAGTCGAGACTGACGGGCGCCCACGGTTCGAACCCGTGACCGCCGTCGGTTCGATGAATCTTCCAGCGGACAATAGATGTCGTCACGTGTCAAAATAGAAAATAATAATATAGGCCTAGGCCTATATCGACCGCCTGGAATATAGTCTCTGGCGTTTGTTTAAATTCGTCGGGTTTATAAAAAAAATAGACGATCCCCTATGTGGGCTCCGTTGGGGGCAGAGGGGAGGAGGAAGAGGGGAGGGTGTCTTATTGCTTTAGTTTACAGCGTCAAAGTCAGGAGTAATTCTTCTTCAAGTTCTTTGCCCATGCAGTTCTTGTCCGTGGCATTTGTTCATTCAGGTATAAAAACTAACGACCAGTGATTCTACTTCTGCTCTAATTAAGATGATGATGATGACTACGACGACGATGTTGGCGACGACGACGGTAATGATGACGATGACGACGACGATGTTGACGATGATGATGATGATGATGATGAGGAGGAGGAGGAGTTTGAGATATGAAAGAACATCTACTGCTACTGCCAGTCGCCCGTTGTGGCATAATTAATCAGTATATAATGGTCGAATGTATCGATTCACGTACACATAGAACTTAATTCCCGCGCTGAGCCATTAGAAGACTGGTTCTAATTAATTCCCGTGATGCTGGTAATAACACCGTCACGAAATTTCCAAGAATCGCCCTCAACCCTCGCCCCCATTCTTCACCCACCCCCACCCTTTACCTTATTTACCGATGCTCAACATGCGGAACATGAATCGGTATTTTTTATCTATAATCTACTTACCTACCTATTTAATTTCTGACGTTTTCCATATAGGCAGGGATATTTTTACACCTCCCTAACACCTTCCTCAACACACACACCCCCATTTGAGGTCGACACCCACCCCCAAATTTAGTAATGTGACAATGGCATGCGTAAAAAACGCATACTAATTAGCTCCGGACACCCCCAATTTTTTGAGGTCGACCCCCCCCCAAATTCACATTCCTAGAAATATCCCTGCACATAGGCCTACTTTGACACCAACACCGTAGGATAATTCTGTTTTAAAGTTTCTGTTACAGGCTGTTGGATATATAGGCCTATGATATAGGCTACTGTATATCAGTGGCGGCTCTAGGATTTGGCAAGTGGGGGGGGCGTTGGGGTGGCAACTTCTAATCATGGGGGCCAACCATTCGTTGTTTAATGTATGTAGCATTAAGTATAGGGTCCCAACTGGAGCCGCCACTGCTGTATATACAATATAGGCTATAAGTCTATATTTAGTTTTTTTACAAGGTCTGACTGCATTCATTTCACTGTCGGGCTTTGAGACTGTTTATACCGCTTCTGCTTTTCGCTCGAAATACAGTACTTGTACTTTGCCGTTTCTTTGTGTGTCTAATGATCTTTCTGTCTATGTCTCTTTCTCTGTCATACCAAAGTCTGCGTGTTTCTCTATTTCACGGTTCGTATTTCTGTCTGTCAGTGTCTCTTGTTACGTCGTTTCCATCGACTGATATTCATCCATTCAATGCTTTATCCAGGTCTGTTAGAGGAAGATGCCCCCCCCCCCACCCCCACCCCATCTCCAGAGAAATTCAGCACTGGCACAATTTCTGCATTGAACTACGTCTCTTCTCCTCTAGTCAAGTCAATTACCCCCCCTTTCCCCCCAAAGGCCTGGAGTCTGGATAGAGCACAGCATCCATTCGTCTTCATTTCGTCAATTTAGGCAATTTAGTCTCCAGCATGGATTGACATAGCAATTATTATCGATATACCACCCGATGCCGTCGTCAGAGAGACGGATAGACAGATAGACAAGCAGAGACATAGACAAAGATAGAGAGACAGACAGAGAGACAGAGACAGACCGAGACCTAGAGAGAAAGAGAGGCAGACAGATAAGTAGACAGGCAGACATACAGACAGTTGCATGTTTCAGGCTGAGGTCATTGATACACGAATAGCATTTACTTCTCAACGCCACGCGATTCTAGATCACGTGACGTCGTGTGACGCGACAAGTACTGACCGTTGTCGGGAGTTCGATGACCGTCCGACGGAATGATGACGGGCGTTGCCGTGGCAACCGACGAACAGCGCGAACCCATGCTGCTGACGCTGACCGACGATGAACAGACACACATCCGACGACGCTCCTCCTCCTCCTCCTCCTCAGCGCATCCTCGACAACCCCCTCCACCCCACCAACTTCCAATAGATCCCCATCCTCCTCCTACTCCTACTCCTACTCCTACTCCTCCTCCGTCGTCCAGGTAACAGTCACGTGACCTGGAGGAACCGCAGTGGCACGCCTGGGTGGAGACGCTTGTCCGCCTGGAAAACCACCTTTCGTCCTCCTCCTCTTCCATGTCCGGAGACGGAGGTGGAGGAGGCAGACGACGACGCTGGATGCTCCCGACATCTTCCGGCGGGGGAGGGGGCGGAGGAGAGCAGCTCGACCGTATTCTTCTTCCGGTCGATCGACTTCCGGTAACGGTGACGTAATCGCGTCGACGATTTTCCTTGTTCGACCCTCCGGGGGAGGAGGAGAAGGAGGTGAAGACGTTCTGGATTCGGAAGAGGTCGCGGATGGATTTCGACGATCCGGTCTTCCTCGACCGAAACCGGGATCCGCCGGAAGTGGCGGACTCACTTCCGGTCCTCGTGCCGAGAACGGCGCCGCTGCTGTCGAGATTCCGGGTCGTCGAGAACCCGGATGGCGATTTGGACGGCGGTTGGAGATGGATTCCGAGGGACTTTGCCTCCACCAGGACCTCGTCCCAGGTCATGTGGGTCACTTCTTCGTCCAAGTTCCCCCTCTTCTTCTTCTTCTTCTTCTCCTCTTCGTCGATTTTTCCGCGACATTTCGGTGTTTCTGTGACTCTGTACGTGTTGTTGTTGTCGGCGATGATGTTGCGTTTTGTCGTCGACAGAGGGCGCAGGTAGAATCCATCGTCGTCGTCGTCAAAGCAGTCCATTTCCGGTTCCGGCTGACGCCACATTCCGTTGTCGTGCAGTTCGGAAAGCGGAAGTCTCCCGGTCTGCTGCTTCCGGGGGAATTTCCGCGCCTCTGCGAACGCCGTCCGGTTGACGTCACGAAGTCTGGCGACCGGAAACGAGGACGGCGTCGTCATGGCAACGTTTTCGTCGACGTCGTCTGACGTCATCGTTGCGATCCGGGAAACCTCCCCGACCGCCTGACTGCAGGCGGAACAAGCGAACGGTTTGGGCGATGACGTGTCGACCGGAACTGCGTCATCGCTGCAGACGTTCTTGTTCCTGTTCTGTGGAAAAGAACAGCTTCCGGTGTACAACTCTTTGCGCTCCTCTGCTCTGTTCGGATCTTGATCGCCGGCGGCGGCAGCGAGGTCACCGCGATGACCTCCCGCGCCGACGAGTTCACGACCTTTGGGTCCGGTGCATCTGTACTTAACCCCGTTGTTTCTGTGATAATCTTCGCGTTCCGATGTCCTTCGACGAAACATCTCGCTCTCCAGTTTAACGGTGAACGTGAACTTCAGAAACGAAGAAGCGATGACGTCATCTGGCGTCATCTTCCCGCCCCCGCCGCCGCCGTCGTTGTCGTCGTCGTCTGCAGAGAGACCGCACCAGGTGGCGCTGTGGTGGGCGGAGGAGGGGGAGGAGGAGGCGGGAGTCGGTCTGTGGGGGGCGGGTACGGCGTCCAGCGATCGAACCGTGCTCGACGGTTGCGTGCTCTGGAAAGGAATCTTGATCCTGCTTCTTTCCCCGTCGACGACGTTGTTGCTCCACGAGGAGGAGCAGGAGGAGGAGGAGGAGGAGGAGGAGGAGCCGCCGGCCAGCTGGGCCTGCAGGTCTTCCAGGGTCACGTACCCGGACTCTTTGCCTTCCGTGCTGTCGTCGGACGATGTAAGATCCGGACTGTGTTTTTCCAGCGTCAGCCCAGCGGCGGAGTTCGGTTCCGGCGCGTAGAACCGTCCCCACTCGAACCCACCCTCCACCGTCTTTAAACGACCTCCCTCCTCCTCTTCCTCCTCTTCCTCATTTCCGTTTCCGGCGGAAGTGAGCCCGTCCAGAGACCGCTCCAGCCGGACGCTGAACTCATCGCGGGCACCCCCGCCGCCGCCCCTGTTAGGCACCCGCGGCGGAGCGACCGCCCTGGGAGACGGCACCTGGACCTCCGGCGTCCCGGAAGTCGCCGCCGGCCCTTCGCCCGGTCGAGGAGTCCCTCTCGACTCCGATTCGTCGGTCGACGACGGAGCGGGAACCGGCTTCTTCCGGCGCTTGAGCCGCGGCGGAGAGGCCCTGACAGCGGCGGCGGCGGCGGCGCAGTTGGCCGTCAGCGGGTCGTGCCCGCCGGAGCGTCCGAGGAAGGTGCTCATGACCCCGTTCGAGGGCTGAGGGTCGCCGGCGGTCGGAGTCGACTCCCTCCCCTCGTCGTCTCCGTCTTCGTCCCAGACCCTATGGATCCACACCGGATAGTCGGCAAAGCTCGTCGGTAGATCCGTCGCAGCCGGCGAGTTTCCCGTCTCCCTCGGACTCGTCTCCAGCGATTCCACTTCCGCTGACGTCACGCGGTCGTCGTCGCCTCCGTCCTCTCCGTTTCCGTTTCCGCTTCCGCTTCCGTCCGGTTTCCGGTCCTTCAACTGCGGACGGACGGGTCTGCTTCCGGTTTTCGGCGGCGTGTCGCCGGAGACGACAGTGACGTCATTTCCTGTTATCTTCTTCCGGTCGACATTTCCACTTCCGGCGCTCGATTCCTCTTTCTTTTGACGGAACCGACCGAAGGAGAAGAAGAAGAAGCCGTTTCTCGTCGACTTTCGACGGTTTCTTTCCATGGTCGACCTCGTCGACCTCTCGTCCTTGTTTGACCTCACTTCGGGTCGGAAGACTTCGTCCCACTCGTTGGTCGTCGACGGGGGACCAGTCTTCATCAGACGACGAGATTTCGATTTCAGAAGTTTATTTTTGAATTTGGTCCACATCACGATCGCGCTGATAAGCATGGAGACAGAAAGGCACTAACAAACAAACAGACAGACAGACACAGACAGAGACAAGAGGACGGATGGAGGAGCTTTGACTGGTTCTTGTCCTGGGGACGAATAGTTCGTAAGAAGCGATGAAGATGAGGAGGCAGATGATAGGGAGTTGCTATGCCAACGACTCTCTCATCTGTTGAGAGGGAGAGAGAGCGAGAGAGAGCGAGAGAGAGAGAGAGAGAGAGAGAGAGAGAGAGAGAGAGAGAGAGACAGACAGACAGACAGACAGACAGACAGACAGACAGACAGACAGACAGACCGACCGCGAAAGAAGTCTAAGAATCTGCTTCACAATCCAATTATATGATTCTGCCAAGACGCCCCTGCCCCTCCTCCTCCTCTTCCTCCTCCTCCTTCTCCTCCTCCGTCTCTTTCTTCTATTCCTTTATGCGAGTCCTTATGTCGCGGGAGACGCAAAAGCGATTACAAGATTCCCGCTGCTGCTGCTGCTGTTGCTGCTGCTGTTGCTGCTGCTGCTAATGCACTCTCTTTGGCTGCTTCACAGTCACTGATTTACGGCAGGCGAAGAGGTGGAAAGAAGGGGACAATCTCTCTCTCCCTCCCTCCCGACCGCCGGATACGAAGTGGCCAGATACTGGAAAAAGCGTCGTCGTCGTCGTTAAAATTTTGATATGTATCCAGAAGAGACGAAGACAGCCCCAGAATGAAATCGTTTTGATTATTATATCGACGGAAACAAACCGGATGGATAATTAGATGGACGGACAGAAGGACGGATGGATGACGTGCAAATGAAAGTCTACGTCATTCGGTTCCCTCAAATGACGTCATAGGTCTCGCCTCTTCTTGTCTCCTCGTTATGGCGAATCCGTGTTTGCTTTCCGAATCAAGCGCGTTACTTTTGCACTAACGACCATTAGGGCCTTGCACTGTCGCTGCTGTCGTTGGTTACAGAATTCAGTGGGGGGTTCGACGCGTAGACTGGTGACTAGCGCCGGAAGAACGGTTGACCGGAAACAGGTAGATCAAGATGGAAAAGATGGACGGTGTGTGGTTGTTGGACGACTGGAAAAGTGGAAGAGGCAGCGTGTGTTGTCGAACGATCCGTGGACGTCGGAACGACGGATCGGATCCGGACGAATCCTAAAACACGAAAGAACCTTGCAGGAAGTCGTACAGTAATACCCCCTCCCCGGGATTAAGTCACGTGACCTTTCCCGACCGCCTATACTGTATCTTATGCACTTAACCGAAACATGCACTTAAGAATGGTGATACGAATACAGTAATAAACTATACGGGACCGAATCTGTTTCAATGCACTTGGGCTATTAGTGCATTTCACCGCAAGCATTCCCCCTCCCCCTCCCTCTCCCCAAATGTCTAAAAAATGTTGACCATCGAATTCCCAACCTCTGTAGATTTGTAGAGACGCCTCTGGATATAGGCACATTACGATATGTCAAAGTCCCTGGTTTAACCCCTTAACTGGGGATCCCGAATATATCCGTCCATTTTACATTGAGTTACAGTTAGGCCCTAAATACACGGTTAAGGGGTTAAAAAACAAATCATGAAAACATAATTTTCATTTCAAACTCTGTTGTCAAGTGACCTGTTCCATTCGTTCTATATCTTATCTGTCTGTGTATCGGTCTGTTTGCATGTTTCCTTGTGTGCGTGTAGGTGAGTGCGTGTGTGCATGCGTTCGATGACTCAAAACAGAAGAGCGATGCCTCTAAGATTACTTGTTTATATCGGCGTCAACAGTGACCCCACGGTGACCCTGTCTCCTTTTATCAAAACAGTTTAGTTTTTATTTCTTCAGTTCTGTGTTTATTCGCGATAAAAAAATCCTCGTAAAAATCCCTTAACAAGCTACGCTGAATCAGTGTTTATACTGATGGCGTTTAACTATCATTTCTCTTTTTCAATTTTCTCAAGGAGAAAAGAGGCTTTTGTATCTGTTGAGGAAAAAAGATATCCAAGGCAGTGGCGGCTCTAGGATTTGGCAAGTGGGGGGCCGTTGGGGTGGCAACTTCTAATCATGGGGGTCAACCATTTGTTGTTTAATGTATGTAGCATTAAGTATAGGGTCCCAACTGGGGGCACTGGGGGCAGGCACTCAATAGGGGGGCACGGGCCCCCTGACCCCCCCGGTGGAGCCGCCACTGATCCAAGGAACCCATTATCTATGGTCTATGACCCAGAACCCTTAATGGATGACACAGAGCAAGTAGTAACAGATGACACCTTTCTTGATCCGCCTTCATGTCTATACATCGCAACCCTGCTGGGACTAAATATGGACTACTTAATAATGAAGTGGACAGTTAACTGTCTATGGGGCACCTTACGTCAGAGGGCCGAAGAAATGCAGCGTTCTGTGCGTTTGCGTGTAATTTTGGAGTTTTTCAACTTGAAATTGCTCGGTCAAATTCTAGTAGCCTCAGTTAATTGACAGTCCAGGTTGATACATGTAGTAGTCCAAATGGTTCAGTGGTTCTTAACCGGGGGTACTAGTACTCCTTGAGGGTACTTGAAGAACGTTGTGGGGTAGACATAATTCTATACTGTTCGTGTGTAAATTCAGCCTCAAGGTTGTCTGCGCTACGGCAGCTGGAAATCCTAGCTCCGCCCCTCTTCCATTTTATATGTACAAAAGTCTGACGTCACGGCTGTCTTTACCCTCCCCCCATCCCTCCCCATCCTCTGTCACAAACTGTCGCACTTTCTTAGACCCCTCCCTGGAGCGTGACGTACTTTATGGACGGCCCCGATCACGTCTCGCCAATCAATAATCCGGTTGCTATAGGTTCGGCGTAAAGCCGCGTTCAGACGCGGCGACAATCGTTTAACTAATACCGGCTGCGGTGCTTAAGCGGCGCAAAGACAGAACAGAGTCTGAAGGCGGCTTTAGGTTCTTAACCCCTTAACCGTGTATTTAACTGTAACTCAATGTACAATGGACGGATTATCAGGGATCCCCAGTTAAGGGGTTAAAACCGAAGCGGATTAACGAATAGAGAGAGCTATTTCCGGATGATGGACTGAACAACGGTGGACTGCTCCGGAGAAATGAATGCAGTCTACAAAAAACAGATGGGGAAGTAAAGAGAGAAACTGAATCAGACGTAAGAAGCCTATATGGAATATGGCGAACAGGAGAGGAGGAACAGGTCGGAAGAAAAATGTGGGATGGAAGAGTTTGGAGAGGAATAAGACATCGGGGGGTGGGATAAAGGTAAGAACGGATACTGGTACCACTAGAAGACTGCATTCACTGGTCGAATTTTTTAAAAGTAAGGGTTCGGAAAACTCGAATCCCCAAAATTTTCGCCCTCCAGTTAGGGAATTAGGGGGAGGGGCGGCACAGCTATAAACCAAAAATCGATGAAAAATCCGCTAAAATCGATTAAGAACTTTCCCTCTTAAGTCCAGAAAATGGCGATTCAACGGAAACCAATGCACGAGCGAATTACAGCGATCTAGTCTCAAGAAGCTATGAAAGCACGAACAAGAGTGACTCCGTGCAAGCTGATTCCAATAGCAGGAGGATAAGCGACAGAGGCGGATCTAGGGGAGGGCAGGGGGGGTGTACACATGTCCCCGGGCGCCGAATACCCTGGATCCGCCTCTGAAAAGCGAGATGCATGGCGAGTCGGTCTGGAAAAATGGTTAGTAAATTAGCCTACATGGAATAGTCAAAAGTCACGCAGAGATAACGACGCTAGATTTAATAACCAATGTCAGACGAACTCGCGTTCAGCAGAAACTGAGAAGTTAAGTAATAACGATGGTTATTTAACCTACTTCCAGGCCCGCGTACTGGCAGCGGTGACATGGTATCTAGTGTTGCACAGGCAAGATGCTATTACAGCAAAACGCTAAGCACTGCAAATTGTAAAAACAACCGTAAATCTTCAATTATATACCCGTCCGTATCTGTCTGTATGTGTCTGTCTGTGTCTGTCTGTGTCTGTCTGTCTGTCTGTCTCTGTCTTTGTGTCTGTCTTTGTGTCTGTCTTTGTGTCTGTCTGTCTGTCTGTCTGTCTGTCTGTCTGTCTGTCTGTCTCTCTCTCTCTCTCTCTCTCTCTCTCTCTGTGTCCCTCCCGCCGTCTGCCTGCCTGTCTGTAATTCTGTCTCATTTTTCTAAACTTACTCTCCCTCTCCAGTGACGTTAAACGCCAGATGCTGGGTGAGTTTGACCGTGAAGCCAGAGTAGCAATTATTCCATCCCAGGGTCCCGTTGCGAAAGCACACATCCAAGGCTGTTTCTATAGGGCCTACGATGGCTCCATTTACAGCGAATGAAACTTTCAAGGCGGACGAACAGATAATGAACTATCGACTATCGACCAACTTTGATATCCATAACGACCAACAAATCATAGAAGAAACCTCCAAAGCACCAGAACAGTCAGACGAACTTAAAAGTAACGAAATTACGTATCATTTTCGAGACCCCTTCGAGCGGACAGGCATACGATTCATTAACCCCTTAACCGTGTATTTAACTGTAACTCAATGTAAAATGGACGGATATATCCGGGATCCCCAGTTAAGGGGTTAAAACGGAATGGGCGCAGGTTACGCGAAGCATGTCGAAGTTGTAGGTAAGGGGGTGCAGTGGAATAGCAGCAAGATTCCTGCCCGTGCTCTCGTTACTACGCCAAATGCCAGCCAAAAAAAGAGCGTCTACCAGTGGCGTAGCCGGGAATTTGATTTGGGGGTATAATGTGATTTGGGGATATAAATCTTAAAAACTTTGAAAATCTTAAAAAACACATTAAAATTTTTAAGGTAGGGCGCTTTCCATTAATTATGCCAACAATTTTTGGTCAGTTTTTGACCCCTCCCCTTGCCAACAACTATCAACTTTCAGTTACCCCTCCCCATAATTATGTCAACAACTTTTGACCCCCCCCAAGATCAATGGCAGGTGCCAATAAAAAGGTTATTATTTTTTGCGGTGATGGTCATTTTTTTCTTTTTTGCTCATCGAGTGTCAAAATGTGGTGGTGATGACCTTTTTTGCCATGCTTTTTTCCATTGTGATAAGTAGTACTCCATGAAATTTCCTATTTTTTTATTATTTGTAAAAAGTGAAATTGTTGACGTCAACTTCTCTTGACCCCTCTCCCCCTGTCAAGAACTGCCAAACTTTTTCAAACCCCCGCCCTAAATTGTTGACGTAATTAATGGACAGCCCCTAGTCTGATTTGGGGGGGGGTATAAATACCGAGATAACCCCCTCCCCGTCACTACGACCATGGCGTCTCTCTGACTCCTAAGCATCTTTAAACTAAACTGTATTCGAAAGGCGCAATATAAATTAGAATTTCTTAACCTGGCGTCTATAAATTCATCCTCAAGTAAGACGCGTTGAAATTATTGTTGATTTGTTCCAATCGTCTTGTGTAAGTTTATTTAGTGTAATCGAACGCAGCATAACCGTTACAGTATTAGGGCCCCTTACTACAGTAATACTACACTGTAAAACGTTTACCGGTTTTACCTGATGATGATGATGATGATGATGATGATGATGATGATGATGATGATGATGATGATGATGATGATGATGATGATGATGATGATGACGATGACGATGATGATGATGTTCAGTGCAGTGCTCTCGACTGGATGTATCGAACGCAGAACGTATCGAATCGTCGGCGCATAATACTAATACGATCGACAGACAATAATTATTCGTAAACAGTTCGAACGCTTCGATCGAACGCTTTCATCTCGGCGACGTAAACATGCTCGGCGTGTCCGCCTGTCGGTCGTTAGCGTCACTCTCTCCGTCACTCACCCTGGATCGAGAGCTTCGCGTCCTGTAGCCCTCTCTGCATGCCTGCCCCTGCCATCGGCGCTACCGTCGCTTTGCATCTGGCTCTTCTTCTTCCTCCTCCTCCTCCTCTTCTGCTGCTGCTGCTGCTGCTGCTGCTGGTGTAGGACTAGGTTAGGCCGTAGTCTTGCCTCTGACCAGCGCCGTTTAGACCGTATGCCTGTCTGTCTGTCTGTCTGCCTGTCTGTCTGTCTGTCTGTCTGTCTGGCTGGCGGACTGTCTGTATTTGCTCGCTTTCTTCCTCGGGTTTCCCTGGCGTAGCTCCGGTGCTATGGTTGCAGGCCTGCCTACGCCATCGGAGGGGCGGAGGAAGGGGCAGTTCCATGGGGAAGGGAGGGGAAGGGAAGGAGGAATGGGGAGTTCAGGTGGGATGTTGAGGAGGATTTGTCGACGGGAGTGCGGTGTTAAAAGCGGGATGCGCAGTGTACGTGGGCTTGTTCGCGGCGACTGAGGCCTTCCCCGTCTCAACAGACAACGCCTCGGCCGAAGCAACGACGGAATGATCCGCGGAATCAATACTATTTTCTGTTTTCGCGCAATTAAAGGCTCTCTGTCTGTCTGCCTGTCTGTCTGTTTGTCTGTATCTGTCTGTCTGTTTCTTTGTCTTGTCTCTGTCTGCCTGTTTCTGTCTATCTGTCTATATGTCTCTGTCTGTCTGTCTGTCTGCCCCCTCTCTCTCTCTCTCTCTCTCTCTCTCTCTCTCTCTCTCTCTCTCGTTCGTCGTCGTAGTCGTTATCACGTGGGCCTACCATTCACAATACTTCCAAAAACTATGACTAATCAAATGATGCTGACCAGTGGCGTAGCGAGCACTCGTGTCGCCCATGGCTCCTGGAAAAAATGCCGCCACAATTTCACTCTTCTTATTACACCTGGCAAGCAGAAAAAAGGTCGTCGCCGCTAAATTTGCCGCCCCTTCTAAATTTTGCCGCCCCATTCGTCAAAACTCCTCGATAATTCGACAGCCAAAAAAAGAAAAAGGTCGCTTCCAAAATTTGCCGCCCCCCATCATGTGTGCCGTCCATGGCTAAAGCCATAGTAGCCTCTGATGCGGATATAGTTGCTGTTGTCGTTGTCGTTAATAATATTCAAGGTCGTTAGGAGTTCGTTGAGCACATTGTCGAATAGGCTGCCACCTAGCGACTGAACATCTACTGTAAACAGTTAAGGCTCCCTCTGGCGAATAAAATGGCGCGATGATGATGGTGATGATAATGATGACGACGATGATAGTGATGATGATACTTGTGGTGGTGGTGGTGATAATGATGACGATTTATTGGTTTATTTTGTGTGCGCAATTTTAAGCTGGTGGTCCACTATAACTTCAAGAAAGGGTTATTACGGGTCCGAGACCTGAAAAAGTGTAAGGGGTCGTCCATAAATTACGAAACGCGATTTTGGCACTTTTTTAACCCCCACCCCTACGTAACGCGACGTTACAAAACGTCAGACCCCCTAAAATATGACGCAACAACGGGCCGAACCCCCATTTTCGTCTTCCGAAAAGTCTTGACAAGCAAAAAAGGTCATCCTTGTATTTTTCCCTCTCCAAAATCCCTGCCAAGTATATAAAGGTCAAAGGTCATCACTTAAAACTTTTTTTGCGTCACGTCGCATTTACGGACCGACCCCCACCCACCCCGTCGTCACACTTTGTAACAAATGGCCGGACCCCCTAACCGCGTTACGTAATTTATGGACGACCCCTAAGAACCACTGCACTAAACTCAACACGCTCCATCACGTGACGTCCCATCATCGTCATCGTCATCGTTAAAAAAATCGCATAGCCAAATGGGGTCGTAACATTGCTCTGTGTCCAATGTTGATCTCTTCAGTCCAGAGGCCTGGAAGAATATAATGTAGTTGTAGCCTATATTGATTGGTTGATCGATATGATATCGGCCTGTAGGGTCTATCCATATTGCACGTACACACTGAGGGGGTTGGATTTAGGAGATGTTGGCATTTTGCGTAGGTACGGTGTGCAAACGGGGGGGGGGGGGGTGAAAATATGTCTTTTTGCGTACGTACTTTATGGATGAGCCCGTATTGAATTCAATGCTCGTATTATTCCTCCAAGGCAACAGCGGCGTTTTGATGATCAGATAAGCTATTTATTGGTAACGGATTTTTTGCATCGAATGCAGTAAGTCTATCTTTGGAAAATCTTGGTCTCTAGTCTAACCTGCTCCGATCTAATCATAACTTATATAGCGACAGATGATTTGGCCGATGGCACACCAAATAAAATTACTCAAGATCGGGTAAAATCCGGCCGGACAACCAGGTGACAATGAAAAAAATTCAGGAAGCGGACACAAATGCATTGGATACGGTTTTTTACGATGTTTTGATGTAAGCAACTGCCAAATTATGGTAGAAAGACTAGAAACGAAGACTTAGCTTAACCTGCTCGGGTCTGTAAATAGATTCTTGTAAACTGTAAAAAAATATCGATAAATACGAAGGCACATACTTATCCTGGGAACAGTTGGCCGGAAAATCACATGGCTGGGGTGTCACTAATTGGTGTTTGACTCTCCTGGCCTAAAAATCGTCTGGATCTGGAGTGACCAGGTGGTTCTGGAGTCACCTGGTCCTAAAATACCTGATCCGTCTTTGTGCTGTCAAGTAAATACCTGACAAAGCGGCCGCACACAATTACCACAGCGCGTGCAGCGACCGGTTGGCCATAGAACAGAGAACGAAACAGAAAGGGATTGATTACGAGGAAAAGCTAATTTGCAGGAATTAAGCTTACATGGAAATTTGGTTGATTACATAGTACATACGTTACATCACCTGTGAGGCTGTGACCTGTAGTCATATGATCATAGGCCCTAACCCGTCACGTGTTGCTTTAGAGATAGATGATTTGTCATCTAACACTGGAACATGTGATGCTAATATACAGAAGTTCCTGTCTGAACGTCTGAAACAAACTGACTCATTTAAGACCTTTTACGGTTCATTGTACCAGTAGTGGTCTTGCAATAAGGTATGTAAAGATCAGGAGCATCAGAAGACCTAGCTGTTGGCTGGCTATCTTTAACAGTGAATGAGTATTTTATTTTTTATTATTTTATTTTTATTTATTTTAATTTTTTAATTATTGTTTACTATTAAGATGCACCAATCTTTAAATAGATATTGGGAGTTCAGTTTTTGCAAATGTTAAGCAGGCATTATTGCAGGCTGAAGCAGCTGATTTGCATAAGCATCTGATATTTTGAAACATAAACTCAGTGAAGTTGGTATTTGGGCCAACTTTGTTCCAGATTTTCAGTACCCTGTAATGAGGAAGTTGAGCAATTTCTGTTCTGACAATGTTTGGATACACACATACGCGTGGATCAGCAGTTTCTGTATGAACATAGTTAACCCCTTAACTGGGCAACTATTTGTAACTCAATGTAAAATGGACGAGCGTTACTCGGGGCACCCAGTTAAGGGGTTAAATCGAAGCGTCGTAGTGTTATAACAGACCAACACCTGCACAATGCAATGCATATTGCTCTGACTGGTTATTCGCCTGATTATGTTTCGATTATGCGGTCGATGAAACAATTTCATGCTATTCACTGAGTGGGACTACAAAATGTGCTTAAGATCTGCTCTAATTGAAGCTTTCCAATTCAGCTATAATTCTTTCAATAATGCATAACTAATAAGTTAACTTATCATCTTTCAGATCTGGTCTTAAAACAAATCTGTTTCGCTTGACTTATCCCTCTTAGATTGCTCTCCCGCCGTTTCGGACTGATCTTCTGGCTTGACCTGGATCAAATTCTATTTGGATTTGGTGGGCCATCGGCTGATGCCATGGGCATTATGACAGTGGCGCTATAGAAGTTGATTGATTGATTGATCTATGCATTTTAAAATTTAGTCTTGTTTTGTGTTGCATTGGTTCACTTATAACAGTCTATTAACCCCTTAACTGGGTGCCCCGAGTAACGCTCATCCATTTTACATTGAGTTACAGATAGTTGCCCGGTTAAGGGGTTAAGACGAACCGCCGTTGCTCGTATTTGCCCACCATGCCGTAGTTGTCACAGGAATAACTACACTTCCCTTGTAACTAGTGGCCGGCACGAACGATAGAAGACTGAACGTGGACCGCCTTCAAAAATGTTTGAGTACCCCTGCCCTAGAGTCACAGTTGAATTCTTCATATCATGTTATATTTGGGTTTTAAAACTCATAATATGGAAATTTTACCCCATATACTTCAAACGTGGTTTCACTCATTTTGTGAGGGATAGCAATGATAATTAATCAAGTTTAAAAGTTGTTTGGCAGTACAGTAGGCTCCACACTGCATCTTGGTTCCAAAGACTGATTGGAAGATCTATGCCTAATGTATTTATTGTGTGGTCACACATAATAATTTCTTGGGTGCAGGTCAGAGTTAATCCTCTGCACCCAGTGTTTATTCTAGGCCTGTTTTTTGGGGGGGAGGGGTTTCCCCCAAGTTTTTAAATCCCTCCAAATTTGTATATGTTGGCTTGGGGATGGAAATCCCCCCCTCCCCAAAGCGTGGAGAGACAAATCTTGTCCCCCAAACATTTCAAACTCCCCCCTAATGTCAAGGTGGCTAGAATAAACACTGTATGCGCCTTTTTGGAACACTCACTTCTTTTTACTTGTTATATTTACGACATATTACTAAATTTATGTGGTGATCCAATAAATGTTTATCTATCTATCTATCTATCTATCTATCTATCTATCTATCTATCTATCTACAGTTGCATCTAATATCACTACTTTGATTGTAATTATCAAATGCTTATAACTAATAGAAAATTTGCATGTTTGTCCATAATTCTATTGAGATTTTCTACAAGCCTTGCCAATGGCATCCCCATGGATGCCATTGGCCGATGGGGAGCCAATGGCTCCCCATCGGCATGCCAAAGTATGTCAAAGCGCCTTTGACTTCGACCTTCGTCGTGCGTACGGCGCTATAGAAGTCGTCAAGAAGATAAAGATAAAGATAAAGATAATGGGTTTGTTGTATTTTTGCAGTTTTCATGTGGTGGCCTGAGTAACGATTAGACAGGATGAACTCCTTAAGGACCAGTTTCAAGTCCTTGGTCCTGGTCCTGGCCTTGAGTCTTTTCTGCTTCACTGTTCTCATTTCACTTGGAAAATTCTGCCTCGCTAACTTTGCCTCAGAAGCTTCAGGTTGTGGTAGCAATTTTTATCTAAAAATCCGAGATATATTCTAAGCATATTAAAGTTACTTAATTTCCATTTATGTATTACCAGTATGTGTGTGTGTGCGTGCACGTGTGTGTGCATGATGTGTGGAGTGATGGCCATCTTTGATTGAAATTCTCCGTTGCCATGACTACTCATGATAGCAATTTGGCGTCAAATTGGTAATGTCACGAGATGCTGACATGACCTAGTTACATTAAACAGGCACACAAGATCCAATTCGGTGAAGAACTAATTCGCAATAATTTGTTTTAATTTGCGATCTGTTTAGCGACAGTGAAATTGTTCCTGTTTATCGTAAAAGTAGTCAGTCGGCATAAAATGTGATCTGCAATTTAGGGATGTCTCTTTCAGGGTTTTCCTTTGCCTCGTACTATGAAAGCAACATGGTTCTTCAGGCATATCCTGCTAAAGCCGTGATCTGGGGTTTTGCCCCCAAAGAAGACATTGGTGCTGTTGTCTATCTTGCTCTCACCAATGGCTTCATGGTTCGTTGGTACAGTGCTCATGTGAAACAAGGTAAGGTAGCTAAAGATACATGTCAAATTGAGTATGTGTGTTAGTGTTAGTGTGTGTGTGTGTGTTAGTGTGTGTGTGTGTGATTTGTCAAGTTTAAGATTTGGTTTGGTATGTGTGTAAGTTCCTCTATTTTTTGTATTAATTGACAAAAGGACATATACTGATATTTAGATAGGAAATGCCTTTATTTTTTATAAGTTTGTATAAATTATGAAGACATTGTGTCTCATGTGTTTGTGATTTGGTGTGCCATCGGCTGATCCTTCTATGCACTATGAAAAGGCGCTATAGAAGTTTAAGATAGGATAAGGTTGGATTGATGGTTGTTTTAACTTGTGTGAATATTAAAGCTGAAAATTCATTTGGTTAAATTTTGCATGCTGTGTGGACCATGCATTTCTTGTAAATAACACTGCAGTAATTAAAATACTGTGAGAGAGTAGGAGAGATGTTGATGTAGAAGGGCATTTTATTCTGGTTTGGCTAAAATTGCTTGAAAATGAATGTAAAGGGCCTCGCAGTGACATTGCCGTATGGAAAGTAACACTTGATTCGATACAGGACGTTCTACCGTTCAGAATCTCTGCTTGGCTGAACCAGTACAAAAGTCTTCTTCTTGAGAATGTCCTGTTCGGCGATGTATGGTTTTGTTCAGGACAGAGTAACATGAAGTTTCAGATGAGTCAGGTATGTGCAGTGGAGCTTCTAATATAATCAACGTCCCGAACATAAGTTGGATCTCCGATGCAAGCCGGTCATTTAGTCATTAGTCATTTGGTCATTTGGTCATTTAGTCACTTAGTCGTTGGTCATTGGCCATTTGGTCATAAGTCATTTGGTCATTTGGTCATTGGCCATTTAGTCATTAGGTCATTTAGTCATTAGTTCATTAGTCATTTGGTAATTTGGTCATTTGGTAATTGACCATTTAGTCATTTGATCATTAGTCATTTTGTCATTTGGTCATTTAGTCATTTGGTCATTTAGTCATTAGTCATATGCTCTGATTGAAGCCTGCTCTCTATCGCAAGCCTAATATATTGTGTCTCTAAGAGTCATTAGCAGTTGGTAACTTATTTCAACTAGGGAATAACAATTTAACTGTTTAGATCATCAACAGCACTGAAGAGATAAATGAAGCTGAAAAGTTCAGTCAGATCAGATTTTTTTCAGTCGGGCAGGTTCAGTCGGTCACTCCGCTGGTTGATGTGAGCAACATTGAGATTCACTGGTCAGTTCCAAATAAAGGTAGTCTTGGCATTACTCTAAATTTACTTCTGAATACCTTGCCATTGTTTTAAGTTTATTGCACATGGACAAAAAAAACTTGAAGCTAACGTTTCATAAATCATTTCTAATATTGTCTCAATGTCTTTCAAAAACAACTTACAAGTTCTGTATTTGTGTGCTGTACTGGCTGAAGTTGCTATTATTTTAGACTGAATTTTGTATTTGGCACATCTATTTTCTTGTAAATGGTATATGTACTATAATAAATTAATTAAATTAAATATATTAATTTAATTAATTAGATTGTTAATTAAATTTTAGTCTGTTTGCCTTAATGTTGATGCCGCAATTCTTGTCAGTGATGCATTCATGTATGTAGAACATTACTGCAAATAATTAATCGATTGAACAGAGTTTCAATAAACTATCATTTTCTTTTTAACAGAAAATATAAGGGCATTTTCCGCAGTCTGTTGGCTGTATGCGAAAAACATCTACAAGCAGCGACCTTTGCCGATGGGGTTAGTCGAGTCGTCCTGGGGTGGAACAGAAATTGAAGCATGGGCCTCCCCAGATTGTCTAAAGCAATGTGGCGTCAAACCGCAGAGGTTGTATAATGTTGAAGATACCGGTACTTTTGCAACTGAACCTAATGCTTTGATAATGGACGTTTGATAAAAAAAGGAGACTAATTCTGACGGGATTGTCGACAGTTGTGAGCTTTTTAATTGACAATAAAGTTATCTCTTTGCCAATCTGTAAGTTTTAATTAATGATATCACAACAGGAATATTACGGAATCATTTTAAAGATTTTGATTTGTGGCTGTACCAGTATGTGTTTCAATTGTTATATGAAAATATTTAATTTTATTGTCAATTCTTTTGCATCTTATGTTTTAAATCTTCTTTTGATACTTTTCAAATGCAGTTCATATTTTTCTGGCAGATTGGAAAGTTAGTAAGAAATGGAGATATATTTAAACAATATTTTTTTGAGACACTGTAATGCACAGACGTTAATCAAAGAAATCCATTTTTTTTGTTTCCAACTAATGAAATTCATCATTCGGTTTTGAAAATATTTCATCAGAATTTTGAAAGTTCATCTGTTACTTCTTAGTAAATCCTTACATCGATTGTTTCAGTCACGGGGTTTTAAATTTCAAATCGGTGGTGGTACCGCAAGACAACAATGGCGACTACTCGAGGTTGTTTGTAAAGAACAAGAAACAGAATGCGGACAAAGTGTCGATGAGCTCTGAAGACGAAGAAGATCGAGAGTATGAAACACCCGATGGACTGCGCATCTATCATGTCAGACTTCGAGAATATAGGAAAAATCTTGTCCACAGCAGTCTTTGGAATGCCATGGTTCACCCACTTCTGAATATGACAATATATGGAGTACTGTGGTATCAAGGTGGGTCTATTTACAAGTGAAATGTAGCTAGACTGACTGTTGGTTTTGTGAGAACGTATTGACAATAATTATTCTTTGTTGTCTTGGGGGCTGTCCATTAATTATGTCAACAATTTTTGGGCAGTTGTTGACCCCCTCCCCCTTGTCAACAACTGTCAACTTTCACTTAACCCCCCCCCACCCATAATTACGTCATGCCATGCTTTTTTCCGTTGTAATAAGTAGTATTCCATGAAATTTCCTATTTTTTGATTATTTGTAAAAAGTGAAATTGTTGACGTCAACTTCTCTTGACCCCCCTTCCCCCTGACAACAACTGTCAAACTTTTTCAAACCCCCTCCCCCCTAAATTGTTGACGTAACTAATGGACAGCCACTTGTGTATAACTTATGATGACATCATGTAGATCCACATTTATTGCTTTTACAGCCAAAGAAGCAGTGGGTTCAGCAGTACACAGTGTACAGTACAATGTACACAGCATTTGTTAGCATTTAATAATTCTGAACTCTTTCGATAATCATATGTGTTTTTAAAATGAACCAATATTTCTTTTGCATATTTAAAAGCAAAGTAGAATGGTATAATGATAAATATGATGGAATATGACATGGTACTTTGTTACTGTACTAAACTTTCTATAGTTTGTATTTCTGTATCTTTGGCATCTGTTCAGGTGAAGCCAATATGTATTATAACAGAGACCTGTACAACTGCACCCTGCCAACCATGGTCAGTGACTGGCGAAAGAAATGGTTTGCCGCTACCCTTGGGCAGACGAACCCGTTGTTCCCTTTTGGAGTTGTGCAGGCAGGCAGACAGACATCTCTTTAATTCAAAATAACACACTCTGTATTGCTACCATTAGTGTAGCCAGGGTGGAGGGCACGGGGTATCTCTGGACCGACCTATTCGAGCCTAGGCTGGTCGCGAGATTCATTAAAAAGCAATGAGAAAATTATGGGGGGGGGGTATTGTTATGACTGATGTGATGTCAGATATTTGGAAAATAATCTCCAAATGTCAAAATTTGAATCTAATATTACCCCAATTTTTTGGGGGTGAGTAGATGGAACCACAGACCCTGTTGTGGAACTCGTGACGTTTCGCCCTAACCCTCAGTTGTATCTGGAAATGTCGGGCTGTAGTGACTTTGGTTCCTCCCCAATCCTGGAACCCTGTCTACACCAGTGAGTACTACTGTGGCATTTTTTCTTTACATACTTACTTGAACATTGAACACTGGTCTGTTATATTACGAGGAGGCTAGATATTAACCTTGACAATAATATGTGATAGACTGAGAAGAGGAACGAGAAATTACAATTTAGAGATTTTCTTCTAAGAAAAGGTTAGTAGTGGTTCTAGGAAAATGAAACTGGGGTGGCTATGCCCTTAGTCTGTAACTCACAAAAAGTCTCATGAGCAAAAAAGGCGATCACCAAAAAAACAGGGAGGGGGAAAAGCTGAAATCTGGGGGCTACAGACCCCTGCTACAACATAGAACCGCTACTGGAAACTACTGACATTTTAACGGAATAAAAAAACCTGTTTAATCTTTCTTGTTTTAATGTCATACTTTTGAAGTGTCGCAACGCAATGCAGGCAACGGTGGGAGTTTTGTTAATGCAATGTGGTCTGAACAGTACCTAGTACAGTGAAACCCGCTTAATTGCATAGGTGCAGTGCAAGCCTTGCTTATGCGATTAACTGGGCTATGCAAATAGCCGGGACGTCTGATAATTAATTGTACGCACAAAACACTGGTTCTGGTTTTTATGTTATTATGCGATTATGCGGGTTATGCAATTAAGCAGTATGCGATTAAGTGGGATCCACTATACATGACATGGCACGTGGTATGGTTGGACAATGTGATCACTCTATAGATTAGAGTATTTTTACTGAGACAGAACCAGTTTTCAGCCTCGGCTTCTGTTTTCAGCTCGGTCCAACCAGTGCTAAGCAAGCCACCGTCGGTTTTCCGGATATCCGCTGGCATCAGACCGCTGACATTGGCTATTTGCCAAATGAAAAAATGCCAAACACCTTCCTTTCGGTTGCCTACGATCTGGCCGACAGCGTTGGACGGTAAGAAACTTAGCAGGGGCTACCGACCCCCTTGATTAATTATACTTAGATACATGGTAAATAGATTTAAGGGCAATGTATAATAAAGGGAGTTGCAACAAGCATTGCAACGACATTACGGTACTTATCTACAGCATTTTACTACACGTACAGTTTGCACACGTCGGTAGGCCGTAACATACCATAATATTTATGCGAAACAAGATATGTCTAGAGCTTGCTGTTCAAGAGAACAGGTTTTCTAGGCGCCTTGTGCACTTGCAAAGATAGCATATCCAGGCAATTAGTCTTAGGTACCCCTCCAATTTGCGTCCCAGTGTATAATGCGATGACATATTCTCACTAATCCCCTCTCCTCCCCGTTGAAACCACGCCCTCCACCCCCCGAACTGCCATAAGTACCCTACCCTCGTGGCAAAGGAGAGTTATGCAACACTGGGGCAGACATTGCTGAACGATTTTAAGTCCCAGAATGTTTGAAAGAGTCTTACGAACTGCTGGCAACCTAACTGCTTCGGTTCATTTTGTGTTTTAGGATTCACTTTCGCGACAAGCTGACGGTAGCGCGTCGTCTGGCACTGTCGGGAATGGCCATCGCTTACGGGAAACACCAGATAAAGCACGATGGACCGTTTGTGACCGTGTTTACCTTTGACAAAGTCAACCTTCTGCTGAAACTGGAATATGACGATGGAAAACATCCCATTCGGGTCTTGAATACACTAGGATTTGAGGCAAGCTAAGAAAATAAGCATAATTTTCGAACATTTGATTGTTTTTATTAAAATCACTTCTAAAGCCTCTATTGAAGGCAAAACTGTTGCACATAGATAAATTGTGAATATTATGTCCACACAAAAATTTGACACTTTTGGACCCCCACACTTTTGTCTTTTTTGACCCCCACACGCCCGGCGATCTGTAGGGGGTCCCCAAGTGGGTCAGTAAAATTTTTAACACATGGAATACTGTATATTAAAACCCTGAAAAGACTGACAAACAAAAAAGTCATCGCTGATTTTTTACACGTTACAAATACTGAAAATCTGGCAAGCAAACAATAAAAAGGTCATCACCGCTTTATTATTCTAGGGGCCTGGAATTTCTCTTGGTGCTTCTTATCAGTGAATATAGTCTGTAAGCCAGGATCAAAACATTAGCATCAATTATATCAAAATATAACCATTATTATCATGAGTCCAACTCTAGTAAGGTGCTTCAACAATCAACAGTCATCACCAGTTGCAGTTTGGTAGCATTGCACCACATTTACAATTTTCTACCCTTTGTAATGTTACAGAGTTGTTATCTAGCAATTACCTTGCGACTTCATTTTTTGTTTTAATACAGTTTAGAGTGCAAAGAATGAGATTACACAGCAAGCCCATAATGGGAATGAATGGATAAGTGAAACATAGTGGTTCTCACACAGGGCATATCCTATATATATATATATATATATATATATATATATATATATATATATATATATATATATATATATATCCTATACAGGGCATATCCTATGTATTTCAATACAAGTTCATCATGTAACATGATTAATTATTGCATCTTTTGGAGATATTGTATTTGCTCCAGAAATTACATAAAAATGCAACCATCATCATCATCATCATCATCATCATCATCATCATCATCATCATCATCAGGCCTGAGGAGAGGGGGTGCAGCCAGTACATTGTACCGGGGCCCATGGAGTTTTCAGGGGCCCAGATCCACTGACGATAAGGTTTTTTTGCTTGTCAGGTTTTTCGGAGACTTGAATAAATTTTTCTTAAGGGCCCGCACATTTTTTTGTTCCGGGGCCCGGAATTTCTCTCGGCGGCCCTGATCATCATCATCATCATCATCATCAAGACGTTAGAAAAGGCAATTTTATAATAAGCGATAGCTGTGTGTATGTGTGTGTGTGACATTTCAGCTCTGCTGTCAAACTGATAGATCCAAAATGTGTTCACTGAGTGGAAGTGTTGACTGGTCGTCAACTTCAATCATTTCGTGGACAAACACCACCGTCAGCCTTTCCGTTAAAGCGTGTCTCGACAAATACTTAGCGGGAATTCGTTTTATGTGGCGCGAAACACCGTGTGCCTACAAGAAAGCCCCCATTTATAGCGTAGAGAACGACCTCCCTGCTCCGCCTTTCATCGTACGTGGTTCTTCTGGATCGGTTGCTTTCAGACGAGAGTTTGTCGATTCGAATCAGATTTAAGAATACAGTAGAACCTCGTTATATCGAAGTTCAAGGGACCGTGATAAATACTTCGATATATCCAAGGTTCGATATATCCGATTCCTGCATCATTAACACTGTTTCGGCGGGACCGGCGCTCAAACTTCGATATAAACCTGATTTCAATATAAGCGAGTTCGATATACCGAGGTTCTACTGTAATGAAATTCGGTTGTGCTTTGAATTTTTAAGCAGATTTCTTCGGTGGTTTCGATTTATTTTCTCAATATACCGTAGCAGCACAAGGTTTTTCAAAATGGGAGAACAATTCAAAACATTGATGTAGAGGCATAACATAGATTTCAATCAGCACCAAACGGTTTTGATAACATGCAAAAACATTGCTTGACTTATGCAGTGGTGATGGCTATTGCCTGTTGACAATGACTGATAAAGCCTGAATAGCAAAAAACAGTTATCCACAATATTGCACCCCCCCATTAAGCAACTCCTGAAAATAATTGACCAGGCATATTTCTAGGATTGTGAATTTTGGGGGGCGTCGACCTCAAATTTGGGGGGGGGTGTCCGGAGCTAATTAGTATGCATTTTGTATGCATACCATTGTCACATTACCAAATTTTGGGGGTGTCGACCTCAAATTGGGGGGGGGTGTTAGGGGAGTGTAAAAATATCCCTGTAATTGCAACTCCTGAAAATAATTGACGAGCTAAAAACAGATCGTCTAGATATTATCTGGGGCAAAGCCGAAATCTGGGGCTACAGCTCCCCAGCTCCACCCTAGGGTGGGCTTAGGCTTATGAAGTAAATTTTTGGTATTTATTGATCTCATTCAATGTGCTTCAACACGGGTATCATCACATTTCACCTGTTTAATCTAAATTTGTTTTTTAACTATTAAATGTTCATAATTAATCATTCTTGAGTCTAATTAATGATGGATGCATTCAGGGTTATTTCTATGATTATAAATTTTGGGGTGTCGGTATATTTTGGGGTCCGTCGTTGCCGAAAAAGCCTGAAAAGCAAAAAAGTCATCACAGGCCCATGTTTGGGGGTGGGTATCAAATAGTGGGTGAGGGTGGGGTGGGGGTGTAAAAATATCCCTGGATGCATTTAAATATACAGTACATATGCAACCAAAAATATCATCGCTTGCCTAAATTATCCATTATTCGTTAAATGTTCTTAATTTTCAAAAACAGACACCCTATGTTTCCAATGCAGCTGAAACTGTCAAACATGGTGGAATAAAATAACAACAAGGAAACTCCACTTTTTTGCTTCACGTCAAATTCATTCTTTTGCAAGATGGATGAGCATTACTAATCGCATGGCTTAGGGTCCATCCATATCATACGTAGGCACTGAGGGGGTTGGCTTTAGGAGATTCTGCCTATGTACGGTGTGCAAATGAGGTGGAAGGGAGTGGGGGTGGTTGAAAATATGCCTTTTGCATACATACTATATGGATGGTCCCTTATTCCAGAAAATATGGAAAACATCTAATAGCTACCAGCCGAGACAATGTTGAATGTTACTAAAAACAGTCCAGACACAATTCATTTGTCTTTATAAATACTCCAAACAGTAATGTTCCCGTCTTTTGAACCAGCGGCAAACGAATTATCACTATTAAACGAGAAACACCGAACAGTTTGCTCGTGTCCCCAGAGCGTGACGAGCGGCGTCAGTTTCAATCCGCCGTACAGGCGGATCGACGAGTCCCAACATCCGACGGCGAAGAGTTTTCCGTCCGGACGCGCTCTCACGGAAGCGGCTCCCGCGTTGGGCATCTCTTCGGTGCGCAGCTTTTTGACGTTGCCTTGGTCGTCAAACTTCCACAGAACGACCGCGTTGTCGACCGAACCGGATAGTCCCCTCCGTGTCCTTGAGCAAAGGTCAAAGCTGGTGACGGCTTCTTGGTGAAACTTGCTTCTCGAGCGCTGCTCTCCGGCTGCTCTTAGATCCCAGAGGATCATCGAGCCGTCCTCGTAGCATGCCATTATGTCTACGTGGTTGTGGTCGTCTCGCACAATTACTTTAATGTCCATAACCATTCCAAGTGATCCAGTGTCGCTGGACGGGACCAGCATCATCACTGTGGATTTTGTATGCACGTCTTTTATTTCGATCTGTGAATGTAGTTCTGAAGGTATCGCCATCAGAAGGTAATTATTCAGGCGGAAGCACGCAACAGGACAAAACGTAAATTCAACGCACTGGATTGTATCTGCAACAAAAATTTCTTTTTACTGAAAATATCTTTCTTACATCAAAAGACAAATGATAATACAGTATGACTTACAAATATCATGGTGCATAAAAGCGATAAAAAATGCAATCTACCACGAAATGAAATCACTGCTACCAACTTAATTCCTGTTCAAAGGAGGAGCGCCTATGAATGCTCATCCATAAGAGGCGCTACATAAATCCCCCGCTACATTACACAGTCGAGGGGAGCGAAATAGAAAGGAAAGAACGGAACCTAGCTTAGTCCAAGTGTTTCCAGCGTCCGCCTTCCATCGATGGACGAATCCGTCTCTACCCTGGCTCACGATTTCATCGTCGGCGACCACCGTCAGCGACGTGACGGACTCGCCCCGGTGGGCCACAGTCTGGTTCGTCGGCCGCCGGGTCCGTAGATCCCACGTGTAGAGGGAGCCCTTCTCCGTTCCGGACAGGAGCAGGAGACGGCCGTGACCGTGATCCGATTCTTCATCCGGTCGCCTGAAGTACGAAAGACTCGTGACTGCTCCGTCGGACTTGGGAAGAAAATAATCCGGATCAACGGACACTGTAGCCGCCATCATGATCCGTATTTATCATAGAATCTAATAGGCACTAAAATCTATGGTTTCATGTATGTATCACTATCATGTATGTTTGTGTATATTGACAATCTTGAATTAAATTTATACATACGCTTTGCTTAAATGGGGGATTAAGTAGAATGGTGTAGTCCCTATTCAGCACTGACCTGACATTCCTGGATCGGTAATGAAATTGAAGTTATGCTCGATTAGTTGTCGAGGATTGTCAGAAAGTAGCCTAACGAAGACTAATCCACTGGTTGTCGAATATTTTGGGATGGTGTCATTCTACCCTTCTGTACACATTTTTGAAAACTTGACTACTGAGATTTTTAGCAGCATGCCAGCATCAAAGATAGAGAGTATTCGTATTAATTAAAACTACAGAACATAAAGCTGTCATTTTAGGGCAGGCCTATTACTGTTTCTGACTGACAAAACATGTAGACAGATACTGCCATACTGGTTGGTTGATAAACAAAATTGATCATCATGACATTTGGCTTAGAAGCTAGAATATGCAACCACATTTATCAATGTTGAAACTCAAAAATTGCTATAATCAATTCACTCAAAAGATATCATTTTATTACACCAATATTCAGATCACAAAAGCATTACACATACTGGAGAATTGTAACAAAATTACATGTACAGTTCATTCTTGTATATGCAAAGCAGAGTAAAGGCACAGTACCTGTAATTACACCATAATAGCAACTAACAAGCAATAGATCATCCAATATCATCTGGCATCCTGTTACAATGATATAAAAATGATATATAAGTTGACATAAATTAAATCATGTAGCAGAGGAGGAGGAGGAGGAAAGTTTCACTGTGAATTCAGTTCTTTTCATGTCGAGTCAGCTTCTTTGGTTATGCTCGAACTTCCTGCTCCATGTTTTTAATACCTACAAGAAATAACAACAAAATTAACCAAATGATTAACTAAAACTAATTTTTTAATGTTCTAACTTCCATATAATAATAATAATAATAATAATAATAATAATAATAATAAATAAAAACTGCAGTAATAATGATAAAAGTAATGATAATAGTAGTAATAATAGTAATAATAATAATAATAATAATAATAATAATAATAATAACAGCAGTAATGATAGAAGTAATAGTAGTAGTAGTAGTAGTAGTAGTAGTGGTAGTAGTGGTAGTGGTAGTAGTAGTAGTAGTAGTAGTAGTAGTAGTAGTAATAATAATAATAATAATAATAATAATAATAACAGTGCTGGGTAGTAACTAGTTACAGTAACACTAGTTACTGTAACTAGTTACTATTTTGAGTAACTAGTAACGTAACTAGTTACTTTCAGCCAAGAGTAACTAAGGGTAACTTTCAGCCAAGAGTCAGTAACTAGTTACTATTTTGAGTAACTAGTAACGCTAGTTACTAGTTACCGTAACTAGTTACTTTTATAAGTGTTATTGCATTTCAAACGTTTGCATTATGCGACTCACTGTCACTGAGCTACTGCATTAACAACAACTTACATACTGGAACACCAGAAGCGTTCGTCCTGTTTCACATGACTGGCAACCATAGATCGCACTGCCACCATCATGCACTAGCCTCTAGTACTTTACTTACGATATATGCCTAAACTCCGTGTTGTATTTGAGCGTTAATAGAAGGAGTAAACTTCAATCATTAACTGACGAAAAGCAGTAGGCCTAAACAGCATAGAGAGACTTTTCAGTGTGGGTGGGCAGATTCTTACACCACGCAGAAACAGTCGAACTGACGAGCTCTTCGAAATGCTTTTACTGTTGAGAGCTAATAAAAATGTAATTTGAACAATGAACATCAGTTAAACATTGACGCATGTTTTGTGTCAGTAGACTACACTGCTTATTTAATGTTGCCTATTAGGGAACTGTGACTGTTAGTTACAAAGAATTTGGAATTATCTTCGATTGTTCGTTGATTATATTTATTGTACGTTTTGATACATAAGTGCAGGCTGTGCAGCATCGATAACAAACCATGAAATTAGTAAGTAACTAGTAAGTAACTAGTTACTTTTTTGGAGTAACTAGTAACGTAACTAGTTACTTTTGGACACTAGTAACTAATCTCAGTAACTAGTTACTTTTTATCCCTTGTAACTAGTAACTATAACTAGTTACATTTTGCAAGTAACTAGCACAGCACTGAATAATAATAATAATAATGATAATAATAATAAAGCACTATTGTAGCACCAGTTCTAATACATAGAGTATCAAGTTATGGCAAAGACATAGCCAGAATTTAGTTGAGTGCACGTACAAATCCTTGAGCAAGCAGACAACCAGACAGTAAGGACTTCGAAGGTGCTGCAAGAGCCCCATCATCAGCTTAGGGCAAAAATAATCAAAACGTTTCCGACACAAATGAGGTTTTAGCCCTGTTTCTTATTACTGATAAGTCACTTGCCAGCCATCGTGCCATCCTTCAGTGTATTTGGTTGGGGTAATGTAGTGTTTTATCCAGACCCCAGGCCTTTGGGGAGGGGGAGGCGAGCAAATTGACTTGCCTTTTGGGGAAGAGGTACAGTTCAATGCAAAATTTGTGTCAATGCTGGAATTTTGGGGGAGATTTTTGTGTGTTTTGGGGGATTCCCTATCAGGCCTGTATAAAACACTGGACTTGTATAAGCAGTCTGACTCACCGTTAAATGAGCTTGGTAGACTGAGCGTATGCTCGATCAGGAGGCTCAGCAGATATTCTGGAATGTCACCGTACCAGAACATGGTCCAGTTTTCGAAACGTCGACAGCCATCGCATTGCATGAAATACCTACACAGATTTCAAGCACCCACGAAAAAAATATGTACAACCAAAGGGGTGTATTCCTGCCATACTAGATTTGGATGAGTACAACAGTGGTTCTTATGCAGGGCAGACCCTACTGAACCACTTTAAACCTTTATTATTATTATTATTATTATTATTATTATTATTATTATTATTATTATTATTATTATTATTATTATTATTAGGATGCAGTGGTTCAGCCATGGGGTGAGTGTCTTACAATTGCAGGATTGTGGGTTTGAACATTACTTAAGGCAGTGTGTAAGCAGCTAGGGAGAGATGCCACTTTCAAAATGCAAGAACTTCAAAATTTAACACACAGACTTTGATCAAATCAGCAAAGGTCCCCCCCCCCAGATAAGCCCTCTATTACAATACCTTAAAGAGAATAATGACTTTATGCACAACAAAGGATCATTTTGAGATAATAATGATTCTAATTTTGGAAAGTTGAGTTAGAAAAAACAGTTTTACTGTATTCCGTTGATATAAAAAGGCAAAACCCAACTGACCATGTGTTGATGATGTTTGTGTTGCGCGATCTCCAGAACAGTTGAGGAAAGTCTTCGCGTATTGCATCCCACACCATCTGACCAAGACTTTCACCCTACTTGTACATTTTCAGATACATCAGAAATGCATACTGTAATAAAGTACAAGCCACAAATCTTTACCAGTGTACCATCTAATCTAAGGGTTCATCCATATAGTACATATGCAAAACAGTCATATTTTCAACCTCCCTATTTGTACATTGTACATATGCAAAATCTCCTTATCCAATCCCTCCTCCACCTTTAGTGCGTACATAATATATGGATGGACCCCATGAAAAGTTGAATGGATTCATAACATGCAAACCAGAAGAAATGTGCCAAAGCACAATTTCAACTTTATTTTTTTGCTGCCCTAACCATTTTTTCTACAGTAATCTTTCAGATTTCCTTAATTTCACTTATCAGTGAATATATGAAATTTGGCCAATGACACCCTGAAAAAGGCATATTTTCAACCTCCCTATTTGTGCATCGTACACATGCAAATTTTCCTAAATCCAATCCCCCTCTTCCCCTTCAGTGCGTACGTAATATATGGCTTATTCCTTGAAAGCCGGTCAACATTTAACCCCTTAACTGGGGATCCCGGATATATCCATCCATTTTACATTGAGTTATAGTTAAATACATGGTTAAGGGGTTAATACATGCTCTACATTATCATTCATACAAAACAAAACAAAACTCGATAACTAACTGATCTTGAAGAAGAAACGACAAATTTGTCCAAATAAGGCACTGGAAATCCACTTTCACGCGTAATGATAGCAGCAGCACTGTACCTACTCAGCAATAAATTGTTGCAAATTTTAAGAATTACCGGTACAAAATTCTACTCAATACAATCTTCAACTAACAATAAGTAATTATTGATGCTGAAAAAGGTTTGTTTACAATACCCGTGGGTAAATTATCACACACAGACACACACACACACACACGGACTGTCATTATTCGATGCAGAGTATGTCGTACCCTTCAACAATATAAAGAGTGTCGAGTTTAGTGCTCAGTTTTTCCAGATATTCCTCGTCCAATGTGCGACGAAATCCGCTGAACATAAAGCAAGGACTACAAAATTGAAGTAATCTGTACAGCCATTAGCAACAGACGCAAATTATAAACATGAATTAAAGTATTGAAAATACTACAGTATGTTTCTGTGTTCAATATCTAGTCTTGCAAAAGACTTGGCTTAACCCCTTAATTCCCGTGTTGACAAGCACTACTGGTCATATACACCATACATTCGCCGGCGGTAGCAAAAGGGTTAAATCTCACTATTGCAATTTAAATTTCACTATTGCTATTACTTTAATTAGAAAACCTAGAATCCTTGAATAATAATAATAATAATATATATATATATATATATATTCATATTCTTTCACACTAACAGGGGCAGATTCAGGAATTTGTGTTTCATTCCCAATTCTGCTTTGCCATGTCCCCTCCATATGCATATTGCTAAAATTACTGATAGAGAAAAAAGATGACACTTAACTTATGCCCTGCAACTTTTGTTTTTTTTTTGTCAGAATAGGAAATTAGCAAAGTTTTTTGGGTCAGTATGTGGGGCAAGTGCATCCTCCTCTACCCCTCCTCCACCAATGCATATTAACATTGAAGATTGATGGTCTTAATTTAAAGAAGTCTCAGCATTGCTGTATCATCCCTGCAAGTGAACAGTGCCAACAAGGCACTTTTTATTTTTCTTAAAAGAGGTGCTATATAAACTATGCTTTGAACTGCCTTGTAGAATACCTATTCACACAAAATAATAACAGAAGGAAAATAAATTATATTTTAAAATAGATTGTTTTATATTAAGTATGACACTTTGGCTTGTATTTTGATGACCTAAAGACACTTACTGTTTTTTTGGATTGCTGTGCTATGAGTTATAATGACTGTATGTGAGCTTGTACATTTAGCCTATGAGTTGGAAGCAATAAACTTACTTACTTACTTACTTAAATTGTCTAAGCTAAGTTTCAGCATCGGCCTCTCTTCTTTTCTGTTCATGTATTCAGCTATAAAAATGAAACCCGAATAAGCTCACAGCTTGTCACAGATGATTCAATATAAACCAAGACAAAGACATATCAGTTATTCTGTGCACAAAGCTAACGATAAGTGAGAACTGGGCAACAACAGAATATAAATACTTGATTATATAATTTTGTGATTTGCGTAATGCTTGGTTTGTATGGTATCTCACCTTTCAATAAGTTGAGACAATTTCTTACCATCTACATCTTTCATATTTCTATGTTTAGTAATGGTTTCAGCCATTTTGAAGAAAGTTCCAGATCCTAAAATTCATGTCAAAAAATATATATTCTATTAAGCTGCTGTTGCACCTAAAATAAAAACAACTATAAAACAACAGAGAGAGGTGAACAACTTGCCCCAGGTTGCTGGCTACACAGTGGGTAGGGTCAGATTTGAACCCGCTACCCTCCGGTTGCGTGCCTCGAATACTGCCACTACTCCGCCGCACCCTTTAATATACCTGATGACTACATATGCAGAAGTCATGCACATGCTCACCTCGATGGGTGAACAGCTCGGCAAGGAGTCTTGTAGCGGACGAGATGACCACCGAGCTATGAGACGGCAAACAGCGCAGAAGAGACACGATCTCAGACATCTGCATCACATCGTATGAACAATAATGCAGTGTACCACCACCACCACCACCACCACCACCACCACCACCACCACCACCACCATCATCACCACTACTCACAGCCATCCTATAATTTACCTTGCTGCTAGTTTTCTTGGCAATACAGTGGATTCCACTTAATCGCACACCGCTTAATTGCATAACCCGCATAATCGCATAACAACATTAAAATCCAAATCAGTGTTTTGTGCGTACAATTCATTATCAGACGTCCCGGCTATTCGCATAGCCCAGTTATAATCGCATAAGCAAGGCTTGCACGGCACCTATGCAATTAAGTGGGTTTCACTGTATTGCTAAAGCGAATCAATAGGTCATAAGCATTATATGTAGAAACATGGGAATGCTTATTTTCACACAGTTTCTTCATGAAGAAAGACATATGACCAGGATCTGAATGACTTTCATTTGGCGTGCCATCAGCTGATGTGTCTGCACATCAAGAAGTGATGATGATGATGATGATGATGATGATATATATATATATATACATATATATATATATATATATATATATATATATGATAAGGATTAGATTCAATTAGATTATATAAAAACAGGGATGTTAACAAGAACTCAACCTTCAAGACCACCAGGACCAAGGACTCAACCCTAAAGGCCAGGACTAAGGACTCAACCCTCAAGGCCAGGACAAGGACCAAGGACTTGCAACTTGTCCATAAGGAGTCCTTAAGGTCAGGACCAAGGCCAAAGACTAATGTCCTTGGATAAAAATAACAGAAGATTCTCCCAAGTCACTCACCTTGTCCCTAACTTTTGATGTACACCAACTTGCCTGATAGAGATTGGTCAGGTCATTTGCTATGTTAACATTGGCAATAACCTACCAAAGAAACGAACATTAGAAATCAATCAATTTTTTTCAATCAATCAATTTTATTGATTGATTGAAAAATCAACCTAAAGAACACAGTCACCAAAAATGCAAATCTCTGATTTTGGTTCTATCCATTCTATTTCAATACATCTGCTGAACAGAAAATTGATCTCAAACTACGTACATACTTGTCTTATTTATGCTACTCCTCGTGTGAACGAAATCAGAATTTAAAGTGTCACTTGTAAAACCTGTGGCAATGACATAAAAGTTCATTGAAATAACTTGCAACAGGTCAACAGGTTCACTGTACTCAAATAATTCTGTGCTGCTATAAATTATTTAAGGCAATTACACTTTGGCCTAATCCCGGTTTACAAGGTCCAACACACAATTGAAATACTACTGCAAACATTTGAGAGTTATATATATATATATATATATATATATATATATATATATATATATAGTGTTTATTCTAGCCCCCTTGACATTGGGGGTTGTTTAAATGTTTGGGGACAAGGTTTGAGTTTCCACATGTTTGGGGATTTCCATTCCCAGCCAACATCTAAAAACATTTTGGGGGGAATTTTCACACCTGGGAGGGGGAAATTCCCCTAAGAAGGCCTAGAATAAAAACTGTATATATATATCTGAAACAGAATCATTTACTATTTACCTAATAGAATTAAGAAATCAGAGATATTTGTTGTCTCTAACCTGTCCTTTTTCATTTGTCAGACCACCATGATTGTTAATAAGAAGAACCTTGAGTGGCTTCAGTTCCTTTGCAACGGCCCTGGTTGCGAAAGCGATGTTGACTGGAACCAGCCTGCCATCGCTTAGCTCTCCTAAGCTCGGTATGATGACAAGGGAACCAGAGCGCATGGCCCACTGAATGGTGCTCAGACTAAGCGCCAGTTTCGTGTCGTGACTATCAAAATAATTTCCCAAAAAATTATGGAAATTTTATGCCTGGCAGTCAGTGATGGACAAATTTATCACCAGGTTTCAGTTTGATCACACACATGCGGAACTAAACTGTCAATATGAAAATCAAAAATTACATCATGAAAATATTTATAATGAGCTAAAAGGTCACTTTCTGTTTCCAAACTGCAAATGGACCTGCTTTGAAGTCCAAAATCTTCACTTTTACTACTGTAATTAATTTACACGTAACTGGAATGCAATGCATGTGACCCAAGCACAAGAAGACTTCCATCACATAACTCAAGAAGATTCTTAAATGTCTTAATGTTTACCTTATTCTCCATTCAAAGCACTCATAATGGGAATGCTTTAGAATGAGCATTCAGAAAAGGCACTAAATAGATCTTTTGTTACATTACACGACATCAAACTCAGTGGCACACCGGACTACTATGAAGTGGGGTCCTGGAAATTGTTGACCTTGGGGGCCCTGGACATTGTTGACCTCGGGGGTCCATCAGCCACAGTCACAGCATTCATGCTCAAGTCGATCAATAATAATTAAGCTGTGGTCCAGTTTTGATGAAATTCAATAGACAAACAGCAGTAAAACATACTGACAAGTCACTGAAAGAGTAATATATAATATATATAAACGGGTCGAAGGGCCAGTAAAGTTCATTCACCCAAAGAGACCCTGGAAATTTCTCATAGCCAGTATGCCCCCTGATCAAACTGATTAACTAACTGCAAGTAGGTCTATCAAGAATCGAAACATCAGAGTCCCAGCTCAACAGTCGGCCATTTTAACGACAATACAGCAACATGCTAATCGTAAACTGATCTTACTCTGATCCAGCGGAGTGTACTTGAAAGACGTTAGCGCCGTGAAATATAGGGCGAGAGGAGGCCTCATTGTACTCCAGTGCGTCTACCAATGCCAGACTGTCGTTCGTCAACTGTTTTCGATATGCCTATCACAGTTCCACGACAGATGCAACAGTCAACTACAATTGACTAAATCTATTTATTTATTATTAAACATATAATTTATAAAAGCAGATTTTTATTATTTCAGCATAACATGACAATGCTTCTTTTGCTATAAAAGTGCATAATAATAACAACTATTGCAGTTATTATTATTATTATTATTATTATTATTATTATTATTATTATTATTATTATTATTATTATTATTAAAACAAGAAAAGTCAAGTGTTTATTCAAAATATCTCCTCTTGATTTGATTTCACAAACCAACAAACATTTATTATTATTATTATTATTATTATTATTATTATTATTATTAGTAGTAGTAGTAGTAGTAGTAGTAGTAGTAGTAGTAGTAGTAGTAGTAGTAGTAGTATTGATCTGGAGCATCATACAAATAAAAATCACTTAAGTACCAAGTCAAGATCCAGAATTTACCTAATTCTCGATCATCGTCAGACTGAATTGTGACCTAATTCAATTGAGGAAATGCTAAACAAGGAGGGGCAGAAGATGGCAGAGTGGGTTATGCACTGGAGCAGTAGACTGACGGAGCGGGTTCAAGCCCCGTTAGCTCTTCTAGTGGCTTTCGCACAGGCAGTAATGCCTCCTAAGCCACTTTAAATCACACTAAGTAAACAACAATGAGTGAAAGAATAAATAGGTTCTACTGTAATGAGTGAAAGAATAAACAGGTTCTACTGTAATGAGTGAAAGAATAAACATGCAGATGATTAATGGGTGAAGCTGTACCCAATATTCTTCTTTGCTGTTTTTCGTTGGCACGTTCGGTCCATGGACTATAACGACCTGCATTCGGTGACGATGAAGAAAGGACAAGCAGGAGCAAAGACTATGCAACTGAAAATTAACAGCTAAAAGACTTCAAATAATAAACAAACAAATAAAAAAATAAAAAAATAAATTAATTAACACTAGCACTTTACAGTAGCACAAAAGGCCACAAATGAAAATTGTTCAAGAAGAAGATGGGACTAATGAAGACTTAGTTTCTAGTTTTTTAGTGCAAGGGTTGTGGACAAATGGAACAGTCTGGACAAAGCATTAGTAACAACTAAGCTAAAACAATAAACAGGTTAGAAAATATCTGGTAAACTAGGTTATTACAGTGGTTTTCACACATGCTAACTTAGCTTCCTAAACTGATCACGTTATTACAAAAACTAACAAGTAATATGCAAAGTAGCTCTCAAAATAATTGCATCATCTTCTGATAAAACCGATAAACCTCTAAATTTCTTCACTTCAAAAAGTCACCAATCGATAAAAAATATTGTTCACATGTAATTGTCTGGGGTTGAAAATCATCAATTAATTTCAACAGCAACCGGAAATTGAGTGCAACAAATCAATAAATGCACTGCAACATTGCACTGCATACTGTACAGTATATTGCTCACCAAATCTACTTACTGTGCACTTCACCAGTGCATGAACATTTCCTTCTACTTACATGTAGAACCCAGCTCTTTGACAAATTAGAAAAACAGAATCCCGGTTAACTTTGACATTGTCAGCAAGATACACACAAAAATAGAAAGCAGTTTTCGAATTCTACCGTTTTTGTGTCGTGGATCACTTCCTGTTGAACCTGAACGACAGCAAATGGTCTCTGAGGATCAACACTCGACTGGAAATGCTTCAACCAAAATCGAGCTTCTTTGGGATCAGTGCCAACCTAAAAAGTACTTAAGAAGTTAAAATACTACTACAACTACAACAACAACAACAACAACAACAACTACTACTACTACTATTACTACTATACTACTATTACTACTATTACTTACTACTACTACTACTACAGCAACAACAACAACAACAACTACTACTACTACTACTACTACTACTACTACTAATAATAATAATAATAATATTAACAGTTGAATAACATAAGCAACAGAAAAATGTACAAAGATTACTTGACAGTCACAAAGTACATAACGCATAGGGCAATTGACAAAGTGCTGTCAAACTACTCTTTAAAATGCTCAATGTTCTTAGCCTGAAAAATGTATTTGCTTGTGGAATGCATTCTGAATAGTGGAACTGATGTTGATACATGAAGAAAGGACATACCGGTATGCAAGATGATGATGACCAGTAAGTAAAATCTTTTCAAAAATAACACCACAGCAGCTGCTTTAGCTGCTTATTCTTAAGCACTTAATTCTGGTGCATTCTTCTCTTAGCCATACTGTTTAATTATAATTTGTACAAAATCAATGTCATTGCACAAGGTCTTTTTAAGTGCACCACATATTGCCTTGCTGTATTGATCTCACTGCATCTTGTTTACAAATTACTGATATCATCAACATCATCATAACCATCATCATAATCATCAGCATCATAATCATCAGCATCATAATCATCATCATCATCACCACTACCCCCACTGCCACATCAGCAGCATCACCTCTTGCAAAAACATGTGAAGGTCAGATAGACCATTCCGTGGCGTCAGGCGCGTGTCGCCGTTTACTTTGGTCGGTGGAGGAGACGAAAACACGGACCGAGCGAGAGGAGCGGCTGACAACACGAGATCCTCTAACAACTCGTCGCGTGGAATGTCTCTGAAATAACAGAAACTATTCAGCACAACACATTAACAGGGTGGCATCGGAGAGTGAGATCTGTGAAGGAAAGGATTTTTTTATTGTTTTATTATGCTGAATAAGTTAATTAAATAAGCCAATGACAACAGGAAGCACCACCATTGTTACTGCATGTATAAAGTGGATCTGTGGAGGGAGGAGTCAGTAAGCAGTGACTTGGAAAATCCTCCCTACCCCTACAAATACCATCTAATACATTACATAAATCAATATTTTATAAAGTAATCGAAAATTCACCTTTTGAGGACTTTTAAATATTTTACTGGCCTTACCTGTAAAACCAAAATGGATTACTAAATTTTTCTTTTAGCTATTTAATTACAGAAAATTTTATGCCTTGGTAAAATTATAATTCCAATCTAGCAAATCCAATCAAATGCAACCTAATGCAATTACCCGGGATATATAGTATCTGGACAACAGATGCCTATGTTACTGACTAATCTCAGACAGACTAAAAAGTTATGACTTACATCAATAAAAAACTGCACTGAATTCTACATCATTTTCACATACACAAAAAAGCTGCACTGAAAATCGCAAAAATAATTCTTGTTCTGCATAAACAGCATCCAAATCAGGCACTAAAAGTTCATAGGATAGATATTCACCGGCCCGCTTCAGGTTCAAGAGATCCCAACGATGAACTGCCGTTTAAATTTCGAACAATCAAAACCTCGAAATGCCTGCGAAGCTTTATGGTCAGACGGTGCACGGCGGAAGTCTTATCCTTACTTATCATTTCAGGAGGCAGTTTAGATGTGTTCAGTCGTGGCCACGGTGACTGTAGGCATTTTACCACCAGAAAGGACTTTCCACAATTCTGGATCATTTGATTCAATATCTGGAGTTCTGGTCCAATCAAGTAACTTCAGTTCCTTGTAGATGACTGATCCTTCAGAGTTCCTGAACCAACATGTATGCTGATTTCATCATCGAAATTCAGCATCAGGAAACAAATAATATTTTTATCTTAGCGCAAAATGGAAGCACAATATAGGAATAAGAAGTTTGCAACAACGAAAATGAGAAACAAAATATTTTCTTGACGCACTTATGACTAAAAGCAAACCTCTCAACAGCTGCTGGAATGTCACAATCTTTTTTTAAGAAAAAGGCAAACCCTAAGAAATAAAGAATGTCAACGTTGCTTGATTGCAACATCAAATTTGATTGCCCTGCTATATGCTCTTCCAAAAACTGGCATACAATTTTCAAATTCAATGCCATAACTTTCTACTGTACATCATGGTCCAACAAAGTAACTACAACAAGCAGTGCTGGCGAAACGAATATATAGGCTCCAGAGCTTAGGCACCAAAATATAATGATTGGGCTGCTTCAAACAGGCGATTTCCCAGGAATTTGTGTTCGAAGGGGTGTCCCATAATTGCAGGGGTTGTCAATGTCCAGTGTTTCATCTAGACTCTTTGGACCCCACGGGGGAATATAATTGGGCGGGGAAGGTGGCAGGGTTCGATGCTTGGTCCCCAGAAAAAGGAAAATACAAGTCAAAGATATGATTTCCGTTGTCATCTCTTCTGTTTTCATGTGGTCCATTCTAATTTTTGTGGAATCAGTTACATGTATAGTGCTCAAGTTTCAGTTTCCAGAGGTGAATTTCCCCCTTTAGAATTTTAAATGAATAGTTTTAACATCAGTATGTTTTGGTGATAGCCAACACCACCCCTGGGAAGTAGCGTAGAGGCAGCGGGTGTCTGCCACAAACCGAGGGGTGTAACCCCCGCTGGGTGGGGAGGGGGCTGGGGAAATCCTGGCTTCAGAAAAATCAGGTGAGGGCCTTTTGTTTGTCAGCGCAGTACAAGAAGTGGAGTCTAGCCTTGGTCCCCCATTTTCAAATTCCTGAAATATCCACAAATCATCCAGTGATATCATCACTTGATAAATATATCTTAGTGAATCTGAGCAGAAAATCTGGTGGGGGACTAGACCCACGAGGGGGTGCTTTATAACCAGGACAGTCTTAATGCTCATTCAAACGGTTCTGACTTAGCACTGGGTCATGCCTGACGTTCCCGTGTTCTGCCAACTCCGCAGTAGTCTCCCTTGGGTTCTTTGGTACTTGGTCCTCATTTAACGAAATTAAATGCAATGTTCTAAAATCGTTTAAACTTACCTCTGAACCGAATTCTACACGTCGTAGGTCCCTAAAGGTTAAACGGATTCTCCGTCAAAGGCATGCTCTGTTTCTACCATCAGTACAGACCTCGAAAGCAAAAGTTCTTGTTATTAGGGTCGGTTGCAATGATCAAAGCCGATGTCTTCTGATTTCTTGGAGCAAAGGTACCTCGTGGTCCAACATGAGATCGTCTCGTGACATCCACTCAATAGCTAAGGGATCAAAGTATTTTGGACCCTAGGCCCAGGGTTAGGGCCTACACCATGAACTTCTTAAAGTCCGAGAATTGCCAGCAAACCTGAGCAAGGTTATCGATCCCACACAGATGATGGCAATTAAACAACTCGAGTGTACTGCGTTCTCAATGCGTGCTTGCGACCCTTGCACACTTTATAGTTATACATAATATATTGTTTTAGGTCGAATGCAAATAACGATGGTATGACTTCGTTGTTCTCAATGCATGAGGAAAAGGTCGCTCGATTGGTTTGAAGCCTATGGGAGAACTCAAGGGGGGATGGTGGGAGGGTGACTTCAGTTTTCATGTCAACCAGGCTTTGCCTCCACCGGTGTACTCATACAGAACCTGAACACGTGGGGCAGATGGTGAAAAGAAGAGGTCCTAGGACAGAGCCCCTTGTGGACAGCAACATGACTTGGCTGTTTTATTACAGATTTCACACATTTTTGTCTCGTAAAACAAAACACTCGCCATTAAGCCGCCTGGATTGACACACGTGATCAACCCGACCCAGATCAAGATGACCCGCACCAGACACAAGCAGTCTGAATTCCGGCAGGCAATCAACCCGACCCAGATCAAGATGACCCGCACCAGATTCCACGGGGCGTTGCAAAGTCGCGGAGCGTGTCGGGTCAGAGGGGGGAAGAAAAAGGAGGAGGGAATCCTCTTCTCAGAATCAGAAAGGAGGAAGTCACTGCAAGAGAATTTCTCTTTTTCTTGCTTTTCGCCGTTGCATTTTCTCGTCAAACAGAAACGAAAACCGCACTTTTTTCACTGGACAGTTGCATTGTTTGTTTTGAACTGCTGTGTTTTGCGGAGGTTTTGCTGGACTCGACGGAGAAGGATTCAGCTGTTTCTCTGTTTTGATGTGTGGATGTGTGCTTGCGTGTCATTGTTCGTGAGATCGGTGATAGCCGTAGGCTTTTAGCAGATATGAACCGAAACAACCACATCTGTGACAAATTCTGGGTGAGTTTTCATCATCATCATCATCATCATCATCATCATCATCATCATCATCATCATCATCATCATCATCATCATCATGCTGTGCTATAGCTCTTGTTATAATGCTCAAAGGAGTCAAACAATGGTCGATGGTAGCTGACTCCAAATCCATTTGCAAACGGCCAGACCAGAGCAGTCAGATTGACAAACAGACAGACTTTGGTGGAAATGCCAATTGGAATAAATGTGTTTTGTATATATATATATATATATATATATATATATATATATATATATATATATATATATATATATATATATATATATATATATATATATATATTTGAAAGTACTCAATTCATTGGTGGGTGATCTTGATCTGACAGACAAAGGAATTTATTAAGTGATTTTTTTTTGATTGAAGATAATTTATTTCAAACTCAAACTCAAAGTACATATACATATGCAGAACTAGTACAACTAAAGAAGTAACATAATATGACCCTAATTTACAATGTAACAATGTAACACATAGTATGAGAGTTCATTGATAACATAGTATATGAGTTCATCAGATCAATATAATATTAAATATTAGCTAAAAATATACGAATAACAGCATAATAAACAATTAATAAGTGGAATTTAAATATATATGAAAGTACTCAATTCATTGGTAGGTGATCTGACAGACTGATGTGTTTTGTAATTGATGTAGGAAGTTATAGATTCCCAGAATGGATTTATTGTTGTTGTTGTTGTTGTTGTTGTTGTTGTTACAACCTTTTAAATGTGCCATTTACAGGTTACAGAAAAATTCAAAATTGCAAAAATTTCATGGTTTATTTTCCATTATTGGCGATGCTATTAATTATTATTAGGGGTGATTTTATACAGCATGTCACTCAGAAGATTGCACTTAATGCCATTTCTTCAGCATTACACTCTTGCAGAGGTTTGTCTTAACCCCTTAACTGGGCAACTATTTGTAACTCAATGTAAAAGGACGAGCATTACTCGGGGCACCCAGTTAAGGGGTTAAGCTATGAAAGAGCACTGCTGAGATTTCATGTAATTATATTTGGTTGTAAGGATGTTGTTATATATACAGTATATGTACAATATGTATGTATATATATATATATATATATATATATATATATATATATAATGCCATGCAGAAGGAACTTAGAAAAGGGAGATGCCCAGAAAGTGGCTGGCAACAAATGGGCAAAGACCAGACATGCATTGACACATGTAACACAGTATTATGTGGCGTTCATCATGGGATGGACAACATTACAACAATATTTGTGCTGCAACATCTGTGCTTTTAAAAAAAAGTCAATATGCTCTCAGCCTGGGGAAGTTGCACCATTATCCCAGGAGGGAATTTCCACTGCCAGTTGAAGCGTTGTTACAGTGAAGAGAAAATGACGGTACAAGAGGAAGCCTGAAATGGAATTCTAAAGTAATAAACGGGAAGTAGGAGCCAACAACAGAGGACTGCTGTGTGTGTGTGTGTGTGTGTGTGTGTGTGCAGTGGCGGCTCCATGACTTTTCAAGTGGGATGCCTTTTGGGTGGTAACTTCTGAACATGTATGTGTGGGAACTATTTTTCACAAATCTGCACATACAGGAAGAATATCATCTGCGATGGGGTGGGGGGAGGAGGTGATGAGGCCAGGCATTCAATGGGGGCATGGGGCCCTCTGTGGAGCCCCCTCTGTGAAAGAGAGAGAGAGAGAGAGAGAGAGAGAGAGAGAGACAGACAGACAGACAGACAGACAGACAGACAGACAGACATATGCAGAGGCAGAGACAGACAGAGAGACAGAGAGAGACAGGCGGACAGACAGAGCGGAATGAGACAGAGATGAATGAGACAGAAGGTACCTGGGATGTATTGTAGTTGTAGACAGTCAATGAACTCAAGGCCCCTCAAGCCTGAAGCTAGCCCCCTCCCCAAATGAATTCAAGCCCAAAATGGCGTTGCAGGCTGAAAAGGAAGAAAGGGGAGTGAATCTAGGGCTTCAGACCCCCCTCCCCCTTCGAATCTGAAATCCTGCCCATGCCTGGCTACGTCCCTGGAAATTGCACACCACCTTGCTTGCTCATCTTTACAAACTTGTGATTTGTTTTAGTTTGATTTCATAATAATCTATTATTTTATTTTTTGTGCCACTCTCGATAACAGAATTTTCAATTGAAGTCTTGCACTTTAATACATTGACATAACTGTTGATAAGTTTTGCGTATTTTAAAACAGGGAGAAGACTTCAACAGCAAACAGGGTTTCAAAACTGTCAACAATAGAATGAAGACATGCATTGATGTATGCAACACTGTGCTGTCAGTTGTTCGTCAAAGGTAGTTGCTGGGTGCATTGCGATGAAGAATTTTGACTAGATTTTAGAATAAAAGTATTTTTTATAATTTAAAATCCATAATGCTAAGTACGTGAGTTATATATATGCCTGTGTAAAAATTAATTGTCTGTCTTTACAGTGGTTCTCAAACAGGGCAGACCCTACCAATACCAAACCACTTTAAACCATGTTGTTGTTATTATAAATGTCAATTTGTATAGCGCTATGTGCCTGGCAAAGGCCATAGCACTATACAAATATACAAACTTGTTGTTGTTATTATTATTATTATTATTATTATTATTATTGTTATTATTATTATTATTATCATCATCATCATCATTATTATTATTATTATTATTATTATTATTACCGGTAATGTTTTGGTAGTTCTGTTTGCATCGTTTTGCTTTCTGTTGGTGCTTTTGCCATTTTACTTACTTAGTTTTATTTACTTACTTTGTGTTTTTGTGTTTTGCTGCAGTTAGTGCATTATAATATATATATATATATATATATATATATATATATATATATATATATATATATATATATATATATATATGTCATAGCAAGTCAGTCTGCCAGATGATCGAGGCATTTCAGCTTGCAGAAAGTTTCAACTGGGGTCAGCATAATCACCCATCCATGACCGCTCCCTTGGTCTTTTCAATATGCTAGGCTGTATAATGTATTATAGTTCATATATTGAATTTCATTGCTGTCCTTAGTTCAACTGCTAGAAGGCCATTGGTGCTGAAATTGATTCATTTGCATTGGTCTCATAAAAAGTTTACGCATGGGTAAGTTTGAATGGTAGCTATGCTGACTTTGACAGTTACTCACTTAAGCGGCCTTAAGAGTGTTGAGGCACCACCATGGATCCATTTGGGGGTAACATTACGCACATTTCCAATGTTCTTTTTCGACTGATGATGTTATTCCTGAAGTAAAGCAACAAATTAATGTGGAACTTTTTATGCTTTTGTTTTTTTTCCACAGAGCCAGATATGAAGATGATTTTTCGAAAATGCTGATGAAGAATTTCAAACCATCGGACTGCAATTTCAGTTCTGAGATTGGGTATCAGCAATTTCTCCATTGAACACATGATTTGAGCTCACAGTTTGCAGTCGTAGGATTTGTGCAGCTTATGATGTATTTGTACAGACTCCTAATAAGAGGATTTGTAGCAGTTCTAGTCAGTCAGAATCCACTAAAACTCTGCTTTGGGACCTGAATTTTTGGGGCAATATAGTCCCCGATCCCTTTTATCTTAGCTGTCAAAAGTTCTGTCTATTAGAACAGGGCTTGACCATGGATGGAAATACCTGCTACCTTCTTGACTGTAAAAATGTTTCTCTATAAAATTGCTTTAGCCTGGCATAGAAGGATTTTACGTAGGCACTCCATATGCTATGGTGAAATTTGTTGAAAAAACTTTTTTAAGGCCATTATGCATTATGACCTCCTTCATGACCTTCCTAGCATACTGGTGGACCTTTGATCCCTCGGGGGTCATTTTAAGAAGGACAATCTTTTTGCCCTAAGGATTTCTTTCATTGAGAAGTGTTTAAAATATCTTTGATAAAAATGTGACCCCTTCCCACAAAACCCTTTACATGACCCTTAAAATCCATGTGGCCAAAATATTGTCGTAATCATTTAATGTTCTTCGATAAATAAGTAATTAGGTAAGTAAGTAAATCCTCATGAATTTAGAATTTATATAGCGCTTTCTAAAGAAGTACCTGAGTAGCGCTTATTCTTAGGCACTTAGAATAGTATCGCTAGTATTCATTTGAAGATACTAATTTATGCAGAGTGCCGTTACTTATGATTTAAGAGAAATGCGTGAATTCATAAGATGCATCATCTGTGAGACTCTATTGTTTAGGAGTCTATGCAGCGCACTGAATTCCTTATGCGCAAACGGTGAAAAGATTGCGGCAGAACATCTTGCGGCAGCGAAAGAACTGTCCGATTGTGCCGAGAGAATCCAGAAATTCCTCGATGCCATGAAAGCAGAGTGGAGAACTGTAAGTTTTCCTGACAGCTAGGATTTTGCTTAAAGTGTCTGTCTGTCAATCAAAAAGCTTCTATGGCGCCACTATGATAATGCTTTTTGTCACTTCACTGATGGGGAATTGGGGGGGGGGAGTCAGAACAAGCTCTGGCTTCAAGCTTTGATTTTTTTAGGCAGTTTTGAATTTCGACAGCAAATCTTTCTAATATAAGATTTGTCCTGACAACAGTTGAAGCATACAGTTGATACAGTTTGATGCTGTCATTCAGTAAATCAATCAATCATTCAGTCAATCAATCAATCAGTCAATCAGTCAGTCAGAATTTCTTTATTTCAAGTAAAGAATAATTTATGCACACTGCTACAAGTTCTGAGAAATTTTGACAAAATTTAGTTAAAATTTAGAAATAATGAGTACAAAAAGATTTAGTGAAGACGATGTGATGCTAATGTTAGAAGACAGTGATTAGAATGAAGATGAGGGTGATCATGGATCTGTTTCCACTCCCGGCACATGGCAGACAAAATTTACATATATATATTTGCTGGGAGCAGCTAAAGGGTTAATGTGGTTGATTCTAGATTCAGATTAACTTGATAATATTTTCTATTTATCGGTTCAGATAATTAATTATATAATTAAAAGTTTCTGCTACTACCGGTAACTTTTGCAGGAAAAAGATAAAGCTAAGAAAGCAATTCAAGATAAGCAGAGACAGTACGATAAAACAATGCATGTGAGTCACTGTGAATAATGCCTTCGGAATATTTTGTTAATGTTTCGGTCTATAGATATTGGTATTGATAAGATAGTTAGGACTGTGTTTGTACTTTGTATACATGTCAAATTCGATGTCTGTTTTTAGAATAACTTTGGGTTGGTCAGCTGTTTACTCCCTGGTTGAACATTTTGGTTGCCATTGGGGGGGAGGTGGGGAGGGGGCTTGGACAGCTGAAAACCCAAATATTTTGCCCTCAGTTGCATGTGTCTCCTCTCCATTCCTACAGGCATCGAAAACTAGTCGGTTTCCAAAAAAAGTTAAGTATGGTAAAACGTTAATTGTGGCAAAGGAAATTTCAACAGCTGTTTCATGAATTACGGGTAATCAATTTACCGGTATTTATGCAAATTTACTTCCTTTTTTAAAATTTCAGTGGAACACTGTCATTGACCTAAGTTGTACATTAAATTTTTATTGTCTTTTGTTATCAGAACCTTACAAATATGCTTTGCGGATATTCCATATGCGAGAAAATTCTTTATGTCTCCCTTTTCACTTTGTCTCAGGCTAAAAGAGCTTACCACGACAAGTCCAGAAATGCCGAGCAAGCAGAAGTAGCAGCAAAGTTTGGCGTGAATTCTGGCTCTGCAGAAAAAGTATGTTGTTTGGAACTGACTTAACAATCTTGCAGTTGAAACTATATATTTGGAAAGAATGTCTGCATGTTCAATAGATATGTGTTCGCGTGTATTCGTATAAATACTGTTAAACCTATCTATCATTACATTCAGACAATTCAGTTAGTTCGTTGTTGAGAAAAGTTGACATAGACAAAAGTCAATTCTTATTATGATGTAGGAATTCTTACCAGACATGATACATTTTGCAAAACTGTAAAGATATCAAGGGGCTTGACAATCAATTTATTTACTTCAATCAATCAATCAATCAATCAACTTCTATGGCACCACTATCATAATGCCTAGGGCAGCAAGCATCTAAGGGCAGCAGCTAATCCAGATTGAGCAAGATGAAGCTGGAAAGACCAATCAGAGAATATCCAAGCCAAACAGCAGGGATGCAGGGATGTAGCCAATTTTATTTGGGGTGGGTGTGGGGGTATAATGTGATTTGGAAGGGGGGTATAAATCTTTAAAAACTTTGAAAATCTTAAAAAACATTGAAAATTTTAAGGTAATCTGATTGGGGTATATATATATATATATATATATATATATATATATATATATATATATATATATATATATATACTGATATACCCCCTGTCGCTACGCCCCTGCCAAGCAGGTACATCTTTAGACTAGATCTAAGAGATAACTTGTGGAGATGTTAATATTTTTGTATAATATCCTGTATTTGTTATCAGTCTTGCTGTAATAATTCGTTTGAAAGATATGTATAGTCCACAGCTCTGTCTACTGAAAACAGTAAATAATAATAATAATAATAATAATAATAATAATAATAATAATAATAATAATAATAATAATAATAATGTGATTTTAAAGTGGTTTAGGAGGCTAAGTAAGCCTCCTAAACCACTTAAAATCACATAATAATAATAATAATAATAATAATAATAATAATAATAATAATAATAATAATAATAATAATAATAATAATAATGTGATTTTAAGTGGTTTAGGAGGCTAAGTAAGCCTCCTAACCCACTTAAAATCACATTATTATTATTATTATTATTATTATTATTATTATTATTATTATTATTATTATTATTATTATTTACTGTTAAATGCTGTTGAAATATATAGAATTAAGAATTCTGTACTATATTGACTCCTCTGTGGAAAAATTCTGCTCCACATAATTGCTTGAAATTGCTGTATTATAAATGCAATGTGTGCTGTGTGATTCTTTTTTAGGCCTCAAAACTTAAACAAGATGCGTCTAGAGCAGGTAGCCTTTAAACAAATGTTTGCATAATGATTTGTTACTGACATTTTCAAAATTTTCTGGAATTATTTACTAGTTTAGGCGTGATGATAAGTTAGTTCTCTGCCCTCCCACACCCATGGATGATCGGATTAGTGGGGTAGTTTCCCATTCCTTGCTCATGACCAATTAGGGATGAACAGTTTGCTATGCAGAGGTTAGGGTAAACTTTCAACCCGCTACTTTCCAATTGCATGGCAATATTCCTACCACTGTTGCACTGTGCCCCCAAAACAGTTTAGACCTAGAAACTATATTATTCTCAAGGCATCCTTGCTGTATTTTCACAAGTCTAAATTTATATGATTGTGATTCTTAAAAATTTTATGAAAATCAACTTTATGTCCAGGATGGTTTAGTTCACATGATGATGATGATGATGATGATGATGATGATCATAATAATAATAATAATAATAATAATAATAATAATAATAATAATAATAACAACAACAGGATATAGAGTAGCCTGCACTGTGTGAGAAACCCTATGTTTCACCCATCTATTCATTGATGTTATGGTCTTGCTGTGTAATTATTCTGTCTTGGATGATGTTTTAAGTGCAGAATGTAATTGTGTTCATTAGCTGCCGATAATTTTAGTGTTTATTTCTCGTGTTGCTTCAGAGACAGCTTATCGAGAAGCTGTGAGCACCCTTAACGAAACGCGGGACCTATGGGAACGGGACTTGCATCGCTATTTTACGGTTAGTTGGTAAATATTTCTATGTTTAATGGATTGCATCTTGATTTTATGTTGGTGGTGGTGGTGGGGGTAGTCATGATATTGAAGATTTTAACAAACTTTTTTTCTAGTTTTGTGAAGAGAAAGATAAAGAGCGAATTAAATTGATACAAAACGAAGTTTGGATACTTACAAACATCTTGTCGTCGACATATGTTGCAGCCGATAAGGTATTCTTAATTATAATATATAATATACTGTAATATAACAAGATTTAAAGTGGTTCAGTAGGGACTGCCTTGTGTGAGAACCACTGTTGTTCCCATCTAATCTAGTATCCTAAAGTACTGAGGTTTATTTTCAACTCATTCACAGTCGTAGTTGCATTACTATCTTCTCGTCCAGTTCATTCCATCCGTCCACAACTCTTGCACTAAAAAAGTGCTGTTTGTGTCTCCCAACCAGTTTGATTTGACTTTGAATAGTTGAATTAATGAGATCGTTAAATGTTATCACTGAATTCGATCAAACGTTCGCTAGATTAATGAATGATGAAGCCGCTTTGATATTTGCTACGGTGACAACCAACAGAATTCTAAAAAGGCTTGTCGTGGCTTTGTAGTGCTGTGAAGACAACAGGGCTGTTCTGGAGAAAATCAGTCCCGAGGCCGATATTAAAGAATTCATTGAGAAAAACCAGACCGGATCAAAACGACCAGGTAACTTTCACACCTGAAAATTCTTTTAAAATGAAATTATTACATTTCTATGTATGGACCAATGATGATTTTGACTGCTGTTAGTGTTAGGATCCATCCACATAGTGTGTACTATAGGGGAATGGGGGTTTGGATTTTGGAGTTTTTCCATATGTACGGTGTGTGCAACGGTGGGATGGAGTTGAAAATATGTCTTTTTGCATACATACTATATGGATGAGCCCCTTTCTTGCATGAAAAAATTATTTATATGGAGGGAGAGGTGAATATAAATCAATATTTAACAGTGTAAGTAAACAAATGAGCTAAGATTAACTAGTTTGTGATCCTGTATATAAAGCTGAACTTCTCTTGTCATCTTCTTTCAGCTGCTGTGCAATTTGAGACTTACACAAAAACAGTCATTCTCCAATGACAACAGATTCAAGATGTGGACATCGCTGAAAGAAATGGTTTTCAATCAAGGCTTTTCTTGAAAAGATCTTGACTTCCTGGATGCCGGATTATTCTATGTAGTAGTCAGGTTTTGTCGATATGACTGTGACAGGTTCTATTGTTAATATGTTTTAAATCGATCCATTGTACAAATTGAATTTGCTTGTCTTTGAAGCATTATTACTTGCCAAAACGCGACTTAATGCTTTTGGAGAGAGTGCATTCGAGTATAAAAATTGAGTTGTACATAAATTTCGGACAATGCATGATGTAACAATTTAGTCTTAGATCCTCTAATAGTGAATGTATTTATTGTCCTTTCATGTTAATATAATTTTATTTCAGATTTCCGATTTAAAGCAAAGAATAATTTGCTTATAGCTGCATACACTTGGAATTTTTATCTGCAAGTAATTTGTCAACATCAAAATTTAATATCAGGATCTTTTCAGATAATTACTAGTACTGTAGCTATGTCAACATTTGTAGCATTTGCAGGTGGTTCATGAAAGAGATTTCAAGAATAAAGTGACATATACTTTTTCTTGGTAGGATTTTTCTTATAGGATTCTAATATCTGCTAGTACTGTAATTTGTCAACATCAAAATTTAATATCAGGGTCTTTTCAAAATATGCAGAGAGGAATGAAAACAATGGAACCCTGAACCTGTCCCAGGACAGAGAACATGATGATGATGAATATCTGCTCAATAATCATTGTGCAATACTACACGTTGGAAGATTCAGAACAAAAATAACTACATATTTGTTGGCATCTTTAATTAGCTTCAAATTCAAACTGATACAGAAGTGGCCATCTAAATCACAGAAATACATCCGACACAGAAACTCAAATCTGAAAAAAAACGAAATGTGAATTGAATCTTTTTTGCAATGCTCACCGCCGCTAACCACAAAAACAGTGCAACACCACAACGACCTTCTAAAAACAGTTCAGTGTAAAGCATCTCAAAATTGGTCAAACTTCTCTACTCTTTTAAAGAACTAGAGGAAAACTTATTGCTGACTTTGATTGTTCCTCTCACAGCTGCTCCAGTCACCGGAAATAAGGATCTGAAAGTTCCTTAGACGAAAGTGGAACGAGATAAAAGAAGGCATTTGGCAAAATTATCAACAGACAAAGCTTTCAGCAAATAATTTGAAACTGCTTCAATGGGTTTAAATGATCGCACTAAATAGATCTGAACAGCTTTATGCAAAACTAAGCAACACACATTTGCAATCTGCACTTCAATCCCGGATAGTTTGATCAAACGAAACTTTGGAATGAGCGATCGCTTTCTGACTCATCGTACCCAGACAGGAATGATTCGTGCTCCGACTAGTTGAACGTGTTAATCGACCCTACTTCAACAAACACACAGAGGAAAAACGGGGCGGAAATCAAATAATCAACGACAGCGCAGAACAACCAAAAATTAGAAAACTACGTTAATCATTCTGTAGCCATCTGAGAGTGTTCTGAGATATGATCGAATAAGGGCACTACAGTCTCCCAAGACCACACACTTAAAAAAATGTCAAATCCTATTTTCAGCACTACCAGTTAAATTGAGTTAATGAATACGAGTTGCAATTACCGATTAAAATCTCGCTGACACATGATTATGTCGTGCATAGCGCTTTACAGAAGCGATACAAATCTTGGGAGATGGCCAGAAACCACACAAAAGAATCGGTCTGCACGCGCGAAATCATTCTTCGAATGACCGTTATTACAAATCAACAAAAAATTAATTCGCTAATTCAGTGCTCAAAAGAAGAAATACGCATAAAACCAACACGCTGCAAATAAAAAGGCATGTCTGATCATCGTACTACCTAATGGCATTTCAAGAAACAAAAAGCAACTAAGCTGCTACAACACAGAATCACATTTGAGCAGTGGCGGCTCCAGGATTTGGCAAGTGGGGGGGGGGGCGTTGGGGTGGCAAGTTCTAATCATGGGGGGCAACCATTTGTTGTTATGTATGTAGAATTAAGTATAGGGTCCCAACAGGGGGGGGGCAGGCACTCAATAGACGGGGGGGGGGGCACGGGCCCCGGCCCGCAGTGAAGCCGCCACTGCATTTGAGTATCTTGTCACTGAGAAAGCCGTTTCTTCGATTACACTAATATTGTTTACACCGTTATATTATCAAAAATAAATATCGATGTTCAAATAGTTAATCACAATTAAATATTTAAAATACTGCTGTTGTCATAATGAAGTATGTTATTGCCAGCTGACCAAGAGACTGAACGCACCATTCAATAGCCGTCAAATTTTGATCCAAATGCTAACTGCAAAGATGTCCGTTAGAAACTTGCTGGCTACTGAAAAATAGGACTTCCAAAACGGCGCAAGATTGTTGCAAGTACCTCTTAGCCTTCGGAAGCAAAACCATAAATTTAACACAGACATTTCTGGCGTACACAACGCAAAACGTACTCGTACGTTAAGACAGTGCCTTTTGGAAGTACTTCACAGAGTTTATAATGCTGTGTAATATCATGTTCTTAAGCGCCGCGCTCATCACAACACTTTACAAGTCTCGTTTTAGAAATAAAATCGCCAACTCTACTGAGAATCTCCGTGCCGTGAACAAATATGTAATAAAGAACTTACAGTCAGTGAAGTACTCGCGCTATGGGGATATGTCAGAACGTGTATACAGGTGACCTAAAAGGTGCCTCTGAAGTGGCAAAAGGCACTGATATGCACTTGGACGTCAAGGCACCGTATAAATGTGCGACGGCAGAGTGCGCGAGAACATCTAAGCAGACGACGACGCGCCTGTCAAACGTATCAAACGACACCGATCAGTGCTCGAATTGATAACTTCACAATCCAGACAAAGTACAATGAAATGCAACAAAACTATATAGCTTCTGAGCATAAATACAACCAGATTCAAGTGCTGTCACTTAATAAAAATTCCTGATATCAAATCTGTCTATTATGTGCAAATTATGGCAGCAGGTTGCGTGCTTAAGGTAGATATCCATTCAGCATCACCAATAACACTATAAGAAATACTCATACCGTATATACTCGTGGATAAGTTGACTGAATTTCAAGCGAATTTTAGAGCATAAATTTGTCGACGTATACATGAGTATATACGGTAATGTGTTACAAACATAATGCCCTTTGTCGATTTCAATCGAACTTGGACAAAGTCAAATGATACCGTTGCAGCCAGTAGCAAATGCTCCGACATGACAACTGCAGACAATTAAAACTTTCATCACTTTACAATAAACAAAATTTGCATAATTTTTTTTCTTTCAGCAAAGACCAAAGCAATCTGGCGAAACCATTTGAAAATACATTCAAATCATAATCAGACGAACAAATCCAAACGACAATTTGGACTCTGGTAAATACACCGAGTATTTCATTGCACGCACCGTGATAACATTAAACTATATGTGTACAGTCTATAAAGGATGACAAAAAATGAATATATATTAATTAACTAAGCAAAAAGAGCAATCAAATGAACAAATGAACAGAGATTTCAAAATGTTCACATTCTTTTCACAGAAATTGCATTAAATTACAAATTAAGAAACAAGGGACACGAGGAGGAAAAATCAAAACAGAAACCGCTGCTAGAGTGTCAACAATGGACTTTGAAAGACAATTTCTTTCACAAACTAAAAACAACACAAAAGCAGATCACATTTATAAACTGCTGGCAAAACGGCACAAAACCGGTACACAGTTCAGTATAACCAAGAACCAATGGGAACACTGTGAAGACGTAGACAAAAGACCTGATCGGATAAACTAAATCAAAGATTCAATGCTCGGTCACACACATGCACAGCGGGTCAGACAATCCAGTCTAAACACCAAACAAAGATGCTAAATGAAAGCAAATCTTCTACTCTATCCTAACCAAGCATTAACTCTTTGAACTCGACAGGCGTATATAGCCTAATCACTAGGGAAGTTATGGTTCAAAGGGTTAACTAAGTAATACTTCAGCCAAGCATGAATGATTCCTTTAATAACAAATAGCATAAAATCAGTCAGTACACCAATCAACTGCCAGCTTATCAGTATGAATGCAGCTAGATAATAATAAAATAGTATTATTATTACTGAAATAAATAGCAATATTTAAACAGTGATTGAAGCGGTCATAAATAAATAATGATGAAAATAGCACGTTATACAGTGTCAGGAATAGCATCTACTTCACCAGCCATTGTCAATAATTGCTGTCAGATGTTATCGGATGACACTACAATTACCTATGGTAAATTTAAGATATAACGACAAAAGAAAAAATAAAATTATACAAATCCCTTCGAAGACATGATAACCAAGTCAGTATCGGTGTTGATAAAACAAAAATAAACGCAGTGTTGTTATTACGTCCCGCATACTGTGATGCACAAGCAACAATTAGCAAGTTGTAACTCGCAGACTTTGTCCTGTGACAAAACTGTACAGGTCGAAGAAACAAAACGAATTAACATTGCAGATACAAAATCAACGTGCAACACAAACAAATCCGAACAAGATAATACCTGGTATTAACATTTCAAAGCACTACCTACAACACACGACAGACACAGCTGTTAATAATTACCGTATATTTTGCCTTCCAGGCCAGCGTCCAGAAGAGTACCCAAATAATAATCATCATCATCATCATCACTATCACAGTCAAGAAGCTGTCTAGCTTTAACAACAACTGAAATAAGTTCATAAACATCACGGCAGTAGGCAGATTACAGACTGCCTGAAATACATCAATACTAATACCACAGTAAGAAAAACACAGAAGGAAAAAAATTGGGAAAGAAATCTAAGCAAAAACAACAAATGCTAGCAGCAGCCCTGTTGATGATAAGCTGTAAAATTGCGATAACCGCCAGTATCAACAGCGGAGGTTTGACAATTACACGTGTCAACTGATTCGGACTATCCGATAGAAAAACTAAATAATACTCTGAATATTAAGTATATTCAGAAAAGATTAATCATTCTTTGTTGCAAAATTATTCAACCAGCTAGAAGGATATTGTCATGACGGGCAACTCAAACACGATGACTAAAGCAAAATTCCCAATATTACGAAGAAAAGACCAACGACACCTGAAAATGCTGATAACAATATATTTCCTCGAATGAATGACTGTTACAGGGAATGACAAGAGTCAAAAATAAACAGACGACGAACGAGACCAACAAGAATGCAGAAGAAACAAGAGCGAAATAAATGGTCACAAAAAAAACAGGGACTAGCTTTATCAGCGGTTGCAATATTATCAAATAATACCCATAACGCAGTTGTTTGCTGTCTGAGAAGAGAAGACCCTAGGAGTTCAAAGCATTGTCTCCGGTAAACACGCTTTTGCCGTTTATCTACGCAAAAGGTTAGCCGACAACAGCACCGACAAACGACCGACGACTACGCCACCACTTTCTCCCTCCACAAATGCAGACGACTCGAAAGGATCCTCGACACGGCTTTCAGCGGGAACAAGAAGGCGGGAATCATCAGCAGGTGGTTCCATATCCACGAACGAGGAGCGGCAGTACCTCTTTCGCTCTTTCGCTTTCCGGAGACGACCGAACCCTGCAGACCACTCGTCTCCGTCGACGAGCAACATTCCTTGAAATCCTCTGAGCCACGCCCGTCAAAAGCTCTCCCGTCTTCCATCCCACCGTCACAGATGTTAGCCGGATGTTCATTCCCTTTGCACAGATTACTGTTTCCATCAACAAATACTTTATCACAGGAAACACAGGGTACTACTTCATCCATTGATTCGGCATCATCCTCCACACGTAATTCTGCTTCCTCCTTCTTCGTGGCTTTATCGTCGCCTGTGAAGGCTGAATCAGTTTCGATGTTCCCGTTGTTTACGCTAACTTCGCTTCCTTCGTTCTCACGGTTGGACAAACTCTCGTTACCCTCTGATTCTGTTTGCTCCATTTCACTTTGGCGGTCGACGTGATCTGAAGCAGACTCGGCTTTGAGACTCTCGCTGAAAACGAACAAAAACAACACTTCAAACCATCGGGCATCGCTATTCGCAAGGAAAACCGGTAAATCTTTTTGCAGTCTGCAGACAGATTTCATCTGCCGGTTCCCAGAAGTACCAAAACATATGGTCTGCATTTGCACTGCCTGGTCTTAGACCACGGATGTATGTCTACGACTCTACATCATGTGTCAATAATTAATGGGCATCGGTCTCAGGGCTGCTTTTGCATCTCTTAAAAACAACCTCTTCAAGAAAGCCATTGCCAAGCAAACAGCCCTGAGTATTTTTCATAAAAGACGCTAACTAGATATTCCTTTACAACATACAATAGCCAACAGAATCAAAATACGTAGTATTTTCCTGCTAATCTGTCCCAAAGGAAAGCACTCAAAATAAAGACTGCAAACACCATGTATTATACCAGAATTATTCATAAAAAAGATAACATTACATTAATCAGGAACGTTATTATACTATAAAGAACTCGAGAGGAACTTATAAAATTTCATGAATTAGTGACTTCACTTTGAAAATGCGTGTACCTGTCAAAAATAAATACGGACAAAATTTCCAGAAGAAATTGACGAAAAATGCTACCAATGAAATTAACTAGCGTTCGCTTGCGTGTAAAGTGAAAAGTGCAGAGAACAAAGCCAATGCAAAAACCCACCTGGCATCATCGTATGGTACGGAAGCGGGCGAGTTTGTCAGCCCAGGCGATTCTTCCTCCATCAGAGGCTCCAGGTTTGACCTGACGAGCAGACTCGGCCGTCGTTTGAGAAGCACGCGGCGCGATATCGTCCAGGTGAGTTTCAGCTTTGGCCGTTTCGTTTCCTGAGTTTCGTATTCGAATGTATGTCTTTCAATCATGTCAAAACACTCTCTGTATGCATCTTCATCCATCTACAAATACACAAGTACAATTGTGCAATATATATATATATATATATATATATATATATATATATATATATATATATATATATATATATATGCACACATATATCTATGTCATGTCATGTCGAAAGAATGAAGGAAGAGACTATCAAGGAAATCACTATACAAACATGTTGAGGAGAAAAGCAGAAGAGAAAGACCAAGAAAAACATGAATAGGAAACTTAAAGAGGATGCAGAAGAAAGGGAAAATGAATGTCATCCAAATGACCAGGGCAGCAAGAGATAGACAGAAGTAGAAGGAACTTTGAGACCCATCATCCAACCCGATAGGGAACAACAGAACAAAAGAAAGAAGACATACAAATCTGTACACAAACATGTATGCATACACACACTTCATATTAACTTCATATTAGAAAATGTATCTCTCAATCAAGGCATAACTCTATGTATGCACCTTGATAAATCTAGAAATACACGCACATACGCATGCACGTGCACACACACACAAGCTTATCAACATAAATGTGTGTCATGTGTGTTAAGCGTGAATATGGATAACATAAAATAAAATGTATTGTCGACTGCTCTGCATGATAAACTATGTGTCCAGCTGAATCAACTGCATATTTTAAACACGGACTCAAAACATTGGGCACCCACCACGTTACCCAACATCATTCCCAAGGCAAACGCCCCCTGGAGTTCATAACTGATGTCAAAATGATCTGTCTGCACTGTCACTACGAGTGTCAGTGAAACCATCAATATTCAATGCATTAATAAAACATGCACTTCATAAAGCCTATCAAAATATTCACACAGCATATTAACAACATAATATGAATGCCAAACATCACAGTTACAGTCAACCCAGAAAAATTCAGTGAAAATATCTTTTTTTATAAAAGCAAGAATTGATTGTTCAGCAAAGTACTGCTGTTCACAAAACCCAGCAAACATTGACCTTTAACCCTTTGACTGCGATGACCGATATAACTAATAGGTTACGAATCTGAAATACCAGCCTTGTGGGGCAAAAGGGTTAAGCGAATAATGACTGCTAAGTCCCTTCCACATTAAAAGCAATGAAAATTAAAAGCTGTGGTATCACAACATTGGCTTCCACCACACAAACCTTACAACTTTCACAGCATGAAATTTGTTCTTGACCAATATATAGATATAGACCCCATGTCAAAATTTAGTGCATTTTCCAACATTGCAGCTTCAATAACAACAGACTGTAAGCTAGTGTTCCCAGCTAGGTATATGGCCACTATTAAAAAATAATCAGCATAAAAAGGATGAAATTCGTGAACTTACATGACAGTAGTATTGTAATTCCAGCACTGTGAGCTGCTGTGAGTTGCTAAGCAACCCAACCCGCTGCAGAAAGTATTGCAAGAAGGCCAACACAAGAAGATCATACTAAAACCGAATCACAACCAGAGCAGGTGACTCAGCGACTCATCTTCTCAGTCAGTCACGAGAAAATGCAATAAATGAGTTATGACAACATATTCTAAGAAATGCCATACACAACAAAAATGCTTTCAACGTTAAAAGTCAGCAAAAAATCAGCTAGTAAGAATTATCCCACATAAGACACAGTTTATGTAATTTTAATAAATTAATTTACAAGAAAAAACCTCCCATTTAATTACATCAAGTAGAAAGCCGCTGTCTTAGTTTCTATGCTAAGCGACTGATGATGAGATGAACAAATAAGAAATTTTCGCTCACACGAAACTTTGTGAATTCGAATCGACAGAGAAGAAGTTCCAATCTTGTGATCAGAAATGCCGTGATATCACCGTTTTCGAGCAATCCATCATTCAGCTCAAATACACTATAGAAGAGTCTAAGAAACGATAGAGGGGTGACCGGGCGTTGCTGGCAAAAGCTGACCTCGTCTCGAATGCGGCCGACAACCTCGAGAAAGATCTCTCTGGTCGTTTCACACTGCGACAGATTCATGAGGTTATCAGGATCAATGGGAGTGGAAGACTCGTTTGTGTAACACGTTGCCAAGTAAAAGCAACAAGCTACAACAACTGGCAGAGCCTTACGTGTCACCTGAGCAAGCAAAAAAACCCACAAATAATAGTAGTCAGACACTGTTAAAAACCACGAAAAAACAAAATTGTACATTCGTGCTTCAAAACAGAAGTTTCACAGTGAAAATTACAATTGAAATATAGCCAAATGGTTCTGAATTTCGCAGATTTTGGGACGTCTTCTTTCAAAACACAGATTATATTATTTACCACAATTCTGCTGAGCAAGCAATCCATCAGATTCGTTGCAACGTAGAAAGAGTTTGGTCCAGAACTGTAAAAGATTGAAAGAAATCTGATATTGTTGACCGCAATGTCGCGATGGAAAGACAAAAGTGGAAGTTCCGATCCGTCTTCGCTCTCACAGTCTTTGTAGGTGGCCGCTTGGCACTGCAGTGCAGTGAACACCGTAGGCTGGAACTTGAAAAGGCGTTTGATTTCTTGGTTAATGGTATCGTAAAGATCGTTCTTTCGAATTAGCATCTGAGCCTGAGTAAAAATGTACAGAAAAAGGCATAGAAATATCAAATATAAATCAAATACAAAGGAAATTATGTAAAAATGATCTTCTATGTCCACAAATATAGTCATATCAAACCAGATATGAACCTTCCAAAATGCAAACGAACTGCATTATGCAAAATCACTATCAAACAGCCCAGGAAAATTCTAGCTCATTCCACTTGTGTCATGACAGCATCGACTAAGCCGAAGCTCCTAGCAGAAAGAGACAATTGCTGCAAAAATAACAAATCTGAAACTAAGCCAATCATCTTAGTGCAATAACCACCAGAATGTGTCATGACCCAACATTTAAAAAACCATTCAACACAAATTTCCCAGTAATTAATATGAGTCAAAAACTACACTTCCTGCTTGTATGTATAAACACACACACACACACACACACACACACACACACACACACACACACACACACACACACACACACACACACACACACACACACACACACACACTATTTCATCATTGGGTGCAGTTGCTGCACACCTCTATTTTGAGAACAGTGTTCAGAACACTTCATAAAAAGCTTAAATCTTATCAACCCAGGGAATATAATATGGTAATTTTACCAGCCATGTGCTGGAAGTGCAAGTGAATCCAGGATCACTCGCTCTAATCACCGTCTTCTAACATTAGCACCGCATCGTCTTCAATTAAACAAAGATTCCGCATCTACATAGATCTTTGTCCAAAAAGTCTCTGCTATAAAATAAAAATTAAAATGCCAGCTAACAGTAAACGTTTACCTGCATAAGAAGATGCATCTGTGCAAAACTCTCGGACGAAATGAAATTCAAAATGTCAAAATCGGTGGCCGGACATCTCAGACTTGACAAAAGATTGCCAGAAAGTGCAAGACTGGTGGTACCCGGGTCACACTCGACTTTTATCTGTCCCATGACTATCGTACAAGATGGCCGAAACTTTCCTTAAAGTTATCTTTTTCCAAATCTGAAACGAAATGACGAACAGCGTTCAGTCTTACGCTAAGCACATCTAGAAATTCAAACTGGGGTCGAGTACGTACTAGAAACCCATACCCGTCGAGGTTCAATGCCCTAAGATCAATGCCCAGTAGTCAATACAGCTTTGAACATTTTAAATCTTACAGAGTAATTAAATTTCAGAGTTCTCACACACAGATATCGCATAAAAACATGCATAACATTAGGTTTACTATTCCACAATATGGCTGCTGGATTGGTAATAGTAGCAACAGCATTTAATGATTTAAGCAGGGACGTTAGTCCTTGGCCGTGGTCCTGGCATTTTAAGGATTCTTTAAGGACAAGTTACAAGTCCTTGGTTCTGGCCTTGACGTTAAGTTCTTGGCACTGGCCTTGAGGGTTGTGTCTTTGGTCCTGGTCATTGAGTACTTGGTCCTGGTTTTGAGGGTTGAGTACTTATTAACATCCCTGCATTTAAGTCATTGAAGCGTTGCATCCCAAACTTGCAAGTGACAATCCTCTGCTATTATGGGACTAAAACCTCAATTACCTCTTTCAAAAACAACTATGAATACACAAGCCTCTCTCTGGCAAAGCACCTTTCTCAGGGTGCATGGACATATTTCTGCAGCAGCACAACAGTCCACCTCTGGCTTCACAAACTAACTAAACCTTAATTACCGTCTACAATTTTCATTCAAGTAATAATTATAAACTTTTGTATCACCAATTCTTATACAGTAAGGTACCTCAACAAATATCAGCTAAAATAAGGTATCAAGCAGCAAAATTTAACCATCATACATACTGGCTAAATTTGTCCTGAAAAGAAAATATATCGACCAAACAAATACAAAAGTTATCCTCAGACAATCTCTAAGCAACGAAGCACTTCAATTATAGCAGGGGAGATTTTCGGGGACTTATTTTATAGAACTGTCCTAGTCACCCTCAATCAGCACTTTTACTATCTAGCAAAATATCCAGGGTCACAATGGGGAGGATTTGCCATCGGAGGAGAGCTGGGAGGGGGATACTCCCTAATTTATCCTGCACAAGATGTGAAATATTCGTCGTAGCTGATGCCATACTGCGCAATTAATCGACGAAATTTACGCAAATCTTCTGTAATCATTCAGTTAAATAACTGACTGCGACATTCATAAGAGGCAACGGGGAGGGGAGGGAGACAGAGAGGTAATAGGGGAGAAGACGAAGGGGAGGAAAAGAAGGTGAGGGTGGAGGGGAAGAAGAGACCTTCGTTTTAAACCTTCACAGTTCGCGTAGCGCAAACCGAGAGCGCCACAGTGGCGATTAGAATCCATTGCCGATAAGATATCTACGCGATAAACGTCGTTCTAGATGACATAGACTCACGGAAATCGTAGAAAAGTCGGTCGAAAAACCGTCGACAACAACCGAACAACCGACGACCGACATTCGTCGCTTCGTCTCCACTGCGTCGAAACCGCGTCGCTGGGCGGCATATCCCTCCGCCGGACGAAAGTAGTCCCGGCCGGCGGCTTATTTATGACGAGTCAGTAAATTTTCCACTGTAACTTCATGGTTTTGCTGTCACATCTGATACGCAAGTCACATACCGTAGGCATGAATAGGCAATTAGAAAGCATTTCCTGCTCGCTGTAGCCGGTATTTATTCGATAATTCTGGTCGATAGGTGACCAGTGTGTTTACTTGGGAAGATGCTGGCAACAGTAGTTGCTTCTAGAACTTGTTGGTCAATTTCCCTACTGCACTTCGCATTAGAATGATAAGTTGCTCTGAAACTTTTCCCGAACAGTCAGTTTACAGATATTTACAGCATCATTGTGTTGTATTGCATTAAAGACAGAGGAAATATGAATGTAAATTAAATTTCGTTGGTTAGAAACTGAGCACCATTAGATATAAACAAGTAAGTAAAATTTCGTAGATTTATAGCGCTTTGAGTAACATAAATAACAGTATCTGCTTATTCTTAGGCATTTAGCATTTCTTAAAATAGCTATAGGAAAGGTGAATGATCAGCCAGCAACAATTGTTGATGACCTAAATCTATTATACGACAACTGTGAATAAGGGTATCTTGTGTAAATGCTATACGATTATATTAACCTTTGACCTGTGTCAAGACTTCCGGTCTTGACCACGTGATCAATGTCGGCGAAGGACTTGAAAGGACGAAACTGTTTTTACGCAATTAATACGTAAAGTGAAATACGAAACGTGATGGTATGACACTCATTTTATGCGATTTTAAGAATTAAAGGAAATTTTTAAAAAGATACTTTGATTATGCCGCTTAATTAATTACGTGAGCCCGTGTTGATGATGTTGCATGTGTATTTAAGGTATCCTGTCGTAGTCTTATAGGCCTTATAAGGCTTTTATATGCATTTCCGCTCGCAACACGTTCTCGTCGTATGAATAATGCATTGCTTTTCGTTTTTATCTCTTGTATATATAGGCAGGTAATAGTTAGGGGCTGTCCATTAATTACATCCCTACGCCTCATGGATACACTGACCTTTGCCCGGCCGACAAACCACCTTGCCTATAGCTATTTAAAGAAAGATTAAGCGCATAAGAATAAGCAGCTACATCTGTACTACTCTGCAAAGCGCTATATAAATTTACGGGATTTTAGTTACGTAATTTTTTTAAAACTTTTGACCTCTCCTTGTCAACAATTTTATAACTTTCAGTGCCCCCAAATTATGTCACAAACTTTGAAACCCACAACAAGAATCCGTCCATTAATTATGTCAACAATTTTTAGGCACTTTATAAACCCATTTGTCAACAACTGCCAAACTTTCAGTGCCCCTCCACCCCCACCCCTAATGAAATCATGTCAGAGGCTTTGAAATCCCAATTTTATACTACAATCGATACAAGTTTGCAATCAAATTTTAGAAAACAAAATACTACCATGGAAGACCAATGCACCAACTATTAAATTGAAATTCAGGTAAACCTGGCGCTAAGTCAATCAAGAACTAGAACAGAGTTTTTCCAACGTAAACAAAGTATCAATCCGCGCACAGACAATGTATCTTGTGCAATCCTTGGTTCCTATGGTTTGTTTTTGATGTTCTATTCACTATTTCATTGTAATATTTGATTGACTAATCACAATTTTCTTAGTGTAAAGTCTGTAAATTCATGTATTTATGGACCGATCGTGTGCATTCCCCTTATAATGCTTCCGACACCTTTTAATATAACGTTTCAAAAATGTCCATATGTTTTTATTTGGATTCGAGAGTTACGATTTGAATATGAAAAACTTAATTTAAGTTGTTCTGATTTAAGTTGTTCTGATTAATTATCTGTTTAGGCAAAATATCTTGCACAGATCATTGTGACTGGAGCGCAGATATTGGGGCGTGCATTTGCGAGGGCCGTTCAGAACGAAATTCAGGCGAGTCAACACGCAGCAAGATCACGGCAAACTGGTCAGGTCAACAACGATGATGCTGCCGCTACATCTTTATCGGGCATCAGTCTTCAGGCATGCCGATCAATGTTCAGAAAATCAGAATAAATTGATCAATATTGTGTTGTTTTAAGCGATGAAATAATTTCATGGAATTCTATTCTTAATCAGTGTTGATATTTAAGTTTGTTTACATATTGATTTGGTTAACCCCTTAACTGTGTATTTAACTGTAACTCAATGTACTTTTACTTTACTTTACTTTACAATGTAAAATGGATGGATATATCTGGGGTCCCCAGTTAAGGGGTTAATTGTATTTCACTGAAGAGTTTGTCATTATCTGTGTAAATCATCATTTGGCCATTTCTCATAATGGTTCCATTGTTTTTTTTTCTCAGGAGGCAAAACAGATTTTGAATGTCAGCGACCTTCAAAACGTGGAAACAATAACGAAAAACTACGAACATCTGTTCAAAGTAAACGATAAACTAAACGGTGGTTCGTTTTACCTTCAGTCAAAGGTAAGTCATTCTCTTTTATTTTCTTATTTGACAGTAAATAAAGGCAAAACATGATGAGCAACAAGTGTTTTGATTTATTGAATTAGTTTGCTAAATTATAATAACTGTTATAAATTTAAATTTTCAACTTATGTAGCACTTTGATATTAATGCAGTAGTCATCAGCATAAAGTGCTACATATGTCGTATTAATGTCTATTCCACAATATCAGTTGGCTTGTTTAAGCCCAAGATACAGTCTTTACTGTCTGTCATCTATGACGCTGCTATTAGTGCTATGCTATGTTTGACTTGTTCATTGTTTATTCAAAGAGTTGACAGTCATTTTCCTCAAATTCTCTCTATCTTTTGCTGATCTTTTTAAGGCTCCATAGTTCTTTGTGTTTGTCCAGTCAAAGATGTCGTCCATCCAGCTTCTTCTTGGTGGCAGCCCCTTCTTCCCTTTGCTCCCTTGTCCCATTATTTCGTATTGTTATGAGATACTCTTCTGGTTCTGGTTTATAATGATTCACTTACTTACTTTGTTATGTTGGTTTGTAGTCTTTTGTTGCTATTTTACTCTTCCGGTTTTGATTTTGAGCATGATGGACTTTCTGAATTATATTTTATTTAAAATCAACGGAAATCTTGTCTTTATCACAACATCGCGCCGCGAACCTCCAACAACATATCCACGAAATAAATTGCTTGTATCTGTACTATCAACCAGAGACGTCATTTCACTGTGGGGGGGGGGGGGGGAAGACACTTTCAATCTGACAAGTTTGCGAAAAAGTTGATGACCTTTTTTTATATGGCTTGTCAGTCATTTTGTGCATTTAGTTACTTCACATTACACCCTCCTTTAGGGGCTGGTGACTTTTTTGTTTTTTAGCCTTTTTACCTATTTAGCCAGCCAATTGACATTTAAAAACTAAATAACACAAATATTGGTGGAAAAATTTTTTTCCCTAAAGATCGGGGGCAACGGCCCTCTGCCCCCCCCCAAATGACGCCCATGCTATCAACAAATGATTGCTGTATATATTACTAATTAATAATAGTTCATAATTTTAATGTGTAGTTTTCTTGTCTTAGGTTTGCATATTTGGAAAAAGCTTATTTGACTAAGCTTAGGATCGTTGTTGGCTGTTGTATCTGTCTAGGTTGTTCGGGCAAAAGAGCGAATAGATCAAGAACTTCTGAATAAAGAAGCAAATTCTAGTAACAGTTCCAGAAATGTCGAAGAGAAACAATGATGACAGCCTGATAACGATTTAATTATTGAAAAGTTGAATGAATTTTTAGTTTAAAGTCATACCTTCCATCGGATCGCATACATGTGAATTCACTTGGTGGGGATTGCTTAGGGATCGTTCGTTTCGAAGGATGCAAACGAGAGCGCGGTTCAAACACCATCGACCGCCAGTCGTCGATGGCTTCTCGTCCACTCTAGAAAGCCTACCGTGTTCTTGAACTTTGGCCTGATTTTATATTATGTGAAGGTTTCGTTAGGCTTACTGTTTGTGTCTGTAATAATTATGACATTCTAAGAGATTGTGATACAGTAGAACCTCGTTATATCGAAGTTCAAGGTACCTTGATAAATACTTCGATATATCCGAGGTTCGATATATCCGATTCCTGTATCATTAACACTGTTTTGGTGGGACCGGCGCTCAAACTTCGATATAAACGTGATTTCGATATAAGCGAGTTCGATATAACGAGGTTCTACTGTAAGTTGCTTGAAGTAAAAATGGAGGTGAAACGTTGTGAAGATCAGATTTGGAGATTCCTTTTCGAGAATCTGAATCCGACGTTTTTTCCTATTTACAGTAGTAAGTTGGTTTGAAATTTTGTGATTTGGGTACGTGTAAATGTAAATACCAACTGAACGTATGTAAAGAATCTGTACTTCTTGTGCTTTTGATAAATTTTAAAAATACTTTTTCACTGTTTACCTATATAACCAGAGCATGGCAATCGTGTTGTGATGTAACTCTGTAGAAATATTTTTACTATGTAGAATCTTAATTGTCGATGATTACATTTACCAGGTGAGATAAGTCTGGATTTTGAGTGATGTGGGAGGTGATTTAGCCTTTGTGAAAACCTCCAAACTGTAGTTTCTCTTTGTTTTGCCCAAATGAGTTTTTCTGAGTTTCTTGCTCTCTTCCTTTTTCATGTTCTGTAATAAAATGCTCCACTCTATGTTTCTAAGACTTAAAAACATTTCAATCCTTTGGAAGTAAAATTTGTCCATGCATAGCTGATCTTATAAATGGAATCAACTGAATTACAGGTACATTACCAGGGAACAGGTAATCTTTGATAAAGACCGCATAATGGGCACAATGTATGGCAACTTGTGTTGTCCAATTTGTTACACGGGTCGTTTCCCTAAGATTGACAGCCTTCATTCGCCTGATGGCAGTGGCAACCAGTGCTTAATCTGGACTCCGGGGGGGGGGACTGAAAAAGCCGGGGGGAGTCAGCTAGGGGCTGCTGCTAGTTGATGTAGTATGCCAAAATTTCCGGGGGATTTGAAATTTTCGGGGCAGGGCAATTCCCCCCGGAAACGGCCTAGATTAAACCCTGGTGGCAACTGAATAGCGACTTGAGGCGCATTGCATGATAACACTGATCCACTGTCATGTAACCTGCACCAGTCGCTTGACTGAGGGTGAGGGTCTTAAGTTAGCACGGAGATCAGCGCCTCCCTAGCTTCCAGGAATCTTGAATCAAAGGCGGCTGGGGATAAACATTTCTCACAAACCTGGACTAGCCTAATTGCTTAGAATGAGTGCATGCACTGGCGTAGCGTGGGTTGCTGGGCATAAGAGGGTCTGTGCCCCCTCTAACTCGTCGCCAAAATGTCTTTCCAAGCGCAAAAACGTCATCTTTAATAGTGGATTTACATATCAGGCTATGCTATCATCATCATCATCATCATCATCATCATCATCATCATCATCATCATCATCATCATCACTGCTCTCTGTCAACTCATTAGTGGCAATATATCTAGTCAGAAAACATTTCCTGGCTTTTTTGTCAACAATCCGTCAGTTGTATTTCTTTGAAAATAATCTTCTTGTATGTTGGCGATCTATTTTGTTCTGGTCCGCCTCTTACTTTTTTACCTTCCTTGTTTATTATTCATTATAATTTATTATAACTTGCTTTTTCACTTGAAATTTTACACCCCAAAAATGTTGCGCCCGGGGCAATGGCCTCTGGTCCCGCGCACGTCACTGAGTGACTAAAGTATGAAGGGTCAACGGGGGGGGGGAGAAGACAATCAATGAGAGGAACACGGGACAGCGAAGCCAGCCACTGTGGAGTCGCCTCAGCCTTAACTTTTTAACTGTTTGCCTCTAGGCCTATATGTCAGTGGTTCTCAACCCTCTTTGCCTCGCGGACCACTTTTGAAGTTCAAAAATTTCTCGCCGACCTCCCGATAAATTGAGCAGTCATGCATCTGCTCCTAAAAAAACAACGGTGCACAATGACCTTTTGTTATTTTTTTGCCTGCCAGATTTTTTCACGTTGAAAATGATCAGAAAATCCACAGAATACACACAAAATGTGCCGATTTTAGGCCCTAAACCTTCATTTGCTGATGACCTTGTTTTGATCGCCGCACTTTTCAGATTTTTCCGCATGGAAAACACATAGGCCTACGTCTAATTCTTATTTACGTTTTTTTCAGACTTCGCCGCGGACCACTAGACCCCCTCTCGCGCAAAACACTTGCGGTCCGCGGACCACGAGTTGAGAACCACAGGCCTATATGACCAGAATCTGGCAACCCAGGAATAATAACTTTATAAGCACGCTCTTTCATGCTCCGTAAAGAATCGTGACACATGTAGGCTATTTGTACTAGAGATAATAAGTTTAAGACCCTGATTGCCTGTAAGGAGGTCACGCGTGTTGATAGCACGCGCGGCTGATCGACTTCTCCAACCACCTCATAATATTATACTGTGCGAGAAGATAATGACAACCGCAAAAAGCAAACAAGTCGACCCAAATTAAAATATAAAAAGACGAGCTTAATTAGGAATAAACATGGGCGATAGACAGTGGCGTGACCAGGGGGTGGGTTAAAACCCCCTTTGGGCGCCGACGAAAAAAAAATTGTCATGTGTTCCTTTGCATTTTTAATTTTCGAACGCGTTTATCGAGGGTCAAATCCCCCCTTAATTAGGGCTGCTGACCAAATTTTTTAAGCGCCATATAGGCATGACGACCTTTTTTGCTTGTCAGCATCTGAAAGGACACATTTTTGAAGGAAAGACATAGGATAGATACATAGGATGACCTTTTTGCTTGACAAGATTTTTTTGCTTGACAAGATTTCAAGATTTTTCGAAAGTTGGTTACGGACGGTTAAAAGTCAAAACCAAAACCCCTTCCGGAAATCCTGGCTACGCCACTGCCCTATATAGGTCTATTGTATATATATATATATATATATATATATATATATATATATATATATATATT
>CM030860.1:10729906-10744906 GCA_018105865.1 Metaphire vulgaris | reverse complement strand
TAATAGACCTAACAATACCAATGCGTAGAAGTCCCTGAGTGGTGCAACATCAGCCTGCCTATGTCGCCAGAGTCTTTCCGTGCGCCGGGCCAAATAGGTCTGATCGTATTCGCGGTAATCAGACATTTTGGCAATCAAATAATGGCGGTGATATTACCAATTATTATTATTGGGAATCCAATCGCTTTTGTTACAATCGTGTAGCCAACAGGGGCGTAGCCAGGAATTTGATTTGGGAGGGTATAAATATTTTGGGTGGGTATAAATCTTAACTAAAAACCACACAAACCATATAAACCACATATAACCACATGTAAATCACATAAAACACTTTAAGGTAGACTGATTTGGGGGTATATATACCGATATACTCCCCCCGTCGCTACGCCCCTGGTAGCCAAAGCGAGCGGAAATAGACGTCGTAATATTATCCGCTTCCTGTCGCGTTAACTTTTCGGTGCTACGGTGGAAGAGGGGACGGGACAAATCGTCCGGGGTTAGGGGCAGGGGCGGGGCGTCTTTGGGGCAAGAAGTTCTGTCATGAGATTAACTTAGCACTTCGCCTGATTTAAAGTGTCTTACGAGGCATTACTGCCTGTGTGAAAGCCACTAGGGGCGCTAGTGACAGGGGCGTACTAGCGTAGTGACGGGGTGGGGTGGGGGTGTATCGGTATATATACCCCCAAAATCAGTCTACCTTAAAGTCTTGTAGTGTGATTTATATGTGGTTAAATGTGGTTATATGTAGTTTATATGGTTTATAGTTAAGGTCTATATCCCCCCGAAAAAAAATTTTTTACCCTCCCAAATCAAATTTCTGGCTACGCCCCTGGCTAGCGGCTGGCTTGAACCCGCTCCATCAGCCTTCCGCTCCAGCGCGTAACCCACTCTACCATCTTTACGTTGAGATCGAGTCCCTTGGCGAATTTTTTAAAATTATTTGGATGGCCTGAGTTTAATTACTTAAAGACTGACTGACCTTTTGACCTTTCCGACTTGACCTCTCTCTCATTCTGATTAGATTCGGTGCGCCATCGGTTGATGCCATATACATTAGCCTATGATAGTGGCGCCATAGAAGTTCAACGATGGATTGACTGACTGAAGATGGTAATGATGATGATGATGATGATGCTGATGCTGATGCTGATGCTGATGATGATGATGATGATGATGATGAGATGGCTGGTTCGGCTGAAAGTGCACCAAACTAGTCACTGAGCTTTTTTTCTGACCTCACATTAAGCATATTTTAAAAATTTAATTGGAAATGTCTGTCAAAAAAAACTCATAGACATAGGGGCCTACATGTAGGCTATTTCATAGGAATTTTGCGTTAATTTAACCGATTAGCCATCAAAAACTGCATTCGTCCAGGAGACAGGCTTAGCGTCGCAGAGGCTTTTTCAATGTGTTGAAAGCATGCAGTGAAAAAAGCGTGGAACATAAACAGTTTTTATTATTATTATTATTATTATTATTATTATTATTATTATTATTATTATTATTATTATTATTATTATTATTATTATTAGGCTTATTATTATGATTATTAGGCTATTATTATTATTATTATTAGGCTATTATTATTATTATTATTATTATTATTATTATTATTATTATTATTATTATTATTATTATTATTCAGAGCTTAGCTTCTGTAACTAAAGCTGTATTAACGGTTTCTTGCGATGTCCTGTGATTGTTGTAGGGAGATTGTAACGACCAGAACTGCACTCAATACCAGTCGGAGTCCTGGGCTTCGCAGTGCGTAAGTGACCTTGCACCAGTCGATAACTGACAGTGCACATTCCTTTGAATCCTTTCTCAGAAACCGCAATAATTTGTTTGCGACGCGAAATAAACGCGCTGGCTCAGCACTTATTTCATCCAGGAAGTGCTCTCTCTCTCTCTCTCTCTCTCTCTCTCTCTCTCTCTCTCTCTCTCTCTCTCTCTCTCTCTCTCTCTCTCTCTCTCTCTCTCTCTCTCTCTCTCTCTCTCTCTGTCTCTGTCTCTGTCTCTGTCTCTGTCTCTGTCTCTGTCTCTGTCTCTCTGTCTCTGTCTCTCTGTCTCTGTCTCTGTCTCTGTCTCTGTCTCTGTCTCTGTCTCTCTGTCTCTGTCTCTGTCTGTCTGTCTGTCTGTCTGTCTGTCTGTCTGTCTCTCTCTCTCTCTCTCTCTCTCTCTCTCTCTCTCTCTCTCTCTCTCGCACACACACATTTTTTGCTTCCAGCTTGAGGTCGCCATGACAAAATTTTTAACTTCTTAAAAACACCAGTGCATTATTTTTTTAAGAGCATTGCCATAATAACGTTCAGTCCAATGCAAAAATATACATTACTTAATAAACAATCATTGATTAAAAGGCAATAATGTTAATAAAAATAATACAAATAATACTTAGGCCTATTATTATTATTATTATTATTATTATTATTATTATTATTATTATTATTATTATTATTATTATTATTATTATTATTATTATTATTATTATTATTATTGTTGTTGTTGTTGTTGTTGTTGTTGTTGTTGTTCCCATTTTTCATCGTATTTTGTTGCCTTTAAACTTTCAAAGGATGAAAACGATTATGAGTGTCTCGAAAGTTGCTCTCAGAATGACACTCTATCAACAGAAGGTCAGTGTCTGCCTCTCCGTATGTCTGTCTGTCTGTCTGTCTGTCTGTCTGTCTGTCTGTCTGTCTGTCTGTCGTCTCTTCCAATACTCTTCCCATTTCCTCTTCGGCCAGTTTTGTGTGCTCCTTATCACTAATTCAATTGCAAATGTTAAATCATGATTTATTGAGACACCCGAGTCACAGACGAAGGCCCAACCGAACACTTGCCTCCCATCTACCATGACATTTGAGAAATTGCGTAAGCTTAGTTCCGGAAAACCTATCAAGTAGCAACAGTTCGAACTTCGAAATGACGAGGTTTGGGGGCTCATTGGATAAAAAATCTCCCCTTTCAGTGTTTTATATACAGGCCTGTTAAGGGGGAGGTCTCCCACCCCAAAGCCTCAACATTCCCTTCCCCTCCCCCCAAAAATCCCAACACTTACCGGTACACAAATTTTGCATTGAACTGTGTGTATTCCCCTCCAGCCAAGTCAATTCCCGCCCCCAGGGCCTCAACCCCCCCCCCAAAGGCCTGGAGTCTGGATAAAACACTGCCCCCTTCGATTGAGAATTTCTAACGCTGCGTGCAGTCTATCCGATCGAATAATTAATCCATTCATGTTCTCTATAAATCTAGAAGATTCTTCAGTGCATGGAACGAAGGGCAAATAGCATTTATTCTCAGACTAGCTGTCTGCCCGTCAAACATGACGGGTAAGCTTGCCGTCTTTCCTACCAGAGTTCATTCATCCAAACGCTTTTCGATCAGCTATATTGCTTTTTTAAAATGCGCTTGGCCAGATAATGGCTTGATGACTGACAATCATCGTCGTCGACATAACGAGCTGAAAACCGCAAAATGAGAGAGAGAGAGAGAGAGAGAGAGAGAGAGAGAGAGAGAGAGAGAGAGAGAGAGAGACGAATAGCGAAAAGCAAGAGCATCGTCTTTTCTCAACAAAATTATGTTCAACCAGAGTCGAATACGCCCAAATACGATGCGACTTAGCCTCGACTCAATTTTAATAGACAGATAGAAAGTCATATAGATAATATAGAGTGATTGTAGCAATATAGTTTTATTTATGATTTCCTAGGGAACCAAGATGTTCTGGCCGCCAGAGGGTGGCATGCATGGGAAAATTTCAGGTTCCCTGTGAGAAACGCTATGAGCCCCTAAGCCGCATATATATATATATATATATATATATATATATATATATATGCGGTTTAGGGTTTTGAGTTAGTCACACAATCTAATAATGTCTTCAGACTGTATAGATCTATTAGTGTTTTAGTAACTTATCTTAAAAGACTCCAACGTTATGCTTGTCAGAGACTTTTTGGAGAGTTGATAACGTTTTTTTGCTTGTCGGACTTTTTCGGAAAATTGAGGGCGGCATTTTTTTCTCGCCCCGGGCGGCACTTTGCCTCGCTACGCCACTGGGAAGAGACGTGTATTAAGATATCTGGTTCATTATAGGCCTATACATCAAGTTTTATAGACATCAAAAAACAAGTTTTATAATAATTATTCGCTGTGTGAGAGAAGCGTTTTGAAGGCCTGTTGAATAGAAGGTATATAGGCCCTAGATATGTAAAAATCTTATGGATTTGGGGAAATTCTCTGACAAAGTCCACATTTTCCTCTTGTTCCATCTTCATTGCTTTAACTTTTGCAAGAATAATCAAAAATATCATTCTCAATTTCGACCTACAGGGTTCGAAATAGAGCATTCCCGGCCATTTCATACTACACACTAACGCCATTGACTGTACGAGAACGAGGGGCGTCAACTACATGTAGACCTAAATGAAAGTCATGGTCTACATGATTTTGATTTTACTTGTACACATCACAGTTTGGCACGAACCGCCAGCAATTAACCGCCAACGTCACGGAATGCACTTTCGATCCTTGGACGAACAAACGCAAAGTCTGGCATCTATCATCCATTTTAGTCTACCGAGACCCCATGGGCGAAATCCTTGTTTGAGTTCTCGTCCGTTGTGTTCATTTTCAGCTATTTAATTGGTTACTATGCATATAAACTCCTTACACATTTCACTATATCATTCATCAGTCATATCATTCAGTCACTCTTCACCCCTCCTGTTCATACTTGCCATACTCGCCTCTTAATAATCATATCGCGTCTTTTCATCCTCATAACAATTATAATTATCCTACTATACTAGCATGCCCTACTTCATATCAGGATGTAACCCACAAAGATGTTACTTCTTTGTCAACTGGCTTTATTTCGACCGATTCAACTTTGTATTTTAATGTGGCCACATTAATCTATAACCAGTCTTCGGTTGATTACATAGTTAGTTGTTCATCCCTTCATCTTACATAACTTGATTTTGTTACCATTAAACCACATAATTAACAGAGGACAATATTCAATATGGATTACTGAGTGCTGATCATTGAATCTTTATGTGTACAAAAGTATTGTTGATTTGGGTCTTAAAGCCTTTGGATTATATTTTGATTTGTCGTCAAGGAATGAACTTTACTTACTTCTTATTACCGTGTTGAATTATGACTACGCGTGAATTGTTGTCTGAACTTTGAACACTATCGCAATGCTTTACTGAAGTGAACGTTATTTGAGCGCTCTATGTACTTGTTGTCAACCACCGACGATATACTCTGATGTATTTCAACCATGAAATTTAAGTTTTGCACAGAGTCAGTTCATTTTAATGCATTACTATAATGAATGATGATTTGTGACTACCATGATTACTTTTAACTGTTTTACATAAAGTCAATTTCTTACGCTGCATACCAGGCAGTCACGCCAAGACATTTTGTTTAGAACTTGTTTTATTATGTACTATATAGAGACTTGCAAAGTTAACCTACTGCGTGCATTATGTAGACGTACTGCAAAGACAATTCGTTTTAGTGTCTCATTATTCAGAACTTTCTTAGACAGACACTATAAAGCCATTTCGCCTTGTTCTAAGTATTCGTCGTTCTATCATATATGCTTATTCGACGTTATGCTGCATACTGCTTTGTCTAATTGGTCTCCATCATTGCTTGTGTTCAGACTTTGATACATGTTCTGGAGACATATTTATGTTAGCGTGCTCTTGCTTGTATTTGTAGCTGCTATTGTTCATTGTATACTGTTAAATATTTTCTTTCTGTCCCGACTCGGAGCGTCGGACTTCAGCCAAGACGGATTTATAAGATGGAAGATTTAGTATTCCATATGAAATTGGCATTTGGGGAAATGATTAAATTATATAGCACACACTCCCGTACTACTGCCTGCTTGTAGCTGGGCCATGTTCGCAGTTGCGAATAGAGAGAGAGAAAGAGAGTAAGCGATCGAATGAATGAACGAGTGAGTGAATGAGTGAGCGAGCGAGCGAGCGAGAACCATGTTCAGATATGAGCAGACAGTGTAATAAAAATAGGCTGGAGCCTTTCCTCTGGAAGGCAGCCCTCCGCTCTATCCTCATTACCAAAATTGGAAATGTGGAACGGACTGGGCAGCGGTCAGCTGAACTGGCTAGCCGAGCGGTCAGTATCCCAGTCCGCATCAGACCTAGATCAAAGGGTTAACCACCCCACCTATGGGATCCTTTAAATACCCTAGGATATTTCAATCCAGGCCGCCGAGGAGTGCAGAGGGTTAGTCCTTACGAAGAAGTCCTATGCTCCGAGACGTGTCTTCATTCTGCAGGTATTAATATAGTTTTTATTCATTAAAAGCATACTATGTAAATCCTGGCCTTATTGATATAAAGTTCCCCTTATATTATCTTAAAAGACTCCAACGTTATGCTTGTCAGAGACTTTTTGGAGAGTTGATAACGTTTTTTTGCTTGTCGGACTTTTTCGGAAAATTGAGGGCGGCATTTTTTTCTCGCCCCGGGCGGCACTTTGCCTCGCTACGCCACTGGGAAGAGACGTGTATTAAGATATCTGGTTCATTATAGGCCTATACATCAAGTTTTATAGACATCAAAAAACAAGTTTTATAATAATTATTCGCTGTGTGAGAGAAGCGTTTTGAAGGCCTGTTGAATAGAAGGTATATAGGCCCTAGATATGTAAAAATCTTATGGATTTGGGGAAATTCTCTGACAAAGTCCACATTTTCCTCTTGTTCCATCTTCATTGCTTTAACTTTTGCAAGAATAATCAAAAATATCATTCTCAATTTCGACCTACAGGGTTCGAAATAGAGCATTCCCGGCCATTTCATACTACACACTAACGCCATTGACTGTACGAGAACGAGGGGCGTCAACTACATGTAGACCTAAATGAAAGTCCTGCCGAATATCTTGCGGAATGCCTAGTAGGGCGATCGAGGGAAGAGGCCAACGTTCTGTTTCCAACGTTCTGTCTCCAAGTTAATACATTAGTTTCTCTAATAACTTGTGCAAAAATTGAACCACTGCTTAATACTTAATTAATAAACTTGTGCACTGTGCAGGAATGGACCCCGCGGGGTCAGCAATTTCCACGACCCCATTTTGTATAGATCATTATGCCACACCCGAAGCAACAACACTGTGGTGACAATAATGCTGATGATGATTACGACGACGACGACGACGACGACGACGACGACGACGATGATGATGATGATGATGATGATGATGATGATGATGATGATGATGATGATGATGATGATGATGATGATGATGATGATGGGCATTGGATGCTGTTTTTGTGGCCAGAATCGCCTGGGCCAGTTCCGAAAAAGCCGACGACACTCTCCCTGCTTCAGATCACGGACACCGTTGTTCTGGTCACGTGGTCTCCGTCGGAGGTTCCATCGCCGGAGAACAACACCGTCGTCTACGTCACCGAATCGATGTCACTCAGCCAAGACTGGACGGTCGTGGGTCAGGTGAGCAGGGGCGAACCCTAAGGCATTTGGCGCCGCCCATGGCGGGGGGGGGGGGTGGCTGGCTGCGGGGGACGGTCCCACCCAATAATTAGTCAAGAGGTATATACAGTTATATACTAGTATCATTTATTCCCTCCCACATATTTTGTGCTTCTTTGCTTCTTAACGTTCTAAAAAGTCTGACAAGCAAAAAGGTCATCACCAGAGGCGTAGCAGCCATATGGACAACCTGGCCAAATGCCAAGGGCCCCCGACCTGCAAAGGGCCCTCGACCCGAGCCAAAAAAATGTTCCCCGCAAAGTTGTAAAGTTGTCAGATCGAAAGACCGACAAGCAAAAAAAAGTCATCCACATTTTCGCTAACTTGTCAGATCGTCTTTGAAAAGGGTCCCCTGTCCGTTTTTCGCCAAGGACCCCCGAGGATATTGCTATACGCCACTGGTCATCACTAGAGAGTTAATACATATTACATTTTATGTATGATATACTGTAAAAATTATTCTATCCCCTTATCCCCCCAATGCTGATGGAAGGAATAGGTCTACACCCATGCACCCATGCGGGTCGTCCACAAATGACGTAACGCACCTAGGGGGGTCCGGACATTTGTTACGATCGAAGTGTGATGAGGGGGTCCCGTAAATGTGACGTAAAGCAACACACAATTTTTAAGTGATGATCTTTTTTGCTTGTCAGGGTATTTGGAGAGGGAAAATACAAGGATGACCTTTTTGCCTGTCAGCATGTTTGGAGAGGGAAAAACTAAAAGGATGACCTCTTTTTTTGCTTGTCAAGACTTTTCGGAAGACGAAAGGGGGGTCGGCCCGTTGTTACGTCATATTTTAGGGGAGGTCTGACTTTTGCCACGTCGCGTTACGTGGGGGGGGGGGGTAAAAAAAAGTGCCAAAATCGCGTTACGTCATTTATGGACGACCCCATGGCAGAGGGTTTAGAAAATTAAATAAAATTAAAATAGTGCTGACAACAACGATGATTATCGGAAGATGGTGATGATGGTGATTATGTTGTTGTTGTTGTTGTTGTTGTTGTTGTTTGCAAATAAAGTCAACTGAAAACTGGACAGAAGCGACGGTTGGCGTCTGCGAGGTGGTTGCCTTTCGAGTGGCAGCTGTCAATCAGTTTGGCTTCGAAGGATATACGATTCCCGTTGTCAGAACAGGTTGCAACATCAGTAATTCAGAATTCGGACCCCTAATCGTCAGATCATCTTACAGTCAAATTTTAATTTAAACATGAACTCTTCCTCGTTGTATTGTGCGTCTGTGACTGTTTAATCGGCGTTAGTTCCATCATTTCTTTCGCTTACACCGTCGCCATCATCATTGTCGTCGTCGCTGTAGGCCTAGTCATCATCATTATCGTCGTCGTCATCAGCTGCCAGATGAAAAGAAAACGGAAAAGATAGAAGCAAAATGAAGACAGAGTTATTTAAATTAATAGAATTTAGTTTAATTTCGAGAGTGTAGTTTATATCGACGAAGACTCGAATGGAATTTGGACATGTGTATTTTCTTAATGGTCTTGTGGTGTTTTCCGTCAGAATTTCCAACTCCAGACGCCATCTTAGACGCAAACAACGAGACGTTGAGTTTCGAAAACGCATTCTTCTATTATAAGTTCATGTTCTACGTCGCCGAAAGTAAGCTGCTTCTCTAGCGCTATTTTAATTCTTCTGATTAGTATAGGCCTAATAATAGTAATAGTAATAAATACTACTAAAAATAATGTGATTTAAAGTGGTTTATAGGGTTAAGTAAGCCTGTGTGAAAATCACTGATGAATTTCAAAATCTTCACTTTAGACTACCAGGCCTACCAGAGGGGGGCAAGTGAGCCACCTAACCCATGGGTTAACCCAACCCATGGCCATCTCTGCCATATAGTAGAGATTAAAAGCGTCTGAGACGACGAACTTTTTTGCTCAAGATTTTTTGGCCGAAACATATTAAAGTGTCCTCTATTCTGAAATCATGGCTACGCCACTGTCCACTGGTCGTAAGTCGAGATGCACTGTGTTAGATTTACAGGACACATAGATGTAAACGACGTTGGAAAAATAATTAAAACGTTAAAAACGTTAGAAATTTAAAAAACGTTGAATAAAAAAACGTTTATCTGAGCGAGATTAGGGAATTAATGTGCCTTACCCACACACAGGGAATAAACAAGCAAGTCAAACTATGCAAAACGACTGTAAAATGAAATAAACAGCAATGATACTGACATAGATTGCTTACTCTATGTTGTAAGTAAATACAGTGTAAGGCTGCATGACCTGCAAATAACTTACTTAGCATGATTTAAAGTGGCTTAGGAGGCATTACTGCCTGTGCGAAAGCCACTAGGGGCACTAACGGGGCTTGAACCCGCTCCGTCAGCCTGACGCTTCAGCACCTAACCCACTCTGCCATCTTCCGCAATAGGCAATCGACTATACTCTCTGGTTAAACAGCAGAAAGCTAGTTAATTAGGCCTAGGCCTAGATCGTTGTAGCCAGTGGCGGCTCTAGGATTTGGCAAGTGGGGGGGGGCCGTTGGGGGGCAACTTCTAATCATGGGGGGCCAACCATTTGTTGTTTAATGTATGTAGCATTAAGTATAGGGTCCCAACTGGGGGGGCCACTGGGGGGGCCAGGCAGTCAATAGGGGGGGGCACGGGCCCCCCCTGCCCCCCCGGTGGAGCCGCCACTGGTTGTAGCTGGTTTCAGAAGATCGGTGTTTTTATTTTGCCAACTTTTCTGTAATAAAAAACGTCGGCACAAATAAAAAAACGCTAAGAAACGTAAAAACGTAGGAAAGATAAAAAACGTAAAAACCTTTATTACATCTATGATAGGACATAATAATTGCTATTCGGTTAAATTCCTGTTTCAGGCTGGGAGAGCGCAATTCCGCAGTACAAATTTCCCACGAAGTACTGCTCTTCCCTTGGTCCGTCTTATCCGCAGGCAGAAGGTTTCACAGAAGTAAGTTTCATAAGCCAAAAAACACTGCTAGCGCTGGGCGTCCACACACTGGAGGCAGGGGAGGCATTTGCCCCCTGGAAAATGCAAATTTATTCTTGTAGTTAACTATATTTTGGCTTATTACCAATATTTTCATACTAAAACACCATTGATACACAAAGTGAAATTGAGAAACAGCTCTAAGAACGGTAGAATTGAGCACCTTGAAAACTATATTAACCCCTTAACTGGGTACTTAACTGTAACTCAATGTAAAATGGACTTATTTATCCGGGATCCCCAGTTAAGGGGTTAAGTTATTAACGGTGACCATTGTGGTTTGCCCCTGTTAAGATGTCTGTGGTCGCCACTGTTGCTGTTGGAACTACGTTACTTGTGTGCCAATTAGGTCTAATAGCAGTATCAACTGGCAGTATCCGTCAACAAGTTATGTCCCTCTAGGTGGGTAAAACGCCTCTTAGATCGGGGTGGCCAAACGGTGGCCCGCGGACCGCGTACGACCCGCAGGCTGCTAATTGTAGTTGCGTAATTAATAATTATATTCTTATACACCCAAGTTTACAGTATGTATGTTTTTATTTCGGAATTCACAGATTGATCCGAGAACATATATATTCAATGTAAAAATTCCTTCATCTGGAAGCTACCAATGCATCTATGTGGTTGAGGTAACATTATTTTCTTCTGCTCTCAATTTAAACATAATTCACCCTCTACCATAAAACCGCAGTTTATACATCCCTGAATAAGACGGTGAGCTCTGGTACATATTTGAAAAAATCTTGAATAATGCTTTAGTGGCCAAAATTTGTAATGCAACTACGTGTGTCAATTTTGTCAACAATACCCACCCCAAAAATTTAAAACTTCTCAACGATTTTGCGCAGCAAATCCTGCGACTGACCCCAGCTAGAATTGGGGAGCGGAAGGGAGGAAGGGAACGGGCCACCACCTCGTGGGCGTCGTGGCTACAACACCTCGGTTAAACCAGATTGAGCGATTGAGCACAGGTCGAAACTTTGCATTGCCCGAAGCGTACTAAGAACATTTTCAAACTACAGAAAATGGTATTGGCAGACGCGTGAATGGCTAGCACTTTTGACAGAGAAGTGAAGAGCACCTGCTAATCAAGTTTTTTCAAAAATTGTGCCACTATCTCTTGTATATCAAAAGTGCTTGACATTCAGAATTTTGCCTGTGGTATTCTCTAATGCGTAAATTGGACATTTTAATATAACGTGCGCTTTATCCAATATTTTATGCAGACTCCAGGCCTTTTTGGAGGGTTGGGGGGATTGGGGGGTTGGGATTGACTTGGTTGGAGGAGAAGAGGTACAGATCAGTGGAAATTTTTTCCAGTGCTGGGAATTTTTTGGGTGTCGGTGGGATTTTGAAGTTTTGGGGAGGAAAATCTCCTTTCTTAACAGACCTGGATAAAACACTGGCTTTATCTGATTACCATATGACGCATGCACAGTCGAATTCGACAATGAAGTTCTCATGAATTAACGGAATTATATCAACGATTAAAGTTCATCAATCTCATTTTGATTTTCTGCGCCATCGACTGATGCTTCTGTGTACTATGAAGTGCGCTATAGAAGTGTAGGATTAGATTAGGTTAGATTAAGTTAGATACTGACGACAGTATGTGACAACTGGCGACGATCTTTTTTTCAAATATCTGGACAATTTGGACAAACACAAATTCCATGAGACTGTCCCGCCCCAGGCTTTTCACCCAAGTAACCGGTGCTAGGACAAAATGTCCGAAAATGTCACGGACAAAATATCATGGGGACAAAATGTCACGAACAAGATGTAATGAGGATAAAATGTATCCCTAAGCCTAACCCCAACCCGAACCCGTGACATTTTGTCCGTGACATTTTGTCCGTGACATTTTGTCCGTGACATTTTGTCCGTGACATTTTGTCCGTGACGTTTTGTCCGTGACTTTTGTCCGTGACGTTTTGTCCGTGACATTTTGTCCGGCCATGCACGGAGTAACCGATTTCTGTTTAACGGTGAACGCTGTTTCCGAACGTGTTTAGATCTACCTCGTTTCTCTATGCGGCGTTCAAGGACCGTCATTTACAACGTACATCAACCTAACGAGTACGTTGCTTGCGAATTTTGCTTTTAAAACAACCAGTATACAGTATTTATACATAAGCTAGCAGTCGTCAACGTGTACGGAGGAACTGAAGCAGACAGTGTATGGCATATACCAGGGGCGTACCTGCCTTCCGTCTAAATTTGTTAAATGGGGAGATTTTCTCCCATCATACCCGGGTGGGGAGACTGACTCATTTGGATATTGCTGAGAACCTATTGGAAGCAGGTTATATGCAAAATCATTATACTCGAAAAGTAGCTAAAGGCACATTATAAATAAATAAACAAATTAATTAATTAATTAATTAATATATTTAGGCTTATAGCTAGGTTAAAAGTGGCTCAGGAGGGTCTGCTCTGTGTGAGAACCACTATGATTTGCCCATACAATCTACAGTAGTATCCCATAGTACTGAGGTTTATTCTGAAATCATTCACACTACAGTAGCCATTACCATCTTCTCGTCCATCACTCTCGAACATTAGACGACTAAATCGAATCAGCTGTGGTCATTTGTAGGCTGTGAGCATATCGATGGAATGACGTGTCCAGATCAAGGTGAGTCACGAAATCATCGCGCATGCGTCACGGTCTAAAGCAGCGGTTCTCAACCTGTTAGATTTCTTACCCCCAAGGTGGTCGAATGACGATTGCCAGGGGGTCGCCGGAGACCTTCAGAAAACCTATAGGGTTGTCCCTTTTATTGTTATTGCTTTCAAAATTTACTCATTTTAACATGGAAAAACCTTAATTGGACTGATGAGCAAAAAAGGTCATCAGCTAATTTTCTTCTTGTAAAAAAGGCTGACAAGCAAAAATGAAAAAACTTCGTTCAATCTTGAAATTGTATTCTGCAGGGGCCTGAATTTCTCTCGGCCGGCCTGGTTGGGGTCGCCACATCATGGGAATTGAATTAAAAGGTAGGGTCCCAACTATAAAGGCTGAGAACCGCTGGTCTAAAGGAACGAGTTTTGCCATTTCTTAGAAAAACTTCTTGAGTCACGTTTGTCGTTGTCAGAAAACTCTGCGCCATCGAAATTCCTTTTCAAAATCTTCTCGAGTTACAGTAACTGGCGATCTTTTGGTATCGGGCTTTCCAACTTTTTGCTTTCAATTGTAGTATATTAAGCATGGCGATGGATTGTAATTGGACTTATCTGAGCTTACGCGCCGATAAGACAAAATTAAAATCGCGTACATACAGAAAGATACAAATCAACTCAGAACAGAGGTGTAGACATTTTGCACTCCATACGTTCAATGATAACAATTTTATTTGCAATGCAATGCAACGTTAGGAGCGATCAAAAGATAAAGTGATTATCAATGCCGTGATCTTTGATCTAGCCACCTAGATCTTTGACTCTGAGTTTAAAAAACTTCGGGATTTTGACATTGGGGAACAGTGACAAAGGTCATAATTATATGTTGCCAAAATGTCAATTGTGGGATTTAAACTTGGGGGGGGGATTCCCCAAAAGAAAGCCTACAATAAACACTGGTCATTATCGCAGTCATACGACTGAGTTTCCCCACTGGGGACCAGACATTCAATAGGGAGCACGGGGCCTCCGGGCCCCATTTGTGGGGCCGCCAAAAAACTAGATGAAATCACGTTTGTCGTTGTAGAGATTCCATGGAATCCGGAAAATGGCATCGACTTTCCCCAAAGTTCAACAACAACAAAAACAACAACGCACCCTTCGACAACGACAACACTGGAGGACTCATTCACTTCAGGTGAGCATTTAAAGGTAATGTAACAAAATATTTGTATAGCGCCTCTTCTGACGAATCACTCAGAAGCGCTCCCACAGCAAACTACCGCATATTGACAGAGAGATAAGTTTTAAGTCGTTTCAAAAATAGGGCCATATCATTAGGAGTTGCTTCTTGAGTTGAATCTTGATTTAAATAGCGCTTTGATAGCAACAACTATAACAATAACAATTATTATAATAATTCGAATTTGCAAATTGCCCAAAAAACTACAGTGCTTAAAAGTAACATTGCAATTCTTAAAAATGAGAAAACTAAACTTTTTGTCCTCTTACATTTAAAACGTGCGATTAGGCCTATATATATATATATATATATATATATATATATATATATATATATATATATTTGTTTTTTCTCACCGGCTAATTCAAGTCTCCTGAACCACATGAAAATCGCGTTTTTATTAAATTATCGGTTGTTTGACGTTGTTCGAATCTTCGTTTTGGCTGCATGGCCGGGCGTCCGCAGAAATTTTTCCAGGGGGGTGCAAGACAGGGTCTTGTGAGAAATGAAATGAAAAATTGTTTCTTTCAGGAGTGCAAAACCTTGTCTTGTGACAAAATAAACAAGTAATTTTTCTTTTTTTTTGACTTCAAGACCCTGTTTTCCAG
>CM030860.1:10582406-10727406 GCA_018105865.1 Metaphire vulgaris | reverse complement strand
TCGAACACGTTGCCAATGGCGACCTGCTGAACTTCCTTCAGAGCTACAGAGCCAGATATCAGCTGCAGGTTCAGCCTAGACTCTGATTTAGGCCAAATGAATGGATGGATGGAAGGAAGGATGGATGGATGAATGAACATATGAACAAATGAATTGATGGATGGATGAATTAAACGAAATTATTATTATTATTATTATTATTATTATTATTATTATTATTATTATTATTATTATTACATGCTGTCCTTGGCGCAGCAGTGGCGGCTCTAGGATTTGGCAAGTGGGGGGCCGTTGGGGTGGCAACTTCTAATCATGGGGGGCCAACCATTTGTTGTTTAATGTATGTAGCATTAAGTATATGGTCCCAACTGGGGGGCCACTGGGGGGGCCAGACACTCAATAGGGGGGCACGGGCCCCCCTGGCCCCCCCGGTGGAGCCGCCACTGGGGCGCAGTGAATTTTCATTTCGCGTCTTTTTCATTTGATTAGTTAACTACGAAATTGCTGTATGAGCGGCCATAGGCTGACGTAAAGTGCGTTGGCGATTGCGAATCGGCGCTATAGAAGTTATCGAGTCACTTACAGTAATTTGACCGTAACTGTCTACAGTGCGCGTAATTAATTTTTCGTTTTTAGAGGAACGACGAAAACAGTTTCGATTTCCTGACTTCGTTGGATTTGATGAATTTTGCCCGGCAGATTGCTCTTGGAATGGTTAGTAAATGCCTCTGAGGTACGCCTGGGGGGCAGGGGTACATAATATGTCCTCGGGCGCCGAGGTGGGGGCGCCAAAATCTGGTTTAGACTGGAAAAAAGTAAAGAGAAGTTGTGATGATCTTCTTTTTTGTGCATTTTGATGAGCTTACGATCAATAGTTACGACTTTTTTGATTATCAGGGTTTTTCTGAGGTCAGGCCGTAGGAAGTGGGGTGCATGGGGTGCAGCTGCGCCCCCTGGAAAAATTAGGGAGTGTGCTGCACCCCCTGGACGATGATACTGCTTTATGCTTGTAAAACTTTTAATCGAAGATAACACTTGCACCCCCTGCTAGAAATTTGTCCCCACGTGCCTGTTTGAGGTTGAGAATGTTTTTAAAGTTCAGGGGGGCGCCATCAGTATGTTTTGTCTCCGGGCGCCGGACACCCTAGCTACGCCCCTGAAATACGTACAAACATGCGTCGGACAAATTAATTATCTAAAATTAGGCCTACATTGTAGATGGGCGCAGTACACAGTATATTATAGGCAGTGTGGTGTTCGAAGGTGTTGGCGTAACCGGTAGTTCATGTCCTGGCTGGGACCAGCCGTTGGATTTGCTCAAAACACGATGAGAATTTTATGGATGGAGGGGAAGGGAAGAAAGAGGTAGGTACCACGATCGGGGGTGGGGGTGGGGGGTCGAGCCGGTCAGCATAATAGAAATTTACCCCTATGAAATTCATTCCATTTATGTTTGGCCTTTACGCAGAGACTTAGCGTGCCAGTGGCTGTTGTGGTTTTAGCCATGGGCGGCACACATATAACGGGGGCGGCAAATTTTCTGGAAGCGACGACCCTTTATTTATCTTTTGCTTGTCAGGAGATTTTCAGTGAATTCGGCAAATTTTGGAAGGGACGGCAAATTTCGAATTAAAATATTTTGAAGGCGACGACCTTTTTCGCTCACCAGGAGATTTTTCTGGGAGGGGGGGCGGCAAATTTTTGGAGCGACGGCATGGGCCATGGGCGGCATGAGTGCGCGCTACGCCTCTGCCTCTGCCTATAGACCTACGTTGAGACAGCTGTGCTGGTTTTCGTATAGGAGTTTCTGTCCGCCAAGGGATTCGTTCACCGGGATCTGGCGGCCAGGAACGTTCTGGTCGGGGAGGAGAAGACGGCGAAGATCGGCGACTTCGGACTGACCAGGTACATCTACGACGACCAGGTGTACGTCACCAACCGCGGCGGCAAACTCCCTTTGAAGTGGATGGCGGTCGAGTCGATATTCGACCTCACGTTCACCACGGCCAGCGACGTGTAAGTCACGCTCTACTCGGCGGTCAAGATCGACCGACCGCGCTGGTCAGGGTCGACCAGATATTATGGTCGAAATTTTGATTTTTAACTGTCCGCCGTTCCCCGTTGTAGGTAGAAAGCGTATAACGGGTCAGTTATAACGAACTCATGTACGGTCATAAAGATGAGTACGTTATAACCAAGGGCGTAGTGACGGGGGTGGGGGGTATATCGGTTATATACCCATCCTCCCAAGAAATCAAACTATCTTAAAATTTCCAATGAGTTTTTTACGATTTTCAAAGTTTTTTAAAGATTTATACTCCCCGCCCCTTATCTCATTATACCCCCAAATCAAATTCCTGGCTACGCCCATGCATGGTTATAACTTAATTCTACTGCATGTTGATGCACCATTTCTGCTATTATTATTATTATTATTATTATTATTATTATTATTATTATTATTATTATTATTAATATTATTATTATTATTATTATTATTATTATTATTATTATTATTATTATTATTATTAAAAGTTAAGATTTATGTGGTAACTTATGAGGTAGGCCTCGCGGACTGCGTGAACACATGACATTGTTAGTTATTAATTAATTAACTAATGACTGTAATTAACTGTTGATCGATTTGCTTGGAACAGATGGTCGTATGGAATCGTTCTCTACGAGATAGTTACCCTAGGAGGGACACCGTATCCAACGATCAGCCACAAAGACTTACTGCAAGAACTTCAAAGAGGATATCGGATGGACCGACCGGCAGCCAACTGTACTCTTGAGCTGTAAGTTTTTTTCGGGTTTGCAAAGAAGTCGTGTGTATAATAAAAAAAAATATAGTAATAGTAATAGTAATAGTAATAGTAATAGTGATAGTAATAGTGATAGTGATAGTGATAGTGATAGTAATAGTAATAGTAATAATAATAATGATATAATAATAATAATAATAATAATAATAATAATAATAATAATAATAATAATAATAATAGTGATAGTGATAGTAATAGTGATAGTAATAGTAATAGTAATAGTAATAGTGATAGTGATAGTGATAGTAATAGTAATAATAATAATAATAATAATAATAATAATAATAATAATAATGATAGTGATAGTAATAGTAATAGTAATAGTAATAGTAATAGTAATAGTGATAGTGATAGTGATAGTGATAGTAATAGTAATAATAATAATAATAATAATAATAATAATAATAATAATAATAATAATAATAATAATAATAATAACAGTGGGGCTCCGAGTCGTTCAATCAGTAGCGTCTTTTTGCACTTTTCCTGGTGGGGGCGAGATACTTTTTTGGCCATTTTTTGGCAAATCTTGATGGCAAATTTGTAAATTGTTGACAATATTTGACGACCGTTTGCACATTTCACATTTATTTATCTAATACATTATTTTATTTCTTCATTTCCTTGGGGCGGGGGCACGCCACCCTGCCCCCTTAATTAAATGACGCCCCTAAGTTCATTAGGATCTGCCATGTATATGAGAACCACTATATGCATGATTCGTCCATATATTCATTCTCAGACTGTGTTACCTCGTAATTCTTTGCACCCCTTGTCCTCTAGTAGGTTTGTTCCTGTATTCTTTCACAGACCTTGAGTAGGGTTTCTTGAGTGGTTCCGCAGAAGTTTGTGGATATTATTTAGTGTTGAACGGTGAGCTCTGCATGGTGCATCTATAGGGATCTTCCAAAGAATCGAGTATTTTCAGATCTATAGACTAAAAATCCACCTCTCTAGAGCAATGTTCCCTCTATAAGCTGCGCGCCTGCGCGGCCGCGCACATGACAAAAAACGTCACGCAGCAATTTCCAGCCACCGCGCAGTGATTTTGAGTATCAAAAAACACTGATTTTGTTGTGTTTTCTCTTGGGTGACATCTGTGAAACAATTCAGGTGCTCAGGCATGAAAGTGTGCCGCTCAGTACTTTTCCGCGCACACTCAACAAAATTTAGAGGGAACATTGGTCCAGATTCCATGTAGACATCGACGGGGCTTCAATCGGTGCAAATATGAAATCTCTACGACACCACAAATTTTCGCTCAAATTTCGAAAAAAACCCTGGACAATTGAAAATTGAAACCCTGAAAAATTTTCGGGCGACCCAAAAATTCATGTCGATATTTCACAAAATTTCTATTTAGAACCTTCAAACACCTTGCAGTGATGTCAGTGGAGTAGAAAAATCCGTCACTTTCCACCCTATTAATGTGTCTATATTGCAAAATATAATAATGGTGGCTATACATTTTATAGATTTTCAAACCTTTAAAGCAGTCAGATATCTGATAGATATCCAAAATGCGGGTCCAGATTCCTTGTAGACATCGACGGGGCTTCAATCGGTGCAAATATGAAATCTCTACGACACCACAAATTTTCACTCAAATTTCTAAAAAAAACCCTGGACTATAGTCCATGAAAAATTTTCGGAGGACCCAAAAATTCATGTCGATATTTCACCCAAATTTCTATTTAGAACCTTCAAACACCTTGCAGTGATGTCAGTGGGTAGAAAAATCCGTCACTTTCCACCCTATTAATGTGTCTATATTGCAAAATATAATAATGGTGGCTATACATTTTATAGATTTTCAAACCTTTAAAGCAGTCAGATATCTGATAGATATCCAAAGTGCGGGTCCAGATCAATGTTCCCTCTAAGCTGTGCGCCTGCGCACATGACAAGAAAACGCCGCGGCAGCAATTTCCAGCCACCGCGCCGTGTTTTTGAGTTTTAAAAAACACTGATTTTGCTGTGTTTTGTCTTGGGTGACATCTGTGAAACCAGTGTTTATTCTAGGCCTTCTTAGGGGGAATTCACCCCCCCAAAGTTTGAAAATTCCTTTCCAAATTTTTTTAGATGTTGGCTGGAGGAATGGAAATTCCCCCAAACGTGTGGAAACTCAAACCTTGCCCCTCCCAAACATTTCAAAATCACCCCAATGTCAAGGGGGCTAGAATAAACACTGTGTGAAACAATTCAGGTGCTCAGGCATGAAAGTGTGCCGATTTATCGTTTATCGATTATGTCGACAATGCTCCTCGATCCCCATAAAATTCTCAACGGTTTTGCTCAGATCCCACGATGACTGATTATAACAACCCGAGTTGTGGACTGGCCGGGTCCCTCGAGTTTACGCTGACGGATGGGAGGGGAGAGACTGGAAGCGACAGCCACAATTATTATTTATTCCTGTGACGTGTTTGACGCTCAGATATCGACTGATGCTCAACTGCTGGCAGTCGCGACCGGCAAACCGACCGACCTTCCCGGAACTGCGCGAGCAGATCGAAAAGATGAGGGACTCGTTAACAAGCACTCCGGGCTCGGTCACGAAAGTAGTTCCCATCGACGAGTCGCTCTTTTACAAGGATTCGCAACGAGACGACGATGACAGCAGCGGACGTGAAACCTACGATTCGGGAATTATGCCCAGAAACGGTTGATCCGTGATCGCACGATCTAACCAGTGAAACTGATAACCACACAAACTGTCATACTTCTCAGAACATTCATCGACCATGCCAATCGAGTCTTTGAAGACGAGGACACGAGCAGGGCGCGATTTGTAGGGGGATCTTCCTCCCCACTGCCCAACTACATCCCCCACTGCTGCATTCCCCTAACAACTACATCCCCCAAGCTCGACATGTGCCCCCCCACTGCTCCAGGTCACAAATCGCACCCTGGACACGAGTACCAAACTGCTGTACATGTAGATCCTGCTCAGTAACTTTGAATTAACTGTTGAAAACTATTTTTTTAAACATCACCGACTAATTTTTAAAAATTCTTCTGATTTCTCAATGCATTGTATATTTGTGATTTTATATTTGTATTTTTATTGTCAACATATCCTAATCCGCTTCCACACAATAAATTCCTTTAATAAGTCATGGATGATTTCTGTGAATGACCTGTCTCCCTCCAGCATAATTAGTGAAGGGCCAGCCAAAACCAACATGAAGGAAACTGGTACTGTCCTGTAACGGTAACCAATTGAAATTATTCTAAAAATATTGGTAATAAACACAAAACGATTTTGGTGGATACAGTTTTAATATACACAAAAAGGCTTCATCATCAATACTGTACTTGTTTGCTTAGTCTAAATATAAACAAAACAAGTTGTTTTAGTAACTTTGAACACGAAGGCGTACAATTATATGCAGTCAATTTGCGTTAATTTCTCAATTGATTCCTGTCAGAACAACCAGTTACGTTGGCCACCTCACTTGCCAAATATATTAGTACACTTCAATTTCATACAGCTGCCTGTGACTGCTGAGTTACATTGACCGCACACTTCATGGCATCAGCCAGCGACATTATGGAACTGATGGACAAACCACTTGGTCTTAGAACATTGAACAGAGAAGGAAATGTCTGGACTTCTGCAAAATAGAAGCATGCAAACAACAGCTTATAACATTCCGGAAAATACCCTGAGACACACTTTTGCGATTTAATGAATTCTACTGCAGATTTTTGCTCTTCATATCTCCGCTGAGTTAAAAATCTTAACAAGGCACAATTTTACCTATTAACAGACAGATAAATATGACAACATCTCCCAAATACAGCCTTGGTATTTACAAGAGGGAAGCAGAGCAAATTCCTGGTCATTGCTTCATGCTGGCATCAGTTTATTCCAGGGATGTTAGTCCTTGGTCTTGGATCTGGCCTTAGGGACTCTTTAAGAACCAGTTTCAAGTCCTTGGTCTTGGCCTTGAGGGTTGAGTCCTTGTTAACATCCCTGGTTTATTCAACTATCTGACATGGCATAATGAAACAAATACAACTTTCTTCTCTCCCACTGGCTGACTCTCAGATAACACCCCAGCACATATAGCTAATTATTGCAGTTAGCTGACCCTGAGACAAAACAATATATACATATGCTAAGAACAAAACAACATACATACGCTGAGACAAAACAATATACATATGCTGAGAAAAAACAACATACACGCTGAGACAAAAAATATACATACGCTGCAATCCCATTTGAAGCAAGGCTCTTGGATGAGGAATACCGTACCACGAAAGAAATGCTGCCAATAAATTGTAGCATTGCTCTGCTATCCCAAATCTTCTCCGCTAAAGTAACTTGCCAAAACAGGACCAGCACCTTCAGCAAATAACAAAAACTTCTAAAAATTGGCAATTAAGCAAGAACATTCAATAAATCGTGCAGTAATTTTCATGACTTTCTTTCACTTGTTAGAGGGGTAACCCAACCAACTACATTGAAGTTTCTTCTTCACATTGTGAACCGGTGGCATGGCCAGGATTTCTGGAAGGGGGGTTTTGAAAAAAACTTCTAAATAACCGCCAATTTTAAGAAAATCGCCTCAAAAATAAAAATGCATGGGAATACATCAAAAAATTTGTTAGAGGGGGTTTAACCCTAAAACTCCCCTGAAGTTTCTTCTTCTGCTGTGAACAGTATTCTCTTCTTCTTCATGTGCCATGTATTCGTACGTTGTCAACCATGGATTTCCACTCTTCTCTGTTTCTGGTTTTCCTTATCAGTTCAATTTTGTCTTTAGTTCTTGTTGTTTTTCTTAGACTGTCTGTATATGAACAGTATTACCTACTTAGTTTAAATATGTAAAATGGGAACATGGCAGAACTACATGCATTATTAACTGACACCAAATCAACAAAGATTGTATACAGATTCAATCTAAATAAAAATTAAAACCAAATAAATTATCTGACTTAAGATCCTTAAGATCCTAGACTGTTGCTTTTGACGATGCATAGCTACTTTACCTTGAAGCCACGATGCAAGGTTTGCTTCGACTTTGCTTTGGCATGAGATGAAAAATTCAGGATTTACGAGACGCGAGTGCGGAAAATTCTCCTTTGCCCTCTGATAAAATGCCACAATCAACTTCAGCTGCCAAAGGTCAATAGGTCGACAAGATTTGTCCAAATGAGAAAGATTCTGGAGCAAAAACCAACGTCAAATCAAAGACAGCTCAACAATATATCATAGGGGCCATCCAAATATTACGTATGCATTGAGAGAGTAGGGGTGTCAATTACAGGTACCCTAAATAGCATAATCTCCATTGTGACCTCTTATCTCTACACCCAACTAAATAACCATGCTGGCCCCTCTGGGCCCTGTAACTAACGATTCTATCAGGGATGGAGGGTATGATGTTGACACCCCCATGGGAGAGGGGCAAATTCTGGATGGCCCCACATGCAGAAAATGAAATGAAGGAACTTCACCATGTAATGTAAAGTAATGTAAAGTAAAAAATAGGATACATATTTGTATTTGAAATTTTAAATAGCCAAGATAATAATATTGAAATACACATCGTATTAGGTGTCGAATGAAATCAAGCACTCTATGGAGGCAGTGTTTTCGGGCAATTACTGAAAACTGAATATGATGGACAGAAAGATGTAAAATGCACTCCAAAATCCCCCTTATTTACCCAAATTTCTCACCTCTCCTCATTCACCCAACATTTCTCACCTCTCCTTATTCACCCAACATTTCTCACCTCTCCTTATTCATCCAACATTTCTCATCTCCCCTTATTCACCCATCTTTTCTCATCTGACGAAATTGACAATTAGTGTTTTAACTGTCCGTAGGTCACCATGAGAATTTGAAGCCACAGCTAAAACTATGCTATAAACTTACGTGATGCAGGCTCAGAAGAGTGGATAGAATTTCAAGCTTCTCGTGTGAGACACATTCGTACAGAACCTGAGAAAGCATCTGCGACAGGTGAGACTGCTAAACAATAGTAACAGAAAAGACATTCAGGTATGCAATGGTACATTAAAAAGGTAAAGGTAGTCCCGCAGGGATATTTTTACACCCACCTAACACCCCCCACAATTTGAGGTCGACACCCCCAAAATTTGGTAATGCGACAATGGTATGTATACAAAATGCATACTAATTAGCTCAGAATACCCCCCCAACCAACTTTTATTGTCAGATGACCTTTTTTTTGCTTGTCAGCCTTTTTCGGGCAGAGACTTAAAAATTCCGACACCCCCAGATTTTCCAGACACCCCCAAATTCAAAATCCTAGAAATAACACTGTAGTCCCGTACTCAAATGAGCATAGGGCGGCCTGGCGCTGACCTCTGTGTACTAGACAAGCAGCAACGCAGGTGGTTTATGCCATTAATTTAGAGTACTGCAGTTTGCCATTGCTTTCTCTGGACCCATGCTTTACCTTCACCGCTTAATGCCGCTACCAATCTATTCACGCGAAAGCAATGACTGGTTTGGTTGGCTGCTAGCACTATGGCTCAAACCCAGGACAGTCACCCATCCAAGAATGAGCCGTGCTCGGTGTTGCTTAACTACGGCATTCTGACGGGAACAGGTCGCACAACCCAAGTAGGTTGATTAACAGGACTTTCAAACCCCATTACTAAGCCATACGCCAAACATTTCTCATCAAATATTACAGCCAATTATATAAACTTCAAACAAAGAAAAATATAAGTGTTCATATAACTATGAAGTATAATTGCTTCTTATTAGACAAAAATCTTTTTCCAAAAATTAAAATATGAGTTACCAATAAACAATCACAATGATAATAAGATCTACAGGGTGGCACAAAAAACCCGGACTAGTCACATTTAGGTTTACATTTAATATAGTTAGGGTTTTTTGCACCACCCTGTAATGCAGAATTAAAATAATTACCAAGAGATGGTTTCCCCGTAGTACTCTAATTTTCATGATACAGATACTCGTTAAAAAATCATATGAAAGTGAACTACATTGAAGAAACTGATGACAGATTTGGGGAACTAACATCACTGTTTTCAGCGGTGCAGAAAAATTCTGCGAATCCAAGTACAAATGGATCGCTCGTAAACGATCTAATTTCGGCCGCCTTCAAAAATCAAAACAGAAAAACAAAAAAGTTCAACAGCTTCAAGCTAAACTACAGTAGAACCTCGTTATATCGAAGGTCAAGGGACCGTGATAAATACTTCGATATATCCGAGGTTCGATATATCCGATTCCTGTATCGTTAACACTGTTTTGGCGGGACTGGCGCTCAAACTTCGATATAAACGTGACTGCGATATAAGCGAGTTCGATATAACGAGGTTCTACTGTAATGAATGATCCACTTAAACAGACAATAAATAAATTCTCAGTAAAGTGATAAAGTGACATCACACCAGCGAAAAGCACAAATTCTGCATATGCAATGGATTAGAATACAACAAACACTGACTTTGAGGATCAGTTGTTTTCAAATTGTACAGACTAAAATAGCAGAACATCACAATTGTGCGTATATGTATAGGTGGCGCCGCGTGTGGCTGCCGTGGTATTTTGATCCTGCGATTTAAGTGCGTTTTCGTCGGACTATTTTCACTTTTGGCTTCTCATTATGTACTAAAATACGTATTATTTGACGGTTCATCCGGATGGACTTTAACTCTGTTGCATGTTCATGCAGCCCACCTGTGGACGAGTCAACACAATAATCTGAATGTTACTTACTTACTTACTTACTTAATTGTCAATCTGCAAACATAAATCAACCCTACCTTAAGGACTTTTCCAAACGTCTGCTCCCTTATCAGCGACTGTGCCAGTAAACTTTCATAACCCTTCAAGAAGACACCAGAAACCAGTAAAATTTCATTCTCTGCATGAATTTTGTACTGTAATGTTCACCAATCCCATGTAAATATAACTTGCCTTCCATTTCTGCTATTAATTAGGCAATGAGAAAAGGTATAAAGAAATAAGCAATTTTATTTTCTCTGCGACGATTTCTAGCCAGCATTCGTGAGGAAAACACCAAAACAAATTCAGTGAAAGTAAGTGACACAGATCGTAAAAAAAGCATTTCAAGAGTGCAATGTTGCTGAAACACTCTCAGATCTGTGCACCGCAAAATATCACACATAAATGCAGATAACTATATTCCAAGAAATTGTCTATCACACTCATATATCTACCAGCTTTGATAATTAATCACAGGCCGATTAACCAGTGTCAACACCTGCTCTTAACCTTTGTAAGGACTATCAATGCCATGCCCTGCATTAAAAATGACAGCAGATTTTGTCAATAAACACAGATCATCCTTTAAAAAAACTAAATACCTTAGGATCTTTTTCAAATGAAAGATGTCCAACCCTCTGCTTGACATAAAGATATCCATTGCCTTTCAAAAGCCTTCTACACAGCAAACACACAAACAGTTAATCATATAATTAATATTAACTAGTGATCAGACTCACATCCTTAACCATGTTCTCTCTTAAAAGAATATGGAAGCACAGTTCCCAAGTCAGAATTTACCGTACGCACATATCCTCTCTGCTCTTCTCCCCACAACAGAAACATGGACACCAAAGGCTTCCAACCTGAAATCCAAAGAGACCTTCGACACAAATTCCCTTTGCAGCAGCCAGGTATTTTCCCAGCTACAGGTGGTAATTCTCAATTACCACCTGTAGCTGAGAAAACACCTGGCGCCGTGTCTCAATGTTTGGCCATGTTGTCCGTCTAGGGCAGTGGTTCTCATACTGGGGTCGGTGGTCCCATAGGGGACCGCCGAGCGGTTTCAGGGGACCGTAAAGGGATTACTTTCTCAAGATATCTCACCAACACAAAACACACTGATGGCCCTAAGAGTGCTGATTCCATTTGATTTTAAATTTGATGACTAAGATTTGCAATTTTCTGATTAAATAATTGATTGACAAAAGTTAATTACAGCTATTTAAAATTCAAATTTTATAAGGTACGCAAGTCATCAACAAAATTTCTAAGGAACCACCACCACAGAAGAAACCCTAAAAAGCTAGAGAACCGCTGGTCTAGGGGGATGATGTCCCTGCATCTTTCGCTGTCACAGAGATATGGCATTAGCCCCCCCCACCCACCAACTCAACATGGAGGCATACTTGTAGCTGACCTAGAAAAAGATGAACGGACAGACCAAGCAAGTACCGCATGATCCGGGCTTCCCTCTTGCCACCCTGCGAAAACAGGTCATCATCACGCAACACGGCTGGAACGCGACGCTACAGCCCAAGCTCACTAGGAGCATCCGATGATGATGCACACAAAACAACTTCAAAAACCAAACGATGAACAGAATTTGCGCGAAAAAGACAAAGCACAAAACAAAACACTCACTTCAGTCGATCCCAGTTGCTGTCAACTTTAAACTCGACTGGCCAGTAGCGGGGACCTCTCACCCTTACCTACGAAAAAACAACAACACACAAACTAGGGAAGAGGCCAATAACTGAATCATAGAGAAAATATGAGCATTTCTATTCTACCCAGAACATTGCATTCCTACTTGAACCAAGAATGGCCTCTAGGGATGGTTAACTACACACAGGTCTAACAAAGCAATGAGTACCAACTAACTAAGTATTGAGGGCACCAAAAATTATATATATATATATATTATATTATATTATAATATATATATATATATATATATATATATATATATATATATATATATATATATATATTATAGTCACTTCTGATAGCTGATGAAGTTCAGGAAGCATGTATGGAGCCAAAACTTCAATCGTTCGACCATCCTGTCAATTGTAACAAGCATAGTATTACGATTCTTCATACTTTTGTGTATATAATGTGCATGAACATTCGCAGTATGTAAAGAAATAAACGTCCCTATAGGATCTCTTATGAAGGACTACTTGGCATGATTCCAACTAGCAGTAGCTGGATAAAATAATCAGTAGTAAACTTAGTTATAGTAACTGAAACTGAACTAAATAATAACCGACAAATTTGAAAAAACTGCATCAGATAAAGAACAATAATAAGATGAGACAAGCTGAAAATGAAGCACTTGAATAGAAATATTATTGTAGCAATGCAAAATCTTGTCACGGTTTTCTTCCCATTCCTAAATTTACTCAAATCTATTTTTATTTGCTTTCTATAACAGACGCCACACACACTCTGGTCCAAAATCTGTCTCTCAAAAGTTTTCAAGAGGCTCACAAGATCTCCCATAAACATCTCTGACATCTGCTTCTAATGTACATTCCATAATTAGATGTAAGTGTGTAAATATGTGTTTGCTTGTGCATGTGTGTGTGTGTGTGTGTGCACACAGAATTTCTGTACATATGCAAGTAGAAAATTGCAAATACGAACTATTTAACACCATTGATAGCAAGGATAAAATTTGAAATAACCTCACTGCTGTAACCAAGACATCAACTTTTGATTTGATTGCATTACAGGACAAAATCACTTTTTAAAAAGACGACATAGATAATCCTTCACAATTGCCCAAAACCTTTACAGTTTGTATTTTCTAAATAACAATCAACACCTTATAGACAACTTCAAGTTCAACGTAGCACGCTTTGCTTGTAGCGACATCCCTGGGAATAACCAAGCGCCTCTCAACAGCTAGCACGTACAGATGGCGAAATGCCTGGAGGTGATACCTGAAAGCATAGCATCATGAATTCAAATGAAATCAAAACATACATTGAGTGAATCTCTGAAGCGAAACATCGTACACCGAAGCCACCATGCAAACATTGACTGAAGGAAACGAGAAGCAAAAAGCAATAATGACGTGTATAGCAACAAACTATTCTTAACCCCATTAACTGTGTATTTAACTGTAACTCAATGTAAAATGGACAGATATATCCGGGATCCCCAGTTAAGGGGTTAATACATCAACAACAACAACAACAACTGAGTTTCTTCATAAAATGTTATGCTCTTCAGACTGCTATGTAACCTCACAATTAAGCTAAAGCACCAAAGAGAAGAGATACAGAAAACAAAGGAAGAACATAACCTATCGAACTTAATTCAACCATAACCATTTATTATATTATTTAATTAGAAGGTTGGAAAGTTCTGCGGTGTTTACCTATTGTCATTGCTGTGATTTGGAAATCTTGGATAGAAAGCACACAGCATTGCAGCCACAGACTCTGGACTGGTGCTTAATGTATACCTAAAAACCAAAAACATACGTCAAATGAAACGTGACGAAAAGACCAACTGTACCAACCTCTAGTGCTTGGTGGTGAAAGGGTTAAATGATACAGCACCTCTTAAAGTAGAATACTCAGATATCTGCATTGCCTATGGGACTTAATCAACTCTATACAGTCGGCCACCAAGTCAACAGAAAACAGCATCCGTGGCTAAAATAATTAACACTCGGTGGTCGCAATTTTGACTACAAATTTCAGCAAAGAACCATTGCGGTCTTCGTAGTGCTACGTGCAGCATTGAAACAACATGAGCTTACGCGACAAGATGCCCAACAACTGATTAACCCTTTTGCTGCAGTGATTTGTATAACCAATAGGTCATGAAACATGAAACCAGAATTCTGGTTTTATGGGTCCATAGGGTTAAGAAACACTCACTTTCCTCCACCAAGAAACAGGAGTCCACACGCCATTCCGACAGCCATGTGCGAGCCATACGTCACCGGTGTACCAATACGAGACCGCAGTACTCGACACAAACGCAGAACAGACAGGTCCCCACTACCGGCCATCACCTGTATCAAATTTTCACACAAACAAATGACAACAACTTCCTTAAATGAAGCAGGCTGCTCAGTTGCACTGTGCAGATTCAGCAACAAAAATGCATCTTTCAATGGATTTAAACGATTCAAATTAACCCTTTCACTTCCACTACGACATATTAGCACATCACAAAACTAGTGCTCCATGCCCCATAACAACATGTAAACCTGTAATCGTACTGGTTGATGTTGGCACAGAGAGGATTTATGGCAATTTGCCTGTGGGAGTGAAAGGGTTAAGATGAATTGATAAAACAAAGGCTACAACACGATGGCCATAACATCAATAATAATTACAGTAGCACCATTAATATTAATATTTTGATTTATTTTTAATAACAGCACAATAAATTACTTTAGCTGCACCCACCATCGCTAAACAGACAATTATCACGCTCAGGCAGTTCTCTACCGTAGTCTTGCCCGCTTGTTCGATAAGGACAGACATCGACATCAGTCGAAGGATCTTTATGGCCATGTCGTACTGTACAGAAACATCAATTTACATCGTACTGTACAGAAACATAGGTTCACATCGTACTGTAAAGAAACATTGATCTACATCGTACTGTACAGAATACAGAAACATCGATTTACATCGTACTGTACAGAATACAGAAACATCGATTTACATCGTACTGTACAGAAACATAGGTTTACATCGTACTGTAAAGAAACATCGATTTACATCGTACTGTACAGAAACATCGATTTACATCGTACTGTAACAGAAACATCGATTTACACAATTAAAATGAACACTTGTAACCAAGCCACAATTGATTCACTTTGTACGAAAACCCAAGAGACATCCGAATCAAATACCACAAGAAAATCAGCCCATTAAACTAACCACAAGGGCATTCAATTAAATTATATGAAGAGCTAAATAATTTTATGACTGGTGCCCAAGGGTGCTTTTGAAATCGATAGTTGTCATGGGCCGCCATTTGAATAACCTGAACTACACCCTGCCAGTTTCCATCCCATTGAAATAAGGAGGATCAATTTTGGTCCATCTTTACAAAAACAGACTGAAAAAACCATCTGCTTAAGTCATATCCCGGATAAATCACCATTTTACATTTATGCTATTTTTAAATACGCTTATGCAAATAGTCCAGTATACAATACAAATAAATACAAATTGAGCAAATGTATCAAACTGAATACAAATGTAAAATTTTTCTGTCATACCCCTGTAAAGCGCCCTTGTTTTTGGTTATGCTATGGGCTTACATTTGAATAACCTGCAAATAGTCCAGTATACAATACAATACAATCTGCCATTGAGCAAATGACTATCAAAAAACTGAATACAAAGTAAAACTTTAGGAGTCATACCCCCTGTAAAGCACCCTTGTTTTTGGTTATGCTATTTTTACGGCGCTATGCAAATAGTCCAGTATACAATACAATACAATACGCCATTGAGCAAATGACTATCAAACTGAATACAAAGTAAAACTTTAGGGAGTCATACCCCCTGTAAAGCACTCTTGTTTTTGGTTATGCTATGCTTACGGTGCTTTGTCCAGTATACAATACAGTACAATACACCATTGAACCTACGAGGGTGCTGAACACATCCGAATTGCACGATCCGGCGTACTTAAGTCCGACAGCCATGCATCCACCGGCCATGATGTTACAGTACGCCTGACTGTCGAGAAATCAGATTGAAGGCACAAAGTTAGCAAAAGATCGCAGCTCGTATTTTCGCTTGAAAATGAACAGCATCGAATGCGTCGCCGAAACAACTTCGGTTCTTACAAAAATTCCAATAAAACCATTAGTGGCAACAGTCAAGAGGAATCAAGAAGAGGACAAAATACAATCAGCAAATCCAATTGGCTATTTGTTTCACTCTGCACAATGATCCACTCATAAACCAACTCAAAAACAATCACTGTTTACTTACATATGTAAAGTTAAAAAGTAAAACAGAAAATCTACGATAGTGCCAACACTTGTATTATAATGCCAGGAAACTAGGCATTTATATAGTGCCTTTTCTGGTTGAACGCGCAGAAGGGCTACCCCACTATGACCACCTTAATGGGAAATAAGTATGCTTTCACGTGTCTCAGAAAGAGTGTCATGAAGCTTTTGACTTGTAAGCCTGCATGCAAATGCTTGAATCAAGTGCACATTCTGGGGGTCAGACCGACTTTTAAACGATCAAAAAAGACTCAGATAACAATGTTAGTTCCTAATCTAATCTACAGGTCTTTACCTCATTGTTTCAAAGTCGATATCACAGTCTGGATCTTTTGAATACTTCCTCCTGTCAAACGCATACTGTGCAACAATCTATAGAAAACATAAATTTCGAGTGACCATAAGGTTTCCTATCTATCTATCTATCTATCTATCTATCTATCTATCTATCTATTATTATTATTATTATTATTATTATTATTATTACTGACAATTTCATATAGCGCAATACACATAGCGAAGGCTAAAGTCAAGAGCGCTTTACAAGGGACCCTAATAGGAAATGCTAAATAAATATGTCTTAAGGGTCAAATGCAATATCACCAGCTTCAAATAAAAGTCTATAGCTGACATTTTCTTAATCGTTAACCATAGTTCTGTTAGGGGGGTGGGTGTGACCAGAGTGGTAACAATGTTGGGCAATGGAGCAGAAAGTCACGGGTTCGAGACCCGCAGGAGCCCTAAGGTCGACTCAGCCTTCTTTCACCAGATGGCGATGGCTACAGAGTAGCGGATTAATCCGCAGAGTAAACAGGCACGTTGCATGAAAACACTGGCCCCGTATCGTGTAACTTGCACCAGTCGCCTGACTGAGCGCCTTGGAAATGGAGATCAGCACCACCCTATGAGCCTTGAGGTTAGCCTCGAAAGCTCGGGAAGGAAGGGCTTTACCACTTTTACTATAGTTCTGTTCAGTTGGAAGTAATTCTTTGCAAAACTACTAACAGATAAATGTAACCTGTAATCTGTAAATGTAACCTGATAGCTCACCTGTGGCAGGTTACCTCTTATCCAAGCATGAGTCGGTTCTATCGACTGCCACATTATCAGACTTCGCGACATCGTCTAAAGCAAAGAACACTAGAAGCATTAACGAAGCAACCACAAACAACTGCCATCAAAATCCAACCTATCAAAAGGTAGACAACTCCAAATAGTATCATCCATGGATACCTACTGTACGTGAATATGTAATAAGACAGACAGATGCAAGAAATGATAACAGAATAGGACAAACCACATCGCAAACCTCTGTTCATATATTTGCATATCTTTTCCTTGACTTGTGTTGGTATTTTTCTCGTCCTTTAAGAGCCTTTCATATTTTACCACTTCTGTACAGCGGCTTTTACCACGGTCATCTGTCCATTATTTTCCATAGACATATGCCACTGTTGAACGTTTACAGTCTGTCTTTTCTTTCTGCTACTATTATCAGGTCATCCATATGAAGAATGGCAGCACACATTATACATAACTTCTGCCTTATAGATGGAGAAATCGTTTAATGTAGGGTAAAGTAGTAATGAAAACAATTTACCCGAAGCATGAGTAAGTCAGGACGCACCAAGTCGAGCAGCGATTGCGTGTCTGGGGCGACAAACCACTCTGCCACTGAACTATCATAAAAAATAAAACAGATTTTATAAAATAATAAACATAGGAGAGGAATTAACATCACTCATTTCCCCCAAAACACGCACACACACACACAGAATGAGTTACAATTTCTTGTCCTGTCTCTCTTTATTACCAGAGTAGGTTTGTTAACTTTAACAGTACAGTCTCAAAGCTTCCTGTCATCTTAGCCTTTCTAAGACAACAGAACCATAAAGGAACTACTTTGGGACATCAAAACAATCACTAAAAAATCTACGATGGCAGCTCCAACAACCTGTTATTAGTGTTGAAAAACATCAGTCCAAGGGCCAACGTGGCTCCGGGCCCAGTAACGTCAACGTTGACACAGTCACCCTCTTTGATCTGGTAACTTGGAGATTTATAACGGTCCCGATAAGAGGCTGTCTACAAAACACGAAAGAAGCATGCTTCCTATTAGAGCAGCCATTAAAATTTCAAACTGAAATTACAGTCTTGTCTCGTCTGCCAAACAATTACTTTAACCCTTTGACTACAACAATCCAGATAACCAATAGGTTATGAAGCTGAATTATCGGCCTTGCGAGGTGAAAGGGTTAAGCCATCCTCAACCATTCAGAACTACACAACAATTAAAATGCAAAGGTCAACTAAATCAATTAAAATTAATGTGCAATCCACAGTACATGTACATGACAATGTAACAAATCGGTGTTTAAGATCGCATAAATAAAGTGGCAAAATTTCAAATCTACATTCAAACCATAACTGTCAAAACAATTCACACTCATTTTATTTCCCCTGTAAAATGACGTCCAAGTCTTATTATTTCATTCACCTTTGACATTCAAACACTTTATAAACCAAATGTATCGTCGCCAGAATCTGGAAAATAACGGCAAAATGCGAGACAGTGAGTGCTTCAGATCGGATAAACTCAGACTAACCAACGGTCTCTTCTGTCCACCAACCATGTAATGATACAACTGATCGGGCATTCCCATATCGGAGAGGCCGAGAACCTCGGAGCCTTTCTGAAAGTGAACAAAATTACAACCAAACCATTACCGTTAAGAATCCAAGAAAAGTGTCTGCACAAAAAGAAAATCATCGTAACAGCGGAACAAAAATTGTCCGTATGTCTGTTTACTGAGAAATTTTAGCCATGTAATTAATGAGAAACAGCAAATACACCATAAAATAATCAGATTACAGAACTAGTAGTAGAAGGCACAAGAATGCACAGACCAAGAATATCTTGGTTAGATAAGATCCATAGGTAAAATGGTTTTTTACGGAAAACAATGAAGGTGTCACTTATCCGCTATGACAGCCAACCGTCCAGAGTGATGATGGAGTGTGCCATAACGTAACTTGTGGCATGAAATGATAAGTCATCGCAGGACAGTATCAATCAATCAATCAATCAATCAATCAATCAATCAATCAATCAATCAATAAATCAATCAACCAATCAATCAATCAATCAATCAATCAATCAATCAATCAATCAATCAATCAATCAATCAGTAAGTATGAAACGAAACTTAATAGGTAAAGCTCCTACATACCCCAAGCATAACAAATCCCAGAGCAAGACCAGCAGCCAGCGAATAAGATTCGCGATCCGCGCTATTCTCCATTTCTGGACCAGGAGGGCGGCCTAAAAAAAAACATCCGACAGCCGGTCATTAGACAAGAAAGTTCCTCAGTCACAAAATGAAGCGATCTCACACACGCAGCATAGAAACACTCCCGAGCATGAACCACACCGAGCTCCACAAACACCAGCGCAAAAACTTATGCAAATATCAACACAGAATGCATGCAAGTTCTCGATGGAAATCTTCAGTAACAATAGCAGAAATGATAGAAGCTTTCAAACAAAAGCTGAAAACTACACTGCACATTTCTATTGTTAGGTGTCCTAGTAGTACTTTGTACAACATGCCACCACAATCAGTCATCATCACTGTCACCGTTATCATCATCATCATCGTCATCGTCATCATCATCATCATCATCATCATCATCATCATCATCATCATCATCATCATCATCATCAATACATGGGAAGAACAATTTATCATATTGCAGTCTTAGTAGTTAACACAAATCAGTCTTGAATAACTTAGTGCAATTTTGCGGATAAAGGTGGCAAGCAGATGGAAGAAATCTCGCTTCAGCATCTAAACCAGTCACAGTAGAGGACTCACCGATCTCCGCCAGAAGAACTTCGGCCATGTGCCTCTGGGCAGTTCCCTGATAGACAAGACCAACTCCTAAGATGGCTGCCACCTGGACGTTATGTGGAACGTCCAAGTTCGGTGGATGTCGGCGGCAGGAGCGCCGCGATGTGGATGCTCAGCAGCTTCGTGATGCCGATGTCCATTGTGCCTCTCCTAGAAATAAAAATCATCATCATCATCATCATCATCATCATCATCATCATCATCATCATCATCATTGCCAACTCATTAGTGGCAATAGCCATTCAGAAAACATTTCCAGGCCTTTTTGTCTGATGCTAGTTTTCTTCCTTCTGCAATTGACAACTGTTTTGCTTTCAGATCTTCTTTTATGACGTCTACCCATTTTTCTCTCGGCCTGCCTCTTCCTTTTTCCATCATGGATTGCCGTCAAAATTATCATCGTTGTCTATGACAAAGATCTTTCTGCAGTAAATCAAGCACATTGGCCTGTATGCCATCCTTGAAGATCATATTTCCTCACCCGTACCTAATGGGTTAACATACATATCCAAGGTTGTCACAGAAAGACTAGAGCCAGAATCCAACCCATGACCCTCTGCCTGTTGGCACACACCTTTACAACTACACCAGAACCCTTTCCATAATAGCATTGATGTTGATGCACATTTCACTTAATAACACGAGTCATAGTTCATTGTTGTGGTAGCATTTTTCTGAATGATTATTCAGAAGATTGAGGTGCTATATAAATGTTCTTCCACATGACCTTATATTAGGCATCGGGTCCATGACAGCATGTAACTTACTAATTTAACAAGTAAATAAGGAGACATATGCATACTTCACTTACACAGGGACACTACACTCATCTTTATTACATTTACGCTGCTTTAGTTTTCAGAAGGCTAGGTTTTTTCTCTCCATAATTTCTACACAATTTCCATAAAACATAAACAGAGTAACTTATGCATTATTAAGCCTATATACTTGTCTAATAATAACATAGTATCTACTCAGAGGATGGTTGAGAAAGAAATAGGAAATTGTTACTGAAATTGGGTCCCGCATGAAGGGAGTACATAATGATAACAGACATAAATTAAGAAATTAGTTTCACATAATGATAACAGACATAAATTAAGAAATTAGTTTCATAATTGAAATTTAAGTAAAAATTATCAAACATAGCATATAAATGTTTGTAACAAAGCATCTCAAGACTGTTTAGCATAAAGCACAATTCAGTACTAATAAAATGCAATTGCCACCTCAAGAAAGTCAACGCTAGTTCTGTTGCAAACATATACTAACCTGTTTGCAGAGATTCCTAGAAGGAGACCCATGCTTGTCATCTCATGACCCTAAAAAATTATGGCCACAAAAAATTAAACTAAAAGATCTCTTAAATCAATCAAAGCAAGATATACAAGCTTGGAATGAATAAATTGGTCTTGAGCATGAGTACAAGTGCATGAGAACCAGGTACAAGTACAGTACATGGATGGGTCCAAAGTACTAGTACTTGCATTGTATATAAATATCTAAAATAAAGTCGCATGGTGCTGCTATTTCAAAAACTCATTAATGAATAAAACCGAAAGCACTTGAAAATAATTATATAAAATTATGAAGCAGATGAACTAAAAATGCTTTGCTGGCAACAAGGAGACAAAATTAAATACAACTTCTGTTTGACTACCACATGTAAGACAGACGTAACTAAATCCTAAATCATTTACATCGTTAAAATCACGATAAACATTAACTCAGCATTGACTCGTTAACATAGGCACCATATAACGCATAATAACAATATGTCTAGTAATTCTGACTTCTGCAGCTTCACCTTTATCAGATAATCATGAACACTCAAGGTAGGCAGGTTTGACAGGTGGCCGTTGAGACCTTGACCCATTAGAAATCCTGCATGCTCGTTGGTCAGGCTCTCACTTCGTGCCTTGTTTAAAAGGATCCAAGTTGACTCCATCTTAAAAGGAAAGATGAATCTTTAACTAAAGGCTACAGATACAGTAAATTAGCAAATATAAATAAGTAAGTAGATAAGCATAATGGAAGCTTTAAAATATAAGACCAAAACAAAATCATTCATTTAAAATACTAAAATTCAACAACATGCAATTGATAGTTGAAGAAAAAAAATTTGACTAAAATACACCAAGATTTCAAAAAACAAAAGATAAGTGCAGATTTGTAACAATATTTCACATGTTGCCGTGAAAACTGAAAGAGATTTCATGGTAACACCGAGGTTCATGAAATGAAATCATTAGAGTTCTACTGTCATTAATTAACAAGACCTGCAAATTGCTTGAAATTCGTAATCCAGCAGCCACTCCATTGTGAAACTGCGGCCAGTGACTCATGTTCACAGGAACCTCAATGTGCGTCATTTCGATTGTAGCATTGCTAAGACAAAGAAACTGAAATCTAAACAATTCACCCTCCAAAATTATGAAAATTCAGTAACATACTTTCAGACAGCAATAGTTATAGAAATAAACAGTGATGCTACTGTATATCTGTATTTTCCTTGAGGCGAATCTTAAGCCTCCCACGAGTACCGACAATTGGTAAGGTATAAAATATTTGTTGTTCACTGTAGACATGTTATTGTCTCGTGTGAGTCGAATTTTCGGGAGGATATTTATAAGTACAACATCAAACTCGTTAGAATTGTTAGGAGACTTTTACCGTGGAGGGGCCCGACCAGTGAGACACAGTTTTGGGATCGGCAGAGCCTCGGTTGGAACCGGACTGTACGTCCGAAGTGTCAACATTCCTCTGTAAAGATAGAGAGAAAGACAAAATCTGGCCAATACATTCTACAAACACTCAAGTTAAACAGTCACTATTTCACTGCATACTCAAAATGTCATGCTTTTTCTACTATATATTCTTCTCTTTATTGATATGCAGTAATCATAGCGGAACACTTCTGAAGTGATTCTTCAGAAGAGACGTATATGAATATTCCATTACATTACATTGCATTACGTTACATATCCATCTAAATGGGTTCCAAACATTAACAATGTCCAATGGTTGCAATGATCAAAACACTCTTAATGTATAACGTTCAATTTTCTGGTTGTCCAAGAATTCTATAACTAAAAGTTTTTTATTATTATTATTATTATTATTATTATTACTAATATTATTATTATTATGATCATCAAGATCATTGTCCTCATCATTGTTGTCATCAAGATCATCATTAACATCATTAGTGAATTACAGAAAGAGCAAAGAAATAATAATAATTCTGCATTTTCAATAGTGGGATAGCACACATCTGGTAAGCCTATTGTGCTCCTATTCCTTAACCCCTTAACTGGGCAACTATTTGTAACTCAATGTAAAATGGACGAGCGTTACTCGGGGCACCCAGTTAAGGGGTTAAGGCGCCGATTTTACTGACTTCACATGGTTGCTGCACGTTAAGTCTTTCACAAAGTGAGGAATCATTAGTGCGAGAAATTAAGGGGTAAGCAACTTGCACAAGGTCGCTATGCAGTGCTCAGCTAGCGTAAGATTTGAACCCACCAACTGGCTAAGTGGAAAAAATCCTACCAATACTCCACCGGGCACCCCTACGTCAATACATATCAACAAATGACAAAACAAAATGCAGCTAATGACTGCTGGAACTTTTGATGCAAGAAATTATTTCAGCAATCGATTTCAGTTTCACGATGAAGACTACAATTCTACTTAGGGCCCGTCCATATAGTACGCATGCACTGAGGGGGTTGGATTTACGAGATGTTGCGTATGCACGGTGTGCAAACAAGGGGGTTGAAAATATGACTTTTTTGCGTACGTACTATATGGATGAACCCTTATGTGATGGCAAAATAAGCTGGGTGATCACCTTCCCACAGGAAGGGCCATTGTTCTGATCGATGTCGCAAACAGATATCTCTCTTGTTCCTCGATGAATTCATGATCACTGCAAAGTAGTTATTATAAAAGAGTCAGCGGAATCACCTAATAATCTCCTATCGCTTTCAGTCAACAAATGAAAATTACCAGCTCTAAAACTCCTAACCTGACGTTAATATGGTGTCGTAGAATTCGACAAACATTCAAAGATTACTTTAAATAATTAATTGGAATTAAAAAAATTATATAGTTCACGATTCATCTTATGATAACATAAGATCTGACTTTTGCTAAACAGTTGTAAATCAATTGCTAAATTTCCATTTAGTAAAAATATCTGATAAAAATATCTGATGTCACAATTTATTAATAAACCACTAAGATGCCCACAGTTTAAATCCAAGGACTTGGGCATGGGCAAAAGTCACTGAAAGTTCCATAACAGGTCAGCTGTAGATATATTTTGAATTGTGCACTGCAATGTGAACACTAAAATCAATACCTGATTTCTGGTTTCTGGGTAATGTTGATACAGACCGGAAGGGAACTCTGAAGCAGCTTTCTGACTTCCTTTATTCGAAGGTCTTTACTAAATCGAAGCTTCAGCAACTACGGACACATCACAAATAAAACAGTTCCACACATTGCAAAATAAAGTTTTTTACATGTATGCCAAAGAAGACATTTTATTCAGCCAAAGCCATATCTATTGAGAGGCAATAAGCATAACTAACCAAATTTTGACATATAATATCATGTGAGAAACTACCCAAAAATTAAATAGAGGCTCAAATAAAGTCAAATATAAGGGCAAAATAATGCAATCAAATATGAGAGATCATTTCTTTTCCTAAAGACAACCCATCTGCATTTTCAGTGATAGGGAAAACTTGAATCTAAGATCACTAAACATCACATTCGCATAACTTTGAAGAAAGTTATCATCTTTCAAAAGATCTGGCCTGGAAAACACATCTCTTTGACTTGGCATATCCCAAAGATTGCTCTCCGCCGCCGTTTCTTCCTCTCTTCTGGTCTTGACCTGACTTGCTAAAATGCTATTTGGATTTGATATCGAACTTTTCTGATGCCCTGGGCATTGTTTTAGTGGCGCTTCCCGACCTGAAAAATTGATTGATTGATATAAAATTCATATTCTGCACCAAGTAAAATCATACAGTTGGGACCCTAACAGCAGCCAATGCTACATACATTTAAAAACAAATGGTTGGCCCCCATGATTAGAAGTTGCCACCCCAACGCAGCAGAAATAAAAAATCCTTTAGAGCAGCATGAAACTGAATATATTTGCAAAATAAAGCAATCAAATATGATAGGTCATATCTTTTCCTAAAGACAACCCATCTGTATTTTCAGTGATAGGGAAAACTTGAATCTAAGATCACAAACATTACATTAAGCTGACTTTGAGAAAAAGTTTGGAAATAGAAAAAGATTATTCTGGAAAATGCAAATATTACCTCGTAATCCAAAGAGTTGATTCCATCATCTTCCTAAAATTATAAAAAGAAAATGTATATGACTTGAAAAAGATCCTTTTTCGCAGGATTTGATATCGAGAACTTTTAAACTTCATCAATTATTGAAGTTCTTCTATATTAATTATTAAAATGGCAAATTTAAAATAAGAAAATAAAATATCTATTCTAAGAAAATAAAATCATATGAATAGAACAAGATTAACAGTAGCCAATGGTAAAATACCGAGTTAAAAACACGTGTGTGCACGCAGTCATGCATATGAATGTGATAAATGTGTGTGTATATATTTAATGTGCATTTTAATCAGCATCCTATTTGAAACTGTGTTCATTGCAGACTAACCAATGAGATTATAAGCAGCCTCGGGCCAATCAGCTGGTGGGTTATGCTGACAGTAAGATATCGCCTCCTTCAGAGGAATGACAGCTCCCAAAGCCAGACGACTCCTAAGATTCTGATCTGTAAATACAATAATTTTCATCAAAATAAGCTGGTCACAAATAGCATATAAAGAATGTTCAATATAACAGCTATCCTTATATGGCAATGACCAATGCCAAAAACAATGAAGACATTGGTAAACTTAACATTGATAATACTATATACTTTGTGTCAATAACAGGGTGCATAGCTAACATGCTACGAAACATGCATAGTATGGGCATTGCGTTATATGCAGTGACAACATAAGATGAACTTTATCTGAGTCAAAATAAGATGGCTTACTCTTCTGTTAGCAATAAATAAAAAGTAGTATGCAAAATTTTAACCACAATCAATGATAAAATCATGATACAATCAATGATAAAATCAATGATACAATCAATGATACACATTCAGTTTTTCACACTTTCTAAAATTAAAGTTACATCAAATTAAAATTTACAATTTATTAAAAACGAAAAAATTGGTGAGCATGATCAGACAGTATACAGTATTTAGAAAAATTTAGAAATAATTACCTAACTGGGTCATGTACGAGACAATTCTTTCTGGAACGGTCTTAGCGGGAGGCACTCGAAAAATGCTCGATTCAGCGTCGGACATACGACGGCCGACCGCAGACACACGGCAGAGAAACTTTTCTCGGAAGGTTTCAAGCGTCGATTCACTCTCAAAAATTATCCCAAACATCTGAAATCATTCCACCAATTGCAAATAAACACACAAGACATGTTCATTTCTGTTTAGTTCTGCCACCAACATTCAAATACACGTAAAAACATTGTAATTAACCCTTTTGCTACCATGATATGTGCAAAATACCCTAAAACACTGTGCCAACATTGACCAGCATGCTGGCATGTTTACACACCAAGATGGCACACAGAGTACCAAAGGTTCACGACATGTCAACGCGTCATATCGGTAACGAAAGGGTCAATACGCTTTCCAGTCATATATTGGAAATCCCTTAACTCTTTCACTATGACAAACTGTATAACCAATATATTATACAGCCAAAATATCTACCTTACAGGGACAAAGGGTTAAGGTCCAAAACGTGTAGAAAATAAACCACTCACAGTTATTACGTGTTCCGTTCGAGAGTTTACTCCCGGTATGAATGGAAATGGCTTGCAGTCCTGGCGTTGAAGAAAACCGTGCAGCCATTGATATATGTTAGGAGGAGCAGCTGTGAAACAGTTCAGTGTCTGCAGCTTTGATAACTGCTCTGCAAGTAAGTAAACGATACAAGACATCGAGATATTATCTTATCTTCGATTATATAAATCTAACCAGACAAAACACCTTCATAAGTGTCAGAGAGAATGATACTGTTTCAAAGATACCTTCAAATTCAATACAGAAGTTCTGCAGCTCCATTGTAGTTAGTATTCATTGGCATGAAATAACATATAAATCATGTAATCACATGTCAACTGGTTATCTATTTTCTAACATTCTGTTTTAATGTTATAGTCAATGCAAGAGTCTCTGTCTGTTCCATACATATGTGTGTCCAGAACCTAATATTGCCCCTGAGAAATGCAAATGGCAACAGTCAGTCCTTCAAACATCACCACTCAATTCTATTAACAGCTCTTGGCAGCAATATTTACAGTAGTAGATAGCATTAGATTTGGTTAACCTAAACACTGTACAGTTGTTTACAGTACCAAAACCAATATATTTTCTAACGGGAACCAGATAAAGTGTTAGGTTGATATCGGTCTTACGGGGCTCGGTAATGAATTGTCAAGGTAACATATTGGGTCCTACAGGGCAGCTGGGCTAAGATAGCTATGCAAAAATTCGTAATCACAGAAATAAGTCATGTAGAGAATGTCAGTGAAACTAAACAGTGAAAGAAACATACAATTGCATTGGTTACACAGCAAATTAAAAATTGAGTGAACCATGTATCAGACCTGGTGAAAATTTTGCTGTGAGTTTATCCTTCTTAAGGAAAAGCTGTGGAACATCACGACAATAATGGTCAGCATATAATTCGTGGCCCAAATCTCTGAAAAGAAAAAAAAATTGGTCTTGTGCTGTCTCAGAATTATAAAGCTAGTAATAAAAAAATTACTTTTCCAAAATTTATGCAAAGACATCCAAGGTTAAAAGAATTTCAAGATAAGAAAATCTACTATACATCTGTGTAGTGCATTGACATATCAGTTACCTATATATTTTTGTGGACACAGACTTATATAGGATTACATTGGTGTATCAATCACTCGTTTTTAAGGAAAAAATGGAAAGAGGAGAAGAAAACTGTTGCCAACACTTGCAGAAGACAAAGTGATTCAGGGCTTAGAATACTTTCCTTTCGTGTTTTAAATCAATTACAGGTTTGGAAAACAGTTTCAGTCTACTTTAATATAAGTAATTCTACATTAAAAATCTACTGAGATATTTCACTTTCCATGGCACTCATTGTTTCATAATCTATAACCGTGCTTATTAGTGACCCTGTAATGTGCTTCTAAACGTTAATTGAACAGGAACAATATAAATCACTAGCATAAGTATGTACGTATGTACAAATGCATACATGTATATCATAGCACCAACAATTTTTAATGTTGACCAATTATATTTGCATAATGACATGCATGCATATAATTGATATTTGGTGTACAAACAGAGTCAATATGTTATTCGGATCTGCTATTTGTTATAACTGGATCCATACCATTCTTGTTCAAAAGTCTTCATATAAACTGCCAAAAATTTATTTTATAAGTTGGAGTTGGAGTCCTGATGAGGTAACATCAGAATCTTTAAAAATCTCATCGGTGTAAATATGATGCAACCTAACCTCTACAGCACCAGCTGGTTTCTAATTAAAGACAATCATAAGACACATTATGACACAGAAGACAGCATACTTAGCGATACAATAAAGTAGATTTGCAAGATCCGCCAACTGATTCTGAAGAACGATATCGAGTCTCATGTCCTGAACAAATGACACAATGAAAGGCAGACAATGAACGAACAATGAACAGACAATGAACATACAATGAACTGAATCAAAAAGCTTTTTAAAAATGAACGAAATCCAACAAATTCTAAAACAAAGAAAGAGTTACGACCTCGTCAAATCGGAGCACTGGTAAAAAAAGACAACCTCACACAACGAGTTCAAAGTTCAAACACCAATAAAAACAACTGTAAAGTAGGAAATCATTAGCAATACGTCTCACCTCATAAACAACGTGGAGTGCATAGAGGATGTAGTTTAGAAACGGGAAAAGAACCGCAGAAGTGTCGACGGGCGATGACGGCGCCATCTTGGAATCACTTTCAGACGCAGGGTCGCACTTATCAGCCACAATGCTAAGTCCACTTATCGATCCGTTTGCTTCACAGAAGAACTTATGATGATTAGATCTGATCAGGTAATCCCAGTCCTTTAGACACAAATAGACCAAATGTAAATCAAAACTAAGCATTGATACAACTCTTACAGGAAAGTGAGCGGTTAGATTTAACAAAGCCTTTGTTTGAATAAATTCAATATAACCAGAGAGAGGTAGTTTTCCATTGTCTTTCTCACAATTTGGGGTGAGCAACTTGTCCAAAGTAGTTATACTGTAATTGGGGTAAGATTTGAACCTATATAACCCTGTGATTCCATGGAATGAATCTTTACCACTAATTGATTATGCCCCCTTTTTGACAGGGAAATTAGAGGAAATGAAAGTGTGACCAAAGGAAAGCAAAAATTCCTGCAATCTTACCGAGTCTGTGCCCTGTCCTGACAACCTTCGCTTCTTCATTTGAAATGTTGGGGAGTTTCTATCATTACCGAAACAGTCAGTCTAACACAAAACAGAATGAAAATTCCAACATAATTCAAACAAAGCCTACACAAATACATTCTTTGTATCAGAAGTCTTTTTCTTTCGTCCAATTCCAAAACAAAGAACCATCAATGAGCTATCACTAAAATGGCATAAAAGTTGGAATCACCCAAACCGAACCTCAGACGAAACACCAAAAGAAACGACAATACAAAAACTAACTCAACAAAAGATCGTAATACAGTGAAACCCGCTTAATTGCATAGGTGTCGTGCAAGCCTTGCTTAAGCGATTAACTGGGCTATGCAAAAAGCCGGGACACCTGATAATGAACTGTACGTACAAAACACTGGTTCGGGTTTTTATGTTGTTATGTGATTATAAAGTTTATACAATTAAGCGGTATGCGATTAAGTGGGATCCACTGTACCAAAATACAATTAAAGTAAAACAACATGTTCTGAAAACAAAACAAAGACATCAACGTATGAAAAACCAGAAGAAGATAAAAGAGAATTACCGTCGAGAGAAGCGGATGGCTGTTCACGTCGTATCCGACCAGATTCAGAAGACACATCAGAAACTGATTCCATTCCGAATGGCCGCAGCAGACGCCAGGCGCATTGCGGAGGCAGTACCACTTGGTCAGCAGCACAAGGGCGCTGTCTCGAGGTAGGATCCATCTCAAAGCGTGCAGACAACTGAAAACTACACAAACATACTATGCAAACACCCTTTCTTCAGTCAAAATCCTAAAAGTCTTGATACAGTCACATTGACAACATGTGCGTGCACACACATACACACCAGGGTTGAATCTAGGCCGTTTGGGAGGGCGGGAGAGGGGAGAATTGCCCTTTTTCCCCCGGAAATTTCAAATTCCCCCGGAAATGTTGTCATACTACATCAACTAACAGCAGCCCCCTAGCAGAATGCCCCCCGGCTTTGTCAGTTTCTCCCCCAGAGTCCAGGAGTCTAGATTAAACACTGACAAACACACACACAAACACACACATACACAGACTCATTCACACGCCAGCAAACCCACCTTCTATCATGTTTTTTTAACAAGGCATAATGTCCATTTGGTCCAGATTTCATCATATATTTATTTAGATCACAAAATTGGTTTAATGGTCTTCAACACGATTTTCCACAATTTTAAACTGTACGCAGTCATAGACCCAGTTGGTAATTAATTCATGCCTATTGGAAGTCATTCTAAGATGACAAAATGACTGTCTAGTTCACTTTCAATCTGTTATTTGAGGATACTAGCCACAGTTCAGTGGCAGATAGGAGCTTAACCCCTTAACTGGGTGCCCCGAGTAACGCTCGTCCATTTTACATTGAGTTACAAATAGTTGCCCAGTTAAGGGGTTAAATTAATCAAATTCACCGAGATCTCACAACTAGAAACGATGCAGATAACTGCCTAACCAAGGCTCCAAATTATACAACACAGTTTCATGTAAATTAAATAAAATCTATCATTGTCATTGTAAGCGACATCTTTGGCCTGTAAAACTTACTTATTGGTGAGCAAGTCATTTCAGGAAATGTGACTCTATACAGACTGTTGTCTGTCATTTCCTATAAACACACATCAAATTTCATAGACAGAAACAAACTGGATAATTTTTATAGATTCAAAAATAACTTCCAAAGATATTTCACTTACAATAAGTTTCCAATAACAGCATATAAACAGCAAAGGTTCACTCATACTCGAGTTCGAGCATTGGGCCTGGCACTGATCTCCGGTTTCAGGCAAGCAGCAATGCAGGTGGCTTGCACCATTAATCTAGAGTAGTTTGCCACTGCTTTCTTCAGACCCATGTTTTACCTTCACAGCCAAAGCTGTTACTCAGTTATCATCGCCCTCTAGTGAATGAAGGCTGGGTCGACCTTAGGGGCTCCTGCGGGAGTCGAACTCATTCTGTCAGCGTGTCGCTCTAGCGTGTTACCGATCTGCCATCTTCCCACCATAACAGCATAGAGGCTGCATTAAAACGTAATGCAGAGTAAAAACCTCAATTACAATGACTGACTATAAACAGAATCTGTGCCCAAATAAACCTATTGATTCTCAGCTAGACAATATAATATAGTCTATATTCACCAAAGGGGCATGTTACCCTAGTCAGTGTGTATATGTGTGTGTGTGTGTGTGTGTGTGTGTGTGTGTGTGTGTGTGTGTGTGAGAGAGACAGAGAGACAGACAGACAGACAGACAGACAGACAGACAGACAACAGAATGAGAGACAGACACAGACAGACAGACAGACAGACAGACAGACAGACAGACAGACAGAACCTGACAGACAGACAGAGACAATGAGAGAGACACACAGAGACTTCCACTTACAACAGTGAACCTGTTGTCAACAGGATCAGAGAGTGATAAAATGCAGCCGAGGTTTGAAAACGAGCTCCTTTGAAAGCTCAGTTCTGCCGCTGCCGTTGGCGAATCGACCAACCGAAGATAAGACCGGCAGCTCTGCTCAGGACCAACGGGAGACAACGTGCGCAACTGCAGCCGATAAAAATACATCAGATATACAACCACCCAAAATTCTCGTGAAATACGGCAAATTTCTAATCACACACTTCATTGACAATATTAAAGACCAACGTTACCAATTAAGGAACATTTAGCGACTGGGCAAGTAAGTTAAAAAACACACCTCATCGATGTTTAGGACGTCAAGAGCGCTTGGCGGACGACTAGATGTAATTGGCTCTCCTCGATGAAACGATAGCTCGGTTAGACTTTCGTCTGATAGCGGCGGTGGCAGCATAGCGGGGCTCGGAAGACCAGGCACGTGAACCATGTTGACCTGCAAAGAAAACGCAGACGCGGCAAAATGGCATAAATTTACATGTTTAAAACTGAACGAAAGACAGAGGTACGCTGAACAAAAATGGTCTGGTTTAAAATTAGGAGGAAATAAATATAATCTAATTATAATCAAATAAAAACTTAAGACATTAAGCATGATTTGATAAGAAAGTCAAATCTCATAGACTTTTAATATTCAGCAGAAAATCTACGGGGTCTGAAAATGAAACCAGCTTTTCATCATTTAGTGGAGTAATTTTTGATGGTGACTGTATTACCGTAAACCTTCTAATACAAGCCTGGTTTCAAGCAGAGGCCGGATTTCCAATACAAACAGAAGTATCATCAACCATTTGAATAGGACCATGAGGCTTGAATTAGACATTTTATGGTAATTTCTATGGCAATCATTTTAACAATGACTCAATAAAATGGTTACAAATTGGCTTATATTTTCTGCTGTATTTACCATAGATTGACTAGGTTCAGTGAAAATTAATTTGTATGGTCAATTCCAAATAACACTGAATAACAAAAGACCATGCAAAAGGCAAGTAGTTCATCTATTCAACTTTCTCATTGTTGCTCCAAAACCTGGCACTTAAAAATTTACTTCAAAAGCACAGCATAAACAAGTCATAATTACTATATCTGACAGTTAATTAAGCAAGTAAAATAATCATAAAACACGAGACTGCATTAATAAAACACAAAAGTTCTTTCTCTTTTGAATTGACAACGAATGTTTTCACAGATGGCTAACCTTCATTGTTCCACTGTATAGAATCAGATTAAATTTTGCGTCAAGAACTAATATCATCTGAAGAGTCTAAAATACATAAAAAAATGTTTATTTAAAAATAAATTTCAGTCACACTTAGCCTCAAACCACTTAAAATCACTTATTATTATTATTCAATTAATTAGTATTATTTTATTATCATCATCATCATCATCATCATCATCATCATCATCATCATCATCATCATCATCATCATAAATTTCAGTCACACTTATCAAATTATATCACTACTTTGGCATTCAATAATATTGTATCCCTTTTCACTCACTCACTCACTCACTCACTCACTCACTCACTCACTCACTCACTCACTCACTCACTCACCTACCCACTCACTAACTGCTCAGTCCAGCTCTCCTCAGATTGATTGATCAATCAATCAATCAATCAACCAACTAAAAATTCTGAAAGCTTCTAATCTGTATCACTGCTCCTGCTGAGGACATAATAATTGCCAAAACTATTTGTCAATAAAACGTAAAAATAGATTATTTTTAGAAAACTCACTTCTAACAAATATATTAAAATGAATGATAACATTAAATCAATGCAGGCAATAAATCAACGGTTACAAAACTTTAAATCAAACACGGAGGCAATGTACCGTCAATGGAACAGCATCTCGAGCAGTTACTATTGCAGGAGAACCAAATATCAACTGTGACTTGTCATTGCTTTCTTCATATCGAATATATCTAAGAAAAGGCATGGCAAAACAATCGTCAATAACATCAATTGCATAAAACACTATCACCAGCATTAAGGATTAGCTCATTCTAGTAAAAGATGACCCCACTAAAACAACTGCAAACACAACATTATGTCAACACAAACATTGTCACAGAACAATGTTATAATGCAGTTGCTGCTACTTGACTGGATGATGGAAAAGGACTATAAAGACTTAAAGGAGATCAATTAACAGGAATGAATGGCTAAATTGTCATGCAAACTGCATTATAACATTGTCACAACTGCATTATAACATTGTCACAACTGCATTATAACATTGTCACAACTGCATTATAACAGTGTCACAACTGCATTATAACATTAAAATAACCTGCAGTTCACTCAAATCCAGCTAATAAGATAAGACAGGGTTCTTCTTATATGACCTGATTTGCAGATTGCATTATGCACTTTATCACATTATCTCAGTTACATTGAATTCTGTCAAGCAGCAATTGAAAACACAGCTTGTCATACAAGCATCTAAAATGCTTCAAACTTGCAAAACCTAGTGTGTTCAAGTTCACAACTTATAAATAAAAGTCATATCTCTGACACACACAGTCTCTTACCTTAGCTGTTGCTTGTACGCAACAAGATAACAAATGTATCGTTGTCCGCTGAGATCGGACGCGTGAAAAACCTTGGATGCAGCGCAGAGACTGCAGTCTCTAAATCATAATCAGATGAATTAATTATCAATCAATCCAGTGCCTAGATATTGATTTCATCATCGTGCCTAAAGTACACTGGATTTCAGTTCAGTTTTGCTGTATTTAATGTCCTGAAAAATAATTTTCGAATATACAACCACCACCATCACAACAACTACTATCGTGACGACTACTACCACCACCACTATCACTACTAATACTACAACCACCACAACTACTACCACTTCTTCTTTCCTAGGCATCCTGTGTCACTACATTGGCAAACATAGACCTCCACACCACCCTGCCCTTGTAGTTTGTATTAACACAACCTGACCACTACTACCAATAATAATAAACATCGATATGCTCCTCATAATGAGTGCAACAGGTACCGGTACAATGCGCAAACTATGAAATGTTTCTATACTTGCCAAAAAATATAGCTTTTACATTAATGTATGCATGAACTCATCAAGACTATGAGTATGTCATACAAGGTATGACATACTCATACCTTGTATGTATACCTTGTATATATACATTATATGTACATTGTATACCTTGTATGACATACTCATACCATACATACTGCAAAAAGATCTGATGCCCAACGCTTTTAGCTTAAACCAAATACTCATTTCACTGTAATACTTGTAAGCAAAATTCCTCAACTCCTTAACCGCGTATTTAACTGTAACTCAATGTAAAATGGACGGATATATCCGGGATCCCCAGTTAAGGGGTTAAATTTCAAATATCCAATCAGTTCATCATCCAGCTAATCTCAAACGTCAATCCAAAATCTGCCAGGGAAACACCGATATCTATCCCTCTTAATCAGTTCCATGCAATAAATCATTTTAAAAACCAACAAAATGAGTGCATAGAAAAAGAATCATTACAACTATTGTCAATGCACTACAGCCAGCTAGGAATTTACAGCTTCTTATTGGTCTTCATCTCCAGTCGGTAATCAACAATCTTCCATTACATTTCAACAATGATCACCTCGGAAAGCTTGTCGGTTCGCTCCAAGCGTGATCCAGGCAGATCTCTGGCGTGAGCGGCTCGGCGATGTCCGCCACCGAACTGAACTGGCCGACCGCTCCACTGCCAGCCGGAGAGAAGAGACCGGCGGCGGAAGAAGCAGCCGACCTCTGCTGCGGAGACGGAGTGTTCATCCGAAAGGTGCTGTTGCTCGGTCCCTGAGGCGAGTGCGAACGACTGAAAGCAGCAGCAACAACAACATCTATATACGAAAAAACAAGTACAGTCCATAAAGATAAACAGACATTTTCAGGCCCAGAAAACAGAACCCTCCGTACCCAAAATCAGCAATAATCCATTCCTCTGCATCAAAAAGCAGACAATGCTATATGCTAAAAGTATTAAAATCAACAAAAGTCATTACAAACAGGTAAATAGTCATAACCCAATTCTTCCAACGTTAACAACCCAGCCTCACTGCCCTGTGGACATATCGACCATTACCTGGCTGACTGCTGCACCTTGCCTTTAGCTATTTCAAGATAGACTAAGCACCTAAGACTAGGCAGTCTCTATGGGACTTTCTAAAGCACTATATAAACACACATGATTTTACTTACTCATTTTAGGCGCTCAAAACGAACACAGACCGATCAACTGAATTACAGTAAGACCGAAACGTTAGAAACTTTTCAAATCTTATCTGCACAAAACACTAATCTGCACGCAAGCACTCAAAGTATAACTACCAACATTAAAAATACAACAGTCAAGTAAATTTCCGCTTAAAATAAAAACAACGTCTCTCTCTCTCTCTCTCTCTCTCTCTCTCTCTCTCTCTCTCTCTCTCTCTCTCTCCCTCTCTCGCCGCCATTACCTAAAAACGGCAAGCCTGTTGATGCTGGGACTGATGTTTCGAGGTTGCCCCATGTTCGCCAGGACGACTCCCCCTCTGAGGGACGGCGAACTGATCCGACCGCTGTTGGTCCTGAACGGCGACAGACTGTCCGTGCTCGGCGACAGACCCGAATGCACGGAAAGCCGAGACATTCCATTTCCCGACTGGTTGAATCCAACCGGCGTGCCGATATGGCTGGCGTCGTTTAAAGGCGTCATTCCCGACAGGTGAGAAGAATCCGCCAGTGAAAATCCACAGGCAACGTACGCCTCCTACACAAACAAACACCAATAATTAAATAATCAATTATCTAGATAAGACACCATCAAACTTAATCAAGCTCACAGTAGACTATAGTGTTACAAATAAAGATCAACGCTTAGGTTCAACTCTGCAGCTATGCATCTACAGAATTTAATAATAATAATAATAATAATAATAATAATAATAATAATAATAATAATAATACAAACAAAGGCAAGATAGGAAGAGGAAGGCCCAGGAAAAAGGGATTGGATAACATCAAAGAGGACTTTGAAAGGTACCAGATATCAGTAATCGATGGAAAGAGATTAACAACAGAAAAAGATAAATGGAGAAGTTTTGTGTCCAGCTATTGTCACTAATGAGCTGGCAGAAAGCAACTATGATTACAAGTAGTAGTAGTAGTAGTAGTAGTAGTAGTAGTAGTAGTAGTAGTAGTAGTAGTAGTAATAATAATAATAGTAGTAGTAATAATAATAATAATAATAATGAAATGAATAGGGCAGCATATCACACAAGTACAGTTTCGACACCGAACAGATGAAAATACAGTACATCTGTCATACTGTCATACAAACACAATCACAAGGACAAATTCGGACATTCAGTGATCCAATGAACACATTCCATTCAATCGTCAGCATCACAAGTCTAACCACAGCAACAAACGGAGACGTACAGTACCTCTGGCTTAGCCCGGCGAACCGACCAAAGACAATGCATCTGTGCACCGCTGTCGTACGTCATGACGAGTGACAACTCTACGTTTGAATAGACGACCTTGTGCGACGGTTCGGAGAAAAATGAAACCCCTCTGGCAGCTGCGGACAGATCTGGCAAACAATGCACAGTGAAAATTGCCATCAATTTCCAATGAGAAAGAGTAAATATATTTTCTTACTGATCAACAACATGGTCAACTGAAATCTCCATGCATTTAATTGGAATTTGGGATAGGGCAAGATATATAGAGGTCCTTAATGTTTAATCCCATAAATCAGCATTTATTTTGGAAAATGAGCATAACAAAGCAAGTATATAAGTAAGTAAAATCTTGTGGATTTATATAGCGCTTTCAAAAATAGTACCACAGTAGCTGCTTATTCTGAGATGCTTAGTCTACCTTAAATTAGCTATGCAAGCGGCAAATGGCCAGCCGGGCAATGGTTGATATATCCATAGGGCAGTGAGGCACATTGTTACAGCTTTAAGAGGCAATGACTTTCGAAACAGAAGATTTTAAGTTTTGTCCTGAAGACGTGAGGAGACAATGGAGAAATTAAGGGAAATGAGGATTCAGAACTTGTTGTTTAATCGTGTCGTAGGCTGCGGAGGGAAGACGAAATCGAGTTACAAATTCTTTTACAATGAGATTAGTGTAAATAAATAAGCTTCCTGAAATAACATTCAAAAAGATAAAACATACTTCCTGTCAGTCTCTTTAGAAATAACATTCAACAAAAATGATAAACAAACACACACTCTAATGCATTAAACCTTTATAATAATCTATCAGATCACTGGGGAGAGTTCTTCCAGTGGATGAGTTAGGCTGAACAGCACTGGAAGTTTCGTGGTATCTCTATCAGACAAAAATGGTAGATTGAAACAAACACACACACACATACACACTCTCTCTCTCATGCATTAAACCTTTATAATAATAATAATAATAAATCATTAAACCTCTATAATAAGTAAAAAAGCAAACATTAAAACAAGTCTAAATACACTTTGGTTAATTAATCATAAACTTTTAAATTAATAATAACAATTAATAATTAATTATAAATAATTAATTATAACAATTGGCAACTCAATTACTCTCAATTAACTGAAATAATTCTCTTTAATCATTACAGGGAATGAAAAAATATCGATTGAACCTCCACAATGTGACTACTGTGACTGCACATTAAACACAGGTGTTTTATATAAAATTTAAGATAAATGTCACTCCGTAGGCTCAAATGTACAAGTTGCATCAGTGTAGGGACTGTGTGTGTGTGTGTGTGTGTGTGTGTGTGTGTGCAATGGACCAGTATATTTATGTAAATCTGCATTACTTTTTTCCAATTAATTACTGTGGTCAACCACATAAGTACATAAATAAATATAATGAGTATAATATTATAGATAAATATAATTACTCCTTCTTTGGTGTTTTTGTTGATTCTGCCTTTTCAGGCAAAACTTTTCTTTCAAACAGAAGGCCAAATTTCGTTTCCCATATTTTCTTCACCTATAGAGACCAATTCAAATACATCCCACGGCAAAACAGTCCAGTAAAAACATCCTATGACAATAAAGCCCATTACAAAAAACCTACACATGCCTTGTCAAAATTGCTCTTAGTCTAATAACACACCATAAGACCTATTTGTGTGTTTTAATAACTGACTAGAATAACACCTTTTAGCCAGGACAATAAATTTTCAAAGCAATTTTGACCCCCCTTACATACACAAGCAAGGACACGTATGTATATGTCGAAAATATATTTCAACAACTAAACAGCGTACAAAAACTCACTGTAAATGGCAAGGCCATGGAATAGTTGCAGCCATCGTGAGTAAAGACGTTCACGCAACCGGTTTCAACAATGCATACGCTCGATTGAATCTGGGTAGCTCTTGGAACTTCGGCTAAACAGAAAAAAACATCGTAAAATCTTGAAACTAATCTTTGAAAAAAAGCAAAAACTTCATCTATCAATGTCACCAAACATGGGAACTTGATGAAAAAAGCTGGAAAAAACCACCATAGAATGTTTTCAGGAGCACACACACACACACATATACATATACATATACACACACATATATATATATATATATATATATATATATATATATATATATATATATATATATATATATATATATATATATATATATGATGCTGTTTTATTTTTGAAAATATTTTCTAAAATAAGCGTAAGCATCATTATATGGATTTCTTTAGCATTGGAATGTAAAGCACAGGATCTGAAAGATGTTAGGTTAAGTTCAGCATTGACATGCTTTCACAAGATATTTAACTGATTGGTCACAATCTTCATCAGCCTAGCAAGCAGCATTTATATTTTACAGAAGCTTACCAGAATCATTCTCTGTAGGCAGTTGGATGTTATGGACTGGAAAATCAAAGCTCACAGGAATGAGAAAACTACACCACAATGCCTAAAAGAAAAACAACGTTAGTGCATGTGTAATAACATTAACGCATACATAATAACGTCAACACATACGTAAGAAAGCCAAGATTGTTAAGTGCATAAGAAATAAGTGCAGTCTGCTTTAGTGCAGAGAAACTCACAAGCTCTTAACCCCTACATTGCACATAGTTGCAAGGATCTGGTGGTCTAAGGGTTAAATTAAAATTAATTGTCAGTCCTCTTAAGTTTTTAGCTTACTATAGCACGTAAATGAACCCACCACTCTACACTGTAATGTCAATAAAATTCAATCAAACAAAACTGACCACCTAATAAAGCACATATTCAGTTAATAAATTCTAAATAAAGAAAGTCACTATCAGGCATGTCGGAATGAATTTTCAGCAGGGGGTGCAGATTTTCTCTAGATAAAAGTTGTGACAAGGGGAAAAAATTCGTCTCTGAAAAAAACACTGGCGGGCAAAGAAAAGCCTGTCATCTCTTTCTTCTTTTTAAAAATCTTCACAATCAAAACATTAAAAAACAGCCTCATCTTCCAGGGGGTGTGCTGCACCCCCTGCACCCCCACTTCCTATGGGCCTGGTTACTATAGAAGAAACAAATGACTGAAGATCTACATGCACCATAATCCAGATTCTACGACTTTAAAAATCTTTAAGAAAAGTCACAAATTTGCTTTAAAAAAATAACACGTAATAAGGCATGCATGCATAAAATACATGATTACTGTGATGTCCAGCAACTAAAGCACAAAACTGGAAAAAAACCGACATTTGCATTTATAATGTTTTAAGGCCTCTCACGTTTCACCGTTTCCTGGAACTGATCAAGCAAAAGAACAAGCAACCGTAAAGTAATATTTAGATTCGCAAACCAGACAATGACAGTGACTGCCCACACCTCAAGAACTGGACTGTCGACCGTAAAACACCGCAGTACGTTTGACTTTCCCTGAGCAGTTCCGCGACTCCAGATCACAACGCGCCCGCTGACGTACAATTCCTCGTCACATCCCTCGGATGACATCGGACTCCGTCGCATTCTCCAAGATTCCTTCTATCAAAATATTCGAATAATAAAGAATCAATCAATCAATCAATCAATCAATCACACACACCATTGACCTAAACTGCATAAAAGAATGACTGCAATAAGTTCTATATTAGTGTAAATATAAAGTTTGCGAGTTGACGCAAAGAAAATACATGCCATTGATCACCATCTTAACTAACTTTGCATCCAAAACAGAAACATTTAATTCAGTGGTTCCCAAAGCATGAGCCACAGCTCCCTGGGCAGCAGTAGTTTCCTTCCAGGACAGCTGTGAGTTATCCCGAAACAATCAAAATTTTATTTAAAATCTCTGATGTCTATAATTCTATATTGATTATAGTTTACCAGTAATCTACATTTAACATTTGTAGCAAAAATTTGTATTTAGTGCAATAATATTATTTGTGACAGACCAGTCCAGCCCCTATGTGATGCTAGCTACTTCCGCCTCCCAATTTGAATGAACTTCAAAGTTTTGAAAATATTTTTCTTGTATGGACTTTTGAAAAATTGATTGATTTGTGATAAACAGCAACAAGCATGGCAATAGTGAATATGAAGAGGGCACATAGTCAACTAGTAATAAGAGTGTGAAGAAGCACAAAAATTGAAAATAAGATTAAGATATTTGGACTGCCACTATTTTGCAAGTCATTTTGTTAATATTTGACATGGGAGCCTTGGAAAAATCTGGACTTGGCAAAGGAGCCACATATAGAAAAAGTTTGGAAACCACTGATTAATCCATCCACAACATATCAATTCCATATTCTCCATCTAGAGCAAAGCAATTAAATTTCTAAATGGCTAATGTAAGAGTGGTAATTGGATTTAAAAGTCTGGTCCATGTGGTGATTTCAATTTTTTTGTTTACTATAGGTTATATCGCATCCACCTCATCCACTTTGAACAATATTTAAGAAAAGTGATCCTGTGTGTGAGAGAGAGAGAGAGAGAGTGTGTGTGTGTGTGTGTGTACCGGTAATATGTTCACCAGACTAACTCTGTCATTGATACTGATGTCCTTGAACATAGCATGCAACGGAGCTTGGTTTGACGAGAATTTTGAATTATCAGGAATGCTTCCGGGATGGATGGCGCTGTAGTGTCTGCCACACGGCACAAAAGGGTGAGCCTCGTGAGTGCAAAGCATCTCCGGATCGGCTTTAGTATCCAGTGTGACAGGCTCTTTCCTAACGGCAACACAGCACGTCCAAGCAAAATCAGCAATGAGCAAATATCTTTCAATAATTCAAATAGAGACTGCATCCAACAGAGACGTTATATAAATTTGCGGGTTTCTACTTATTTGCAGTGGGGAGCATAGGCATGCCGCCAGAGGGAAAGCCTAATTCAATTGCTTATTATTTAAACTAAGTATTTTCAGATCTGGACTTAAAAAGCATATCTTCCAATTAGCATTTCCTCCATAGTCTGTCTTGCTGTTTCCCTCTGACTGATCTCTGGAATGACCTGGTCTTTTGCGGATGCATTTGAAGTACCATCTATTGATATCCTTTGGTACTAGAAATGGTGCTATAGAAGTGCATAGTTATTATTATCTATCAAAGCAACGAAGAGAATTTGCAAACAAAGTCAGCGTATCCAGATTTTTAAACACGAATTTTCAACTGAAATAAATGCATTAAAAATGTAAATACCAAAATCGAAAAATTCAATGTTTGATTTTCGCACATCCGTTTCCAGTCAATATGGTTTTATTGCGCAATTTTTGGGTGCTCCATGTGATCTTAAGGTCATTCTATCTAGAAAAGAACAAGCTGCTCATGATGCATGTATTCATGGGAGACATTTCAGAGGAGTGAGATGATTGTTAACAGGAGGATTTGAGGTAACTGTTTATCTGTTTTTTTCAAAAACCTAAAAATACTAGGGTTTTAAAAAATCACATTTTCCATCCATGGTTTCTACATCCAAAGCACTAAAAAGTAATCTGTAAATGCATTTGACCCACACCCACAAGACCACACTTATAGTCGTCTTCATCAATTGGGAGGGGCTAACAGTGCACCTTTAAGAAAGTCTAGGTCTAATAGCGCAAGATGTAACCAAATAAATTTCTCAAAGACCCGGATTAGCACACAGTTAATGAAACAAATGGCTATAGAATCCGAATTTATATCTTGAAAGACAAAATATGATTTTTTTATAGAATAGTGATGTATCATGTAAACGATTGACAATTCCATTTTGACCACCACCCTTTTTTAGTCTCTACCGGTGTTGTCCGTAGGTGACCGGAAAGACTTCAATGTTTTGAGTGAAATTATCTTCAGTTAGAATTCATTTAATCTACTTTGATTTTTAATTGTAGTGTTAAGTTCGTGTAATTTGTGAATTCAACGATTATTTGTGCAGATTTACGTGCGGATTTATTATTAAAGAAAGAAATTCAAGGACACTAGATAGTTCTCATTTTATGATTTATGTAGCGCCTGATTTATCTAAAACGCCCTTTATAGTGCACGTATCCAATTAATAGAACTGCTCCAACAGATATGTCGACAACTGTGTCTTATAAGGTTTCAGTGATTTTGTTGAGTCAAATTGTAACCCGAGGATGCAATATTTCAAACCTTATTGATCATCAATTTCGCCAATATTCTAATTTCATTCTTTATTGAGACTTCCTTGCAGCAATGGAAATGCCGTTTCCCACCACTGATAGCTATGAATATTGATTTCCACGACGGCCGTTGCATTATAATAAAGTACCAATTTCAGGGCTCCAAATTCGCCATGAATTCAGTTCAGCCATGGAGAAGTCCATGACCGCCAAAAAAGATAGTGCTATGTTTGCTATCTATGCACCTGTTATATTGTTTATTTTCAATTATGGTTTTTATTGGACTTGTGCTGTCAGATTAACTGTGATCGACACTCAAAAGATTCAATAAGTCGACATGACTTTCATGATGGAGAAAATCCTCATCAATGCACAGAAGCTTTCCAGTCGTCTTAGAGAGCACGATGGATCAACCGACCATCTAGTTGAGCTGATGACTGCATTGAATAAGAAAATCGACAGCATGAAAACAGTTTGTAGAGAATTATATACAGCAGAACTTCATTATAACATACTTAGTGGGTCTGTCTAGATGATTCCAGACCATACATCACTATTGTACCAGCTCTTTCTAATGCATTTTGTAGCACTGATAAATTATATATATATATATATATATATATATATATATATATCATAATATTAAGATCATCTGTACTATGTCTGTTACCAGCTATTGGTTTTAGTCCTTACGCCAATACATTTTGTAGCACTGAACCAAACGGTAAATTATTGTTCATAACGTCGCGATATATAATATTTTAAAGTACACAAAAATACGTACAGCGTCAGAAATATATTTTATATATATATTATATATTGGCTATATATTGAAATGTTGTTCAGCATGAATTCAATAATTGGGTATTAGGTATAGGTATTGGATTAGTATTATGACTATTATCCTGCACTTGCTACAAAATAATTTGCATTTTCTAGTATATATATATATAATGTGTATTATATAAATTATATAGCACCGACTTGTAAAATAATTTGCAATTTCGTGTTAAAATATTGTTATTTTTTTACTAATTTTGCGAGAGGCTAATTTGCAAGCAATGCAAATAACTGTAATAGAATTATTAGGCAGCTTCAGTTTTATTAATGTCTTGATTGAAAGCTTGAGACTGATTGTGTTGTTTCGTAGTTTCAAGACAATCTGCCAGATCTCGCTGAAATGGCTCTGTGTAAACCTCGTTCTACGGTCAAACTTGGCCTTTCGCAGGTTTGTTAATGAATTAATTGGTCATTTAATTAGTTAATTAATTAATTAATCGTGTAATTCGATGCTACTTTAAAGTCCTTAATAATGAACTGCAAAATTTAGTTGTTGTGTGTTATGATTTGTAAAGAATTCAACTGTCATAGTTACTGAATATGTTCTTTCATTTTAAATTATTTGATTCCAAATGTCATTCAGACGTTGGTGATTTTTGGACATTTATGTATTTGTCGCCGTTATTTTTTGTGAAAATCTTTGAAACTAGCTCTTGGATATTCAAAAGCTTGCATACGTCGACTGTCTAACGCACCATGTTGGTGTTAAGCGAGGTGGGTTTTTTGGTTTTTAGGAAAATGGTCAGATTCGAGAGTTGGAACAGGAGAACAAAGAGTTGAAGCAGTCTCTAGAGGAGCATGAATTAGCGCTTGAGCTGATCATGAGCAAGTATAGGCACCAGGTTACAAGACTGCTCAAGACGAAGCAAATGAATGAGTCGGTTCATCACAAGGAGACAGTTCAATCACAGGTGAATTTTCTCTTGATTAAAATATTTTCAATTGCCATTTTTCTTTTTTATTTTCATGCGTAAATAAATTCTGATAACATTCACTATGCACGTGTATTGGTATTTTGTCAGGTAGTGAAAAAATTGAAGTAGTTATTATAAAGAGTTAATGTAAGTCACTCAAGGAAAGATGATGATGTTGGTGACAATTTTACAATGGTCATATTGATGATTTTTATGCCTTGTGAGTGGGTGGGTCAGTTTGAAATTACGCCTCCTTGTTCTTTATGAGTAATTAACGTAGATTGTATTATTTATTTATTTATTTATTTATTTGAGACAATTTTTTTAGCGCTGTAACATAGTGAAGGCCAAAATCTAAGGCACTGTTGACAACACTGACATGTCAGTGAGGAATGGAGGATGTCAATCATGAAAGTCCATTCCATATAATGCTGTCATGTTGTTTATTTACTATACTGCATTCAATTTGTCTTCTTGTTGAGTTGCTGCATAAATCTCAACTTTGATGGTGGTAAGTAAGTAAGTAAGTAAGTAAGTAAGTAGGTAAACACAAAATTTCTATAGCGCTGCCCGAAAGCTTGGCGCAGTGCACCAGCTTATTCACGAGCGCTCACGACTAGTCGAGCGATTTGTTTAAGGTCTGTGCGCTGTGGTTAGAATGAAGTTCAAACCAGTGTCGCTACAGTTTACATACCATGTCCCCCATCGACCAAAGGACTTGGATAGTATCTAGTATAGATGACAGAGTTATACAACAGTACCTCTTTTGCCTGTCTTTGGAAAGGATGCACAGAAGTGTGAGACCAGAGGGTGACCACAGTTTCTTTTGCCTTTGATGAACACTCAAACCTGGGTTCAGTATTAGGGAATGGAGACTTTGGGTCCATCCATATAGTGCGTACACGCTGAGGAGGACGGGGTTTGGATTTAGGAGATTTTGCCTATGTACAGTGGGCAAACGAGAGGTGAGGGGATTGATGAAAATATCCCTTTTTACATACGTACTATATGGACGAGCCCTTTGTATTCCAGCATACTTCACTTGTCCACTGACATGGAATGGACACTAATGTTGACTTTGTAGCGCTCAGACTGACAAATAGTGTGCTCAGACTGACAAATAGTGTGCTCAGACTGACAAATAGTGTGCTCAGACTGACAAATAGTGTGCATCATGATCAAGGCACTGTATAAATAGAATATTAACTGTTTTGTTAAATTTTTCCTACATGTTATTATCATGTCTTTTGTTATACTGTTGCAATAGCAAAATGTAGAATTAACCTCTGTGTGTGTGCATATGTGTGTGTGTAGGAGTTGCAAGAGAAGATGGAGAGGATCAACGAAATGGGTAAAATGATGTGGAAGGCTGTTGCCGACGACGACGACGGCCAGTCCGCGTATAACAGTCAACAGTTGTTGACACAACTTAGATTAGAAAATAGTGGTATGAGAGAACTGATTTCGATCGCCTGTAATTCTGGAAATCCGTTGAAAGCCACCAACCAACACACTCAGACTGACGATGCTGCTCGTTCCCATCACGACGATCCGTGTCTTTTCTACGAATCCGGCAGGGGATCAGGGAAGGGGTCAGGGTGCAGAGGTCAGGCCGAAGCTTAGCTCGTCATATTCTGAGATTTTTTGTGGTGCTAATAACGGCTCCTCTCTGGTTTCAACCGGAGTGTTTATAAATTCAAAAGCGGCGGCTGACGAACCATCTATCGGCCTAACTTCTCAGAGGCCTCGTGTGCGAGTTACTAGTGGAGACGATAGGATCTGTGTTTCGGAAACACGTGCAGCATTGACGATGTCTTTGTGCGGAAAAGAACGCGGCATTGTTCTTCCCGATGTCGTTACCAGCAGGAGCTATTCGGCAAAACCAAATGAAGAACGGAGAACTTTTAATCTCGGCGGTTGGTCGTCCCCCGATGCGGCGCGTGCCAGAGTTGACAGCCGCTCGAGTGAAAATCAAATCCTAAACCACTCGAATTTTCATAATTGTCAGACTGACGTCGACTCCGCAGCTGTTACACCCAACGCTTTTGCTGCGACAAGCAACTCCGACGCCAATCATGCCTTGAAAGCTTTGACTCCAAAGCACCCTAGTTCAAATGCGGTCTGCATGACTGAGACTACAATCCATCAACAGGATCTAATCGGTCATGAAAATCCTGCTACGGATGATTCTCCGCCAGCGAGTCCCTCGCCGCCAGACGATGGTTTGGACCGAGAGAATGCCACGACCTCTTCGGTGGGAAGAGCCGCCTCGAAACTTGAACGCGTAACCGTTGCCGCCGGCGACTTGCATTCAAAAACGCCTCCCGGAAAAAGTTCCGCGATAAACGACGGCGCTTCCGTCACGACCGGCGTGGAGCGTTCGCCTTCTTTTGCTCCTTCGATCCACGGTGGAAAGACCGCCGCAACTTTGCACGTTGCCGCCACGGTGGCAACTCCCGTCAGAATCAATGCCACGGCGAAGAAGCACCCATCTGTGTTTTCGGTCGTTGCTGCGGCAGCGGACTCCTGTCCGCAGACCGGCGCCGCCCCTTCTCCGACTTCGACAATCGGTGCCATCTCTTCTGCGCTGCTTGACAGCAATGGGAACGATAGTCACTCTTCGGTGCCAAATTGAAAATACTAAATACGCACGACGCGTCTTCAGTTAAAAGGCGTATGAATTACCCTTGCACAGTGTTGGGGGTCTAGTAAATGGAGTATTTATTTATCACGATTGCCGTGAATTATGAAATTTCTATAGCTGATGTTAATAATGTCAGGAATCATTAGTTTTGATAATATAATTTGTATTAATGTACCTGAGTATGCATCAAGGAGGCAGCAGTTACCGTATATGTTCTAACATTTTGAAATAAAAGCTTATGGCTGCTGGTAACGTCTTGCAGAAAGTTTGCATGATTTTTGCTATCTGGATTTATAGGGTTAATCTTTTGACCTTTGAACATGTCTATGTTGCATGTTGGCAAACTTTTATTTAGGAATTTGATAAAAATTAATGTGTCCTAGCATCACAGATAGCAAGCACATCGTGTGGCCAAACATGTTGAAAAATTTTCTTTGCAGATGCTGCTGTAGCTTAGGATTGGTGCTTTAAAAAAAATTAGTACAATGCCAGTTTTTTTTCTTTGAATTAAAGCAGAACATTAACTAGGTGATACGTAAGCACATTCTTGGAGGCCCCAAGGAGCGTAGATTTTGTAAATAAAGCTGGACGAACATTTCTTGGACAATGGACAGCTATCTCAAAACATCATCACTTGGTTTTTGTATATTTGTTATTCGAATGTCCACTGCAGAATTCATCGACACTCTTGTTACTTGTTTAAGAACCTTTCACCATTGTGTTGGTTGTGGCATGGGACATGAAATCCTGGCTATACAACCCAGTGTTTAATCTAGACTCTTGGACTCCAGGGGGGAACTGACAAGGCCGGGGGGAAGTCAGCTAGGGTGTTGATGTAGTGTGCCAACATTTCCGGGGGATTTGAAAATTTTCGGGGTGGTGGTGGCAATTCCCCCCTCCCCCTGCAAACGGCCTAGATTAAACCCTGATACTACCTTGAGATGTGCTAACAAATCTGGCCATAGAAATATATCTGCAACTTTCTTAAAAATTAAGTCCCTGTAAACATGATCTTTCGAATTCCATTTTGGGTTGAAACAGTGTCGTATTTTCAGCAATATTTTGAGTTTTGACGGTGACCACAGGAACTCAGATGGGTAAATTTTCATTTGTTTACAAAAGGTTTACCTCGTCGATTTCGTTGTGTGTCGTGAGCTGATCATAAAATACGAAGGCTTTAATTAAAGAAATCTTTATATCCTACTACTGTTTGGTTGCCTTCCAGTATATTTGTCAACTGTTTAAGTCTTTCATGCACCAAACATTTTTCCTCTAGAGTTGTTAAACTAGTACTTGATGCTGCATTTGTCTCAATAATTTTCTAGTAATTTAGTAACCTTAGAAGTTTTCAACATTTTCTTTTGGGACACTTTACAATCTAATTCTTAATTCATTTTCAGTATGATGGTTGATATTTATTCTGAAATAAATGCTGCTGTAGCATATTTGTGATCCTTGTCATGGTCAAACATTAATGGAGTCTTGCTGAAGTGGGACAGCCCAGTTGTTTGATGTTGTTGGGAAGCAGGGCAAGGCCTGCTCAGCAAACAAATTTGTACGTTGGTATAACCACAGGGGGACCTCCCCCATTCAGGCTGGGACTGGTCATGGGCAGGGTGTGATTTGTGACCTGGAGCAGTGGGGAATATGTTGGGAAATGTAGCAGTGGGGGATGTAGCAGTAGGGGGATGCAGTTGGGCAGTGGGGGAAGATTCCCCCCTACAAATCGCGCCCTGGTCATGGGATTTGCGCAAATCCCTCGAGTAGCTGGGGAGAGGGGTAGGTAGTGTTATGAAGTAAAGGAGAATGCACAAAACCTGAATGTGCTTGTTAGGGCAAAGTCATGTTGTAAATCATACTTGCTGTGCATTATAATGACAATGCAGAATATAAATTCAATTTGGATGTTTATTGGTGAAATTGATTGACATTTTTCCATTGAAGATTAACAATTTAATAAGTGGTTATTAGATAAACTTTTCATTCATATAAGATATCAGTAGCTTTTAACATTTCCTGCCTAAAAATCTTCATAAATCATACTTGCAGTTGACACATTTTGCATATGTTGTAATCCCGCAAAAAGTTTACATCAGGCATAATATTAATATTTTTTTACGATGGTAGTTGCATGGATATAAGTTGGAATGAAGCATGCCAAAGTGTTTCAACATTTCATCTTACAAAGACCGGCCTAAATCTGGAATCAACACTGTTGTTAACCTCTGAGCAAACTTTTCCTAACTGAAACATACGCATGTTTCAAACTTCACAGACAATCAGATGCCGTTAACTTCAGATTTGAATCTATTCTTCCATTCAAGTCGAATATTTTTCACATTCAGACTTAAATTCTTCAATACTGGTGAAGACCCTTGGATTTGGATAGGCTGTTGTCCTTGAAGTTGGATCGGTAGTTGTTCTTGGAATTGGAAAGGTGGTTGGCCTTGGATTTGGATATGTGGTTGGCTGTTCGCTTGGAGTCAAGAAGCGCAGAGGAGGGCGTTTAGAACCTGGTTGTCGCCTTGGGGCGCACTGCCGATCGTTACCAACCACCTAACCCCCCAGAAAGAGAACACACATAATGTCAAATAAATATCAATTCCTAAAATAAAAATCAATGATGAAAGTGCAGCTTAACAGAGTGAGATACTGAGGTTTTACCATGCAGTTTAACAGTGGTGTCAATCTGTAGTAAAATTTGTGAGGGTCCACCCGTTGTTGTGCCTAACCCTAACCTTAACCCAAACCCTTTTAGCATAATTCTTACAGCATAAATCTTACTTATTAATGTTCTAAAATACCGTTTGCTGATAATACCTATGTGTATTATCTATCCAGCACAACAATTTCTTAAATAATCGTACAAATTTTTGTGAGGGTCCGGATCCCAGGACCCTCATGGGATCGACACCTATGCAGTGTACGGTACATATTTAACAGACATCTTGCAATTGAACCCAGCCAGAGTAGTGGGCAGAACCCCGTTGCTCTGCCAATGCAATAAACTATAAACACCATTTTAGTTTCAGCTTTGCTCCATTTCTACATCAACTCGGCATCTCTGGTCAGTGGTCATTACTGTGACTATGAGCCAATGGCTACAACAAATCACTGTGAAAGGATGTAAGAAAAATACGCACCTGTATGCTCAACTTGCGGCGTTTCGATTCCGGCGCAATGAAGTTGCGACTCCACGATTTGAGATCTTGTAAGGTGATGGTCTTCAGTTCATTAATCTAAACAAGACACGGCAGTAGCAATTGGGTTTCACTGACATGAAACGACTCGACTGTAACACTTACGGTAGAACTCCACGAAAGTAAACATCGCTTGCAATCTGTGTTGACTGAAGATACTTTCTCTCAAATAACATATGCATATTTATTAAAATAGTATGCAAATCAACTCAGGCATTCAGATCTCAATATATATATATATATAATATATATATATGTGTGTGTGTGTGTGTGTGTGTGTGTGTGTGTGTGTGTGTGTGTGTGTGTGTGTGGTTATCACCTATTCACTCTGATAGCAAAAGGACACCTGAAATTTAACTTCATTCACACAATACAGTACAGTGTTCTAGCAAACTCTAGCTACACCACTAAATAATAATAATGATAATAATAATAATAATAATAATAAAACTGTAACAACTGTAACACACTGTTACAACAATAATAAAAAAAAAAAAAAAAAAAAAAAAAAAAATAATATAATAATAATAATAATACAGTATAATAATGGGAGGACTAAACGATTTATTTAATCAATCATTATCTATCAACATTATCACCACCACTACCACCAGCTCAACCTTTGCCTGGCCGATAATCCACCTTGCCCATAGCTATTTTAAGAAGGACTAAATGCATAAGAATAAGCAGCTACTACTGTACTACTTTCCAAAGCGCTATATAAATTTACGAGATCTTACTTACTTAACTTGGCACCCATTCACACATTACTCCTTTGTCATCACACCACTGTTTGGTCTTCGTTTCCTAGTGGAGCTACTATATCCATCCATCCTCAGCATTGCAGATGCAAGTAGAAGTACAGTAGAACCTCGTTATATCGAAGTTCAAGGGACCGTGATAAATACTTCGATATATCCGAGATTCGATATATCCGATTCCTTTTTCATTAACACTGTTTTGGCGGGACCGGCGCTCAAACTTCGATACAAACGTGATTTCGATATAAGCGAGTTCGATATAACGAGGTTCTACTGTATCGAGCACAAACCTCGCGTGTCGGACGGTCAAAAACATAGGAGTTCTCCAAGATTTCTTTCCAGCGCCGGTCGACCTCTGCCTGCAGATTAGCATCACCGCAATTCTGCTTCATTCGAATCTCTGTTGATATCTAATTCAGCAATGCAACAATGTTGCATAATCACTCAAACCAACTATGAATATTAGAAGCTGTCCAACCAACAAGCTTCAGCCAAGGAACATAACATTGCTATGATAAAGAGGAGCTTTACAATATCATGAGTGGCATTACACAGGTTTAACTGTAATAATTATGCACGCGAAAGAGCTAAACAGTAAATGATTGTCTGATGAAAGTCATCGGTGAACTTGGAACAGAATGATAAAAGAATACCAGAATGTACATGAGCACTTACTTACACCAGTACTTATATCAGTGTTTACTAACATCAGTACTTACATCAGTACTTGTATCGGTGTTTACTAACATCAGTACTTATATCAGTGTTTACTAACATCAGTACTTACATCAGTACTTATTTACATCAGTGTTTACTAACATCAGTACTTACTTACATCAGTACATACTTACATCAGTACTTACTTACATCGGTACTTACTTATATTATTACTTACTTACATCGGTACTTACAATTTCACTAAGCGTCTCTTCCGTCATCTTCTCCACGTGATTCTTGTGAAAATCTTGAAGAAACTCCTCAATGCTATCATCAAGAACTTGCATCCTAAACAGTTTCAGCTTTTTTGCAACTCAACATTCAAACATTTGTGTTAAATAATAATTTCAGGGAATTTTGTAAATGCACAAATAGACAGTCATCCATATATACAGCGTATAAAATCCATGCATTTGCGTAACAACAATATGGTCCACATGCTTCAGAGACAGAGACTAAAAAGTCTAAAGGTCCCCATACCACTCAGTCTCAATTTTTTTTAGTGAAATCATCAGCATGTGGCTGTGCAGGATATTGGGCAGTGGAAACACCTGAAGACCTAAGAGAAGACAGTCTAGAAAAGTCATATTTCTTCCTCCATAAATTATGAACCCTGCTCTAGTGTCTAATACAGTCTGATCAACTAGCAAATAACAATTACTGCCCTTATATCTATGAAGTCTTGAAAATCAGTGCATTATTCATATGGCAGTGCAAGATATCATGCGACTGAACGGCACAAAGCAACAGTGTTACATTATTATTATTATTAACATTATTATTATTATTATTATTGTTGTTGTTGTTGTTATTGTTGTTGTTGCTGTTATTATTATTATTATTATTATTATTATTATTATTATTATTATTATTGTTGTTGTTGTTGTTATTATTATTATTATTATTATTATTATTATTATTATTATTATTATTATTATTATTATTATTACAACGTACTGATTATTGTGGTAACTTGTCCTATAAGAACTGTGTGAACACATTACAAAGAATCATTATAATAATAATAATAATAATAATAATAATAATAATAATAATTATTATTATTATTATTATTATTATTACAACATACTGATTATTGCGGTAACTCGTCCTATAAGAACTGCGTGAACACATTACAAAGAATTACAAGAAAGAAAACACATTAGTATGAGCCAGAGACTCATTGTCAGGCCACTGGTTCCATCCGGTTAATTAGAACAAAGTCTTGAATCAAACGACTCACGAGCATTTTGACGCAAGGCTGCATATTGTGACAGTAAAACCGACCATGCCATACAAGTATGTACTCCCGACTGAACATGATAACCCAGTTGCTTTGATGTTCGGAGACAGGCGAAGCAAGGCTCTTCCATCTTTGCCTAAAATACAATGAACATTTAACCACTCTATTGCAACGGTACATCAACCAGTATCTTGACGTCTTACAAGTCACAATCGAACACAGAGCACTGAAGATTTCAAAGGGTTAACACGTCAAAGGTTCATGATGTGCTAGCAACTGGTATCAAAAGGGTTAACCCCTTAACTGGGTATTTAACTGTAACTCAATGTAAAATGAACGGATATATCCGGGGTCCCCAGTTAAGGGGTTAATGGATCCACTAGGAAATTATGTATTTACAAGAAATCCATTATTGCTCAAACAGACTTTAAGCCACACAGCAAAGAATCTGCAACAATAAGATTATGTAACAATACAGGTAGTCTATAAATGGAAAAGAGACAAAAGCAAGACCAAGGAGGAGGATGCTATTGGACTTGGATGATGAAAACAGATGCACAGCGTCACAAGACCTATGCAGAAAATATCAAAGAAGAAGCAAGACTCAGAGAGGAATGGAAACAATGGAGCTCTGAACCTGTCCCAGGACAGAGAACATGATGATGATGATAAATGGATGTGCATATAACAATCAAAATATAACAAATATTTGTCTGCATTTTAGCTTGTTGGTTAGCCATAAGATAATCCCTTCCTGTGATGGAATTTCATGAGACAGAAACAAATTCTCATCTCTGATCATTAATTTCTTAACAGCTACATACTAAGTAATAGCTATATACTAAGTAATAGTTATAGACTAAGTAATAGCTATATACTAAGTAATAGCTATATTTTGCATAAATTAATAAGACTTCATTTCCACTTTGATATCATATAACTACATTTTGCACATGAAAACTGTTTAATTTTCAAATATTCAACTAATGATTCTGCAAAAAAATGCTCAAAAACTGTTCAGAAACACTGCAAAAAGGATTCAATTGAAAAGTTAGATTTCCATAAAAGTCTGTACCTATTGAATCAAACTTCCAACTGTCAAATGTTAGTAATTTACAATAAAATCACTTAGTTATCCAGTACCTTTGCCACCTCGAGAGATATCTTGAAACCTGTCTGAAATATACATGGTGAACTTTTAACAGTGCAAGAATTCTATGGAACTACAACTGACCAGAACTATTTGGTTGATGAGAAATTCACGCAAACCGCATTTGCCATACTGGTAATAGTTGGTTATGACCGAGTTCTCATCATCGGCACTTCTGTTGCGAGTTGTGAATATGGAGCAACCAGGAGGAATACGCTTCACTTGATTCTAACAGAAAATCAGCGCAACATCGAGCACGGTTAGTACTTGGATGGGTGACTGCCCCAGGATCTAGCCGCGATGCCGGCGGTCAACCAGGTAGCAGCGTTAAGCTGTGAAGGTAAAACGCCGGTCTAGAGAAAGCAATGGCAAACTACTCTAGTTCAGTGGCGTAAGAAAAGTTAAATGTCTGAGGTGCCATAACTGTGGTGTCAGAATAGCAAAACGCCTTAGCTAAAAAGTTAATAAAAGCTGTAACCAAAACAGCGCTAACAATGAAACGAAAATGCCCATCACCTGTCTCAGGTGTTCCGGGTTTCGAGTGGCTTTGATTCCCAGACGACACAGAAGGAATGACTCGACACTTTTAGCTTTCTTTTCAAACACAAAACAACTAACTGATTGATAGATTGATTGATTGATTTATTGATTGATTGATTGTCACATCATTCGCCAAAAACAACAAGCAAATCCACTAACAGAAACTACTTAAGAATTAAGGTAATTCTGTGCACAACTATTTATCCAACTAAAGCACAAACAAACAGGTTGTAAAATTTAGAGAACTGTCAATCAAAACCAATTTTACAGCAGAGACTTAAGATTATTTCTAAGTGCAGAAACTAATCTTGTTGATAATTTAAGAAGTAACAAACTGTCACTGTAACTATAAAGTATCTTTGGAGTATATAATGCACTTCAATTTTATCAGCCATCGCATTCATTCTATCGAGACTACATCAAAACTAAATTCACTTTACACTGTATTGCATAATATATTGGATTTGCAGAGCACTTCTCCTGAAGCCAATATAGATCCACTATGAATGGCAAATTACAAAAAGGTGCTAACATGCTATAATCTAATGGCCACATGCTTAAAATCATTTAGTGGTAGAAATGAAGTTAATTATATGTTAATCAACTAAAACTTAAAACAACACGCTTTGTTAGCTTTACATGTGTTCAGGTACATAACCAGTTCATAATCAATAATAATAATAATAATAATAATAATAATAATAATAATAATAATAATAATAATAAATAATAACAATGGTTATGGTGGCATATCATACAAGTACTGTTAGGATAATAATAATGAATGATGTTATGATGATGATGATGATGATCATAATAAGTAATAATAATAACAATGGTTATGGACACCTTACTACCTGATGATTGATGATGATGATGATGATGATGATGATGATGATAATAATAATAATAATAATAATAATAATAATAATAATAATAATAATAATAATAATAATAATAATAATAATGGCTATGCTATACATGATTTGCTGCAAATACTGCAAATACCATGTACTTGAGAGTGTTGCACAGAGATGTGTATTATATATGCAGGCACTGAATGTCAGGGATAGCGTTGCTCAAATGAGGTGCCAATTAGCACTATTCTCAGTCAATAAATAAAAACAGCATAAAACAAAAACAGGAAAACCACACCACATCCAATATGAACTTAACAGGCCATAGCAAAAAAGGCAGATCTATTCAAACATTTCCACGGTCAGCTATTGTAATCATTATCTATCATCATAAAAACATGCACAGTAAATAAATTCCAACAGCTTAGACACAATGTTTGTCTCACTTTGGACGTAATGTTGCCCTGGATGAGACCCTCAATGTACATCTGCGCATAGAAGCTCTTGACGAATTCTGAGAACAATTCCCAGGGTCACGGCCGAAATGCATTCGTATTTCCTCATCAGATCCCAATGACAGTCAAATAAAAGAGACCGTCTAAGCTGCCTGCAATTAAGGACACACAATTCACATGTAAAATATACAGCTGTGGAAAAGTTCTCTAAGTACTAATCCAATAATTATAATAGTAATAATAACAATAACAATAATAACAATAATTACGGAACTAATAATAATAGAAATAATAATAATAATAATTACTGATTTAATAATAATAATAATAAATAATAAAATAATAATAATAATAATATGTTATAATAAATTGTGTGCATTATGTCCGGCAAATATTCTATGCTTATCAGTTGTCAAAATAATATTAGTAAATTTTAATAATAATAATAATAATAATAATAATAATAATAATAATAATAATGGTTATTTTAAGTGGTTTAGGAGGCCAAGCAAGCCTGAATAATAATAATAATAATAATAATAATAATAATAATAATAATAATAATAATAATAATAAATGCATTTTTATAGCACCATTTCTAAAACTCTGAGGTATCAATCGATGGTACTCCAATCCAAACCAGAAAAGACCATGTTGTTCCAGAGATCAGTCAGTGGGAAGCAGAATGACAGACTGTTGAGCAACAGTTACTGGGTATCTGAAAGAGATAAGTTTTTAGTACAGATCTGATAGTGCCCGGTTCATTTTCCAAGGTTCGTGGTAAAAATATTCCCATACACAGTGTCCCTCTGAAAACTTAATTCTGCGCTTCAGGCTTCAAACCACAAACATCAAGCACGTACATCAGAAGTCGTAGAATTTCAGACTTAGAAGACAATGGGCAAGCAGTTTAGCTGCCTTTCCAAGGTGCTGATTCAAAAAGCAGATACCATAGTCACATTCCTCCTTTGCAAGTCTATCACCTAAAGCCTGAATTATCTATTAGAAATCCCGATTAGCGCTTTGAAGCTCATTTAGAATTACGGATTACTCATAAACAAACAGAGAGGGATATTAACCCTTTCGTTACCGTGACAAACCCTTCTGTCCATACTGGTGTAAGGTAAAGTGAAATTAAAACACACAGAACCATATATTCGTACGTTTAAATACCGTTGCAAGTTCTGGACTGTCATGCATTATTGACATAGGAGCCCTTGGGGCCAAATGATCAGGTAGTGAAAGGGTTAATAGTAATCGATTATCAGAGAAAACGCAGACATCTGAGCTAGAAGCTAGAAACCTTAATCCAAGATTAGAAGTAAATGTTTATGATTCCATATGGCAATTAATAGGGCAACAGATCTGCCTAACCAACTGCAAAACAACCAAAAGTTACTTGTTTAGTACTTCAGGGTTAAGCCCAGAGTTCCGATAGAAAACCTTTAGATCTTGCTTTAATGTGGAGAAGAGATCCTCTCTCACTTGAAATGTGGCTATGCGGTCGACAACAGCAACAAAGAGACGCTACAATTGAAGAAATTATACTACAAAAACAACAATGCCAATCCACATATTTTAACCCTTTCACTACCATTATGATGTTAACTTGTCATGAACCTGCATTTCATCATGATGTGTAAACACATCAACATACTGGTTTATTGCTTGCACAGCGGGTTTGGGGTATTTTGCACATATTATTATTATTATTATTATTATTATTATTATTATTATTATTATTATTATTATTATTATTATTATTATTATTAATGTACTGATTAATGTGGTAATTCGTCCAAACGAACTGTGTGAACACATTACAAAGTTACAAATAACTCATAAAGTTACATAGCCTGGTAGTAAAAGGGTTAATATAAAGTTTCTATGCCAGAAGGATAAATTCTGCATCGCACCGAGTATTAACTCTTTAGCTACAATTCAAAAATAATCAAATCCGCTTAAAGTGTAAAATTAACGAGGCTGTCTTAAGCATAACAAGTCCTTCGACAAGTACAAATCCTTCAGTGATAGAAATAATCACTTTTCAGTCATTGCAAGATGAATGTAAAACAGGTTGTGAGAATTCTCCACCTACTGTCAGCTTATGACTAAATCCACTGATACGAACGACAAGTCCACGATCCAATGCCACGATATGGCAGCTGCAATTTCAAATTGTTTCACTTAACCCTTAAACCACCAGTACTTTGTAACTATATGCAAATGGATCTAGTATATTCAGTTCCGGTGGATTAAGGGTTTAGGAGAAAATCAATGTAAATTTCAGTGAAAATGTGAACAAATCTGCAACGACGCAAAAGAATAAACAAGACTAAGCCTGAAAAAAGAACACTCTTTAGTAAAAAACCATAGAGCACTGGCCATCAGAAATATTATTAAATACACATCAAAGAAAGCATGACGTAACCATTACTATTCTGGTGTCTAAGTCAGGACAATTCACAAAGTGGCATACAACGCAAATGCATAAAAGGCGAATTCGTACAACATTTTTGACACTAGTGCTCTAGTCATCAGATTAAAATGCCAAACAGACCATAGTAATGTCTAATGGGCATCATTATTGTAGAAATTATTATATAACAGTGACTGAGATGTACATGATCTCTAAGGTTGAGTCCAAATAGAGACTGCAGATCTAGACTAGAGCTACCAAGTGAGTCTTTGGAATGCCAATGTGAAAACAAACTGATAATTATTATTATTATTGAAACTGGGTAATATTTTCTACCTAAAAAATGGCTGGAATTTTACCCCAATATTCCGATTGTACCTTATTTCAGCCAGCTCTGCAGGATAAACTACTTGTGTAATGTGATCTTTAAGCAGTTCGACGTACAGATCAAGCATGCAGGCACTGTGAAGAAATACAACAGGTGTCTCTGTGCACTAATCACAATACACTGACCATTTAACAATCTCGCGTACACAGTCAACATAAATAAATAAATAAATAAATGCAGTATTCAGTAAAAAAGATGACACAGATTTTGAGAAATTCTGACAGTCACTTGCTTATGTCATATTGTCGAGTACTGCATTCTTCTCCGTCGTCAAAACAACTTTCCATGTAGAAATGAATTTAAAAATAAGTGGATGAAGTTAATTCATAAGCAAACCTATTGAAGATCTTCAATAAACATCTTAGCAAAACCATTGTCCATTATTCTAAGGCTCAACTAAAATAACATTGTATTACAACATAACGATTTCCTCCGTTCATTCATTCATTCATTCATCCATCCATTCATCCATTCATTCATTCATTCATTCATTCATTCAGAGAGACAGACAAACAGACAATACAAGGCCACCAATGTGACCCATCCACAATTACCCTCGCTACTCATTTTGTCACTGCCCTCTAGCGAGTGAAGGCTGAATCAATCCTTCAGCTGACTGGGGCATGATGAATGCTCATGCTCACTGAAGCCAGCATGTTAAAAACAGCTCAAATATAAAACAGACAGGCTATTCTGGTACAAAGACAGTGAATCTAAAAATACTGTTCTAGAAACAAATCGACAAACAACCTGGAAGGAGATCTGTCAGCCTCACAGCTTTTGAGGAAAAAGTTGATGGATGCTAAAGAAAAACGAAAATTACTATGAAGCATAATAAACTAGGCGCATATATATATATATATATATATATATATATATATATATATATATATATATATATATATATATATATATATATGGTCCTCATTTTTGCCATGGGCCAGATTACAGACCTTGGCGGGCCATATCCGGCCCACGGGTTGTACTTTTGAGACCCCTGCATTACATTATAAATAACTAACATTCATTTCATAATGTGATGACCTGCATAACATAAGCAATCTCTCTCTATCACTCTCTCTTCCCATCACTCTCTCATTCTCTTCTCTCTGTCTCCATCTATGTCTCTCTCGCTTTCTCTACAAATTCTAATGAATAAAATGCTATCCTACCCTTGGGCACTAGGAATTCTTCATCCTTACAGAACCACAACCTTGATACATCCGTATTTGTTAAAGGTGTTTCCAACTACACAACCAACAAAAGCATTCCTACTATCACACTGCTCATCCATGCTTCATTTCTCATTTCACTAAACTTACATCAATGAGCAATGACAACCATGACATATTTTCTGACATTATAAACAATGATTGATTTCTTGACTGCTTTCAGACTATCCATTTTAAAGGAGCATCATCACATAAAACGATGTTTGTTTATGGTCACACTGAAACAATATTAATAACTTGTCATCACTCGATACGTTCAAGAATCACCTGAACACATGGGTTTTCCAGACCAGCATGTCTCATGTTAATAACTACATGTAACAATGTATTGTGTTCACACAGTCTGCTATCAGATAAGTTACCACATAAATCTTAACTTTTAATAATAATCAATATAAGTAAAATAAGTGTAATCAAGAAATTTGTAAAAGATTAATATTTCGTGGGCTTACAAGCCTTAACTGTACTCACAAAGTTGGTCGAGCAATCGTTCGATTTCAGTCTGAAATCAGTTGCTGCAACACGTCAACCGATCTGATTAGCAAACACGGATTATAACAAATTCTGAAACCAAGCAGCCATAATAAAATGCATTCTATACACTACAAATCTTGTTATCATCTTCCTCCACAAAACTATATCTGCTGCAACTGCCTACCTGGATCTACAACCTTGACCACCACAGACTAGGGATTACAGACTAGGGATTTTTACCCATATTGAGCGCTTGTGAATAAGCTGGTGCACTGCATCAAGCTTTCGGGCAGCACTATAGAAATTTCGTCTTACTTACTTACTTAATGAGCTTGAAACACCGAAAATCAGTTACGTGCAAAAGACGTGTAAGAACCGCAAGTAACATGGAAAATTTACAGCAAGCCCTGTCGAAAACACTTCCCTAAATGCCATTATCAGCACCTTTTTCATAAAGAGGGCTTATATGACACTTTTCCTGAAATGCTTGAAAACCTATTTATTACCCATTCAAAGTAATCATAGTGGGATCACATCTGAGTACTCATCCAGAAGAGGTGCTATATAAACGCTTTGTTCCATTATATTAAAATACTCAACATAGCTTTGGGCTGCAGTTCTCAAAGCAAGCCATTTCTTTAGTGAAACAGATTTTTGTACACAAGTGTGTGCTTGAAAGACACTAGCACCACAAATTGTACAGTACAAGGTGCAGCCTGTACAAATGATAGTGGTATAATATGCTTTGTACAAATGATAGATGTAGGCTAGGCTTTGTGTTAGCCACAAGAAAAAGGCATAATGTCACTTTTGCTATTTAACTAGAGCCAGACTCTCTCTGTCTCTGTCTCTCTGTCTCTGTCTGTCTGTCTGTCTCTCTCTCTGTCTCTGTCTGTCTGTCTGTCTGTCTCTCTCTCTGTCTGTCTGTCTGTCTGTCTGTCTGTCTCTCTCTCTCTTTCATCCTCTCCCTCTCCCTCTCCCACTCCCTCTCCCTATCTATCTCTTTCATCCTGCACAACAAGAGTTGCATAATGAATGTCCATGGTTCTAACTTATCTTTGCTTGAAAACTCAGAAAATCACTCAAATTATCAATTACTGCACTACTTAGTAGTACTGAAATGACACAACAGGATGAAATTAAGTATGGCTTCAGAATATTATTCAAATATAATCAATCAGTAAAATAATTACGCTCACCGATGTAAACATTTGGTTCTGGCAAAGAGAGTTCAGGCAAACAGTCACAATCTAGTAACAGCAGACAAAACAGGATTGGATTAGCAAAGTCAAATTTTAAGTTACGCTAAAAACAACTAATTCTCAGTCGGGTCTATGATAATGCTAATACTTTCCCAAAACGAACCGATCAGCTACCTGGTAAATAAAGCCTAAATCTAAAATATTTATCTAAAATCTTACACCGTTGAAACAAATTCGCAAGCACACTGTTACTTCAATTGTATGGCTGGAAATCCAACAATCCGAAATAACTATAAATATTATTACATTATCATCAATTCTTTACTGAAAAGAAGGGCAAAAGGATGGCTGTAAACTTACTCGTCCAAGTCTGAATCCAATCTTTAGGGATATCTGAAAAACCAGAACAATCATCATCACTACAGGTCTACATGTGTTTGATTCTAACATATTCCAAACATTTTTTATATTGATTTACCGTAATCGACCACTTTTGTGATATGACTTGAAAAAAGAGAGCCGAATTTAATAGAATATTTTTAAAAACAATTAACAAAAAACTAGGCCTTAATGTGTCAAATACTGCAATGAAAACATGTGCTGCATAATGTCATTCTGAGTCCCACAAACAAGAAGGTCATATGTCAAAGTCAGTCCTACATGAGCACCTACCCAAAGACCGGGCTCATAGGGTGGCACTGATCTCAGTTTCTAAGGACGGTGGCCATGCATGCAATACCATGGATACAGGGCCAGTGTATCACGTAGCGTGCCTGCATGACTTGACCGTTTGCTACTTATTTTGCCACTGCCCTCTGAAGAGTGAACTCTGAGTCAACCTTAGGGCTCCTGTGGTTACCGAACCCAGAACATTCAGATCTCCACATCAATGTTGTTACCACTCTGCTAACTTCCTGCCCCAAATAAAAGTGCATCAATAAAAATGATGATGATGATGATGATGATGATGATGATGATGATGATGATGATGATGATGATGATGATGATGATACCTAGGAAGCAATATGAATTATGATTCAGACTGTATGAGATAGGCAAGAGTAGCAATAGCATCTAGGAACTTGACAGAAATGAATAAGGTCTGAAATAGCATAGCAATTTGTATAAAAATAAATATTAAGATATTCAAAACATGCATTTTTAGCAAGCTGATAATGATGATGAAGATGATGATGATGATGATGATGATGATGATGAGTGAATTATGATTCAGACTGTATGAGATAGGCAAGAGTAGCAATAGCATCAAGGAACTTGACAGAAATGAATAAGGTCTGAAATAGCATAGCAATTTGTACAAAAATAAATATTAAGATATTCAAAACATGCATTTTTAGCAAGCTGATGATGATGATGATAAGTTGCAATTTTTAAACGAACCTTGCGCTAAATATGCAGTCTTAAACCACTTCTCTTCGCACCACGATCCCTTGCAATCCTTGAAAGCTTTCGACCACAGTGCAATGTTCATCGTATGCGGCTTCAATGCTTCAAGACAGCTTCGCAAGAGCTAAAGCCGAAGACACAAATGGAGTCTACCATTTTGTGCTAGGACAAAATGTCCTATGACAAAACGTCGTGGGGACCAAATGTCACGAACAAGATGTAATGGGGATCAAATGTAACCCTAATCCTAACCCTAACCTCAACCCAACCCATGACATTTTGTCCATGACATTTTGTCCATGACATTTTGTCCATGACATTTTGTCCATGACATTTTGTCCATGACATTTTGTCCCTGGACATTTTGTCTGGCCATGCTACCAACAGGCGAAAGTTACATGGCAGCAAACTGGTATTATGTATTTGAAAGACTTTCGTGTATACCTCTACACTTCATGTGTCAATTTGTTGCATATTGTGCATCAGTATAGAGCCTCTGCTATCAACGTTCAACGCGCACTTCATACAAACAACGTTCAATGTACAACATACATACAACGCGCACTTCATACAAACAACGTACAACGTACAACATACATACAACGTGCACTTCATACTTTTTACTTTTCCTTCACTTCACTGTTTGTCTCCACAACTGAACATCACCTTCATTTTATCATAATTTATTCAAAAAACTCTTCAATAATAAAATTGGTATAATCACAATTAATTTGTTTAATTAATTATAATTAATATGTATAATTACTCTCCATATAAGATCAGCGTTTCCAATAATCTGCGACAAAAAGGACGATGAAGTGAAATAAAATTTTACTTTTTCATCGTATTCAAACATCAGGCTTCCAATGATATAGTCTTGAGGCTGGTAGCGATGCATATCCTTGGCAAGTTGGTCAACGTATTTCATTGGGTCTATCTATGGAACAAATAAAAGTAAAACAGACCTATGCATATCCTAATAACCTAGTAACAGCTGCCATGGTTTCCAGGACTTCATTTCAGTCTCTTAACCCTTTCGTTACTGTGTCAACCCATTGTGGTGTTCTGGACTGCCATGCATTAATTAATTATTGATATAGTGACCCTTCAGCCCGAAGGGTCATGAAAAAAGGCTAGGCTTATGAACCCTTTGTGCTGAAAGGTCTTGTAGCAAAAGAGTTAAATCTCATAAAAATCAAAGCAAAATACCTCGGCTTGCATGCATGACCATCCAAGATAAAAGCATCGAGTAAACAAGGCTACAACCTAACTGCAACTTTGTCTCAAATATATCGTTGATAGTACATCACTACAAGATAAGCGATTTAAAAGTTACAGATACGATCGTTTTGGATTACGATGAGACCAATATACCACGAATAATCCATTACCTGTTCCAGAAACCGAAATTTAGTCTTTTCAATTTGGAAGGCTTCGTCCCAAAAGCTTCTGTGAAAACCTTTAATGGACAACAATTTCAGATACTGGAAAACAACGGTGATAACCTACAATTAAGTAATTACATATCTCAGACTACAGAATGCATACCACTCCATGTGTTCAAATACAAGCAGCCATTCAATATAGATTCATCTAGCTAAATAACACACTGATAGCAAACCAGGATAGTAGGTAGCATTGTGCAATTAAGCACACAAGCTTACTTAGCCTCCTAAACCACTTAAAATCACTTTATTATTATTATTATTATTATTAGTAGTAGTAGTAGTAGTAGTAGTAGTAGTAGTAGTAGTAGTAGTAGTAGTAGTAGTAGTAGTAGTAGTAGTAGTAGTAGTAGTAGTAGTAGTAGTAGTAGTAGTAGTATCATCATCATCATCATCATCATCATCATCATTATCATCATCATCATTATTCATTATTATTATTATCATTATTATCATTATCATTATCATTATCATTATCATCATCATCATCATCATCATCATCATCATCATCATCATCATCATCATCATCATCATCATCATCATCATCATCATCATCATCATCATCATTACTATTATTATTATTATTATTATTATTATTATTATTATTATTATTATTATTATTACATAGGAAACACAGAGCAGTAAATACTTAACTACTTTTAAATGTTCAACATTCCAAAGGCAAGTTCTTCCCTACTTTCCATGTCTTTGGAAAGAATAAATGAGAAAATGAGAATTTGGCAAGTGGTAACTTTCATATGCTCCATTGAAGGCTCACAGACCACAACTCAATACCATGCCATGTTCTAAGCACCATAATTTCACCACATATAACCTATACCCACGTATAATGTTCACCCAAGCAACATGTGCAGTATTTGCATAGGTATCATAAATACCTATGCAACCAAAGGGCTGCTTCTAAATACAGTGGCATAGTGAGTGGGGACAGTGGGGGCGAACCGCCCCACGCGGCACTTGCCCTATGGGAGGCATTTTCGAGTTTTCTATATAGGCGGACATACACGACGATTTTTTTTTGCTTGTCAAGATTTTAGATTTTTCGGAAATTGTGTGTTGTTTTTTGGCTGCGAAAGGTGGCACTTTTATTTTCACCCCAGGCGGCACTTTGCCTCGCTGTGCCACTGTCTGAATACAAATATATGAGGCGCTATATAAGTCCCGTATTACATTATATTACAAAGAATTGCTTGGCTTGCAAAGGGTAGATTCTCGTGGATTATTTGCATACACAAAACTACAGCTATCCTGAACTCAGTGAGACGTATTAACTATGTTACAGCGCTATATAAATCGTCCAGTTAACATAACATAACGTATTAATTGTAATATTTACATTTTCAAAGCCTGTCATCCCCTCATTTGTCAGAGTGAGAGATACTTGGAAGCATGAACATGCAGTATTGAATTCATCAGGGACCTCAAAGACTCCACTTTCAACAGCGTGCGCCAAATTCCTGCAATACAGAAACAACAGAACATATACACGGTCATAAATTCACTTCTGTCTCCATTAAACATTTAACCCCTTAACTGGGCAACAATTTGTAACTCAATGTAAAATGGACGAGTGTTACTCGGGGCACCCAGTTAAGGGGTTAATCAGAACTGTGTATTGATGGTGCAAGTACGAATAAAATGAAATAAAGGAAATTGGAACTTGGCCAAATACAAACTTAATGCAAATTTGAAAGAAAAGGATCAGAATACTTCAGTAGTAAAAATTTCGAGGAAAAAACAAAATTATTCCCAAAATGTGACCCACAACTCTAAAAACAAGCACGAATTTTGAGCAAAGGGTGAAAGTGACTCCAATTCCGTTTGACAAAATCCTTGTTTTCTACCCAAATCTGCTAGTACAAATGTTCTGTCAAATGTTATTCACTATCTGACCAAATACAAAATAGATAAATTTGGAACTGCATTGGTAGAATTCCAATAGTTTTTAATGCTGTAAATAGTTTATATTACTATCATTCAACAAAGAGTAAACAGTAAATCACACACACACACACACACACACATACACACACACACACACACACACACAGTCATACACACACATCAAATGTAAAACCCAGCTCCTGCATACTACTACCTAGACAACTGTAGACATTTCATAAGCAGGACAAAATAACTGCACGTAGAAGTTGTCAGAAAATAAAGCCTGATAGTAAAAGGAAGTTCGAGGACAAGTCCACTTTTCTGGACGTTAGAATACCATCTCATTCCTAGAGCGGTGGAACAAGAAAACGAAGCATAATATCGGCCTTGTGGATTGAAAGGGTTAATCTTACGGTTCTCTAGAGTGGTGGAACATAAAAATTAAGCATAATATTGGCCGTGTGGGGCCAAAGGGTTAAACTTACCGTTCTCTCAAGAATGACACCAAGCTTCCTCTACCCTCATGTCCAATCAACATTCCGAGATAGTGGAGGGGCTTCTTTCTAAAATTTGTTTAAAAAATGGCTTCTATAAATTTTTAAGCTAGCCACTGTGAAAACATTGCAATAAATCCACAATAATAGTACATATGAAAAGATTGCTGTCTAGCCCACGATAAATAAATCAATCAATCAATCGATCAACCAACCAATCAGTCAGTCAATCAATCAACCAACTAACTCTATGCACCACTATCACAACGCTTAGGGTAATAGCACATCAAGATATGAAATAGCAATTCTCAGGCAGAACCTGAAGACTTGTCTCTTTGTAAGCCTCACATTGATTACATGGCTAATCATAGTAATCAAAGTGTGATGGAGCTATAAAATTGTCCCAATGTCTCGTTAATAATAATGCCATACAATGCAGCTTTTGTTCCCTAAAGTGTGATTGTCGATGTACACAGTACATACCGGTATGCTGATCGCATACATCACCTTAAAATGTTTCCTTCATTTAAGGTTTTTGAGAGAAATCAAAATTAAAATCTACCTGTAAGTTAGCCAAATTTTTAATTTAGGTTCTTATATGGGGACTTATGCATAGTCAGGCATGCCCAGGTTTAGCTGCATGTAGCTCATGACCTTCGGAGGTCAGAATCAGTGGCGTAGCCACGGGGGGATTTGGGGGTTAAAACCCCCTTGGGCGGCGAAAATTTTTTAAAAAATGTATTCCCATGCAATTTTTATTTTTTGAGTCTATTTTTGGCGATTTTGGGGGTGAAAACCCCCCTTGGCGGTTATAGACGAAATTTGTTTTCAAAACCCCCCTTCCGGAAATCCTGGCTATGCCACTGGTCAGAATTGTTGTGTTTTACAGCCCTAGCCAATGCAATTCATAGCAGAGGATCTCTAAGCTAAAATACTGCAAGAAAAATTGATCTTGTGTGTCTTCAGGGGATCAGGATTGTCCAGAAATAGCAATGCAAAATGCCAATTACATTTTTCTTAAAAATTTACATGTTACAGAAATTCCAATGCCGTATTCATATTCAGCAGGTAAAAATCTATATGGTCTACCAAAAAATCACAGAGGAAACAAAAACTTCTTTACAGTTTGTCGTAAAATGCAATCGTAAGACAAATAAATCGTAATCTTGCAAGTAAAGATGCGTAACAATTAGCAAGTAAGTAACAGTTTACCGATAGTGCTGCACAAGACTCTGCATTGCCCAAGTCAACTGCATCTTAGCTATGCTCCTACAGGGTATAACTGCAAAAAGAGAAAGCAAAACTAGTTATGTTCATCCCTTCTCTGCACGTCACTGATGAAGAAATACCAGTGAATTTAACAGTGGTTCTCACACAGGGCAGTCCCTACTGAACCACTTTAAACCTTGTTATATTATTATATTATATTAGTATATTATATTATTGCAAATAAATAAAATTTTAAATACCACTTCCTTTATCTGCACACACTAATCAATGTGCGACTCCACTGCCGGGCTTGCCTCTGAGTAGAAATATAAGAGGCGCTATACAAATGCTGCATTACATGTACTGTACATTACAAACTGTTTCGTTACAACTAGACCTGCAAATTCCAGCTACAGACTCCAATGGAAATCTGTTGACAATACCCCAACTCAGTCGACAGTCAATTACAGAGAATTACCGGTATAAAGCTTGAATTAGAAACTATATTTTCAGGCACGGTTAGTTTACCTAATAATATTTCTAAATTTAAAATATCACCATCTGTCATATTTCTGGTCTGGTCTAGTAACAGGTAAATCTAACAACCATCAACTACCTTGTTTGGAGGCAACACTCACTTTAACGGTAATTAATCATTGTTTCATTTCCCTAACTCAGGTGTAACAGATTTTTCAAAAAGAGAAGTGGCAAAATTCAGCAAAAGCAGCAGCATCAGATGGGGGCCAAAAGGCAACCAAGACAAGAACTCAGATCAGTGCAGCATCAAATTATTAGGAAGCTGTGACTTGCATAGCAAAAAGCAAACAGGACAAGAATAGGACTTACTTACTTACTTACTCATCTCTTCACCTAAAAGATGCATCAATGCCGTGGCGGTTCCATCATGTTGATGACTGAGGATGCACCCCCCACCGGGGTTCCGGATGACCTTTTTTTGCTTGTCAACCTATTTTCCAGGTGAGTTTTTTTTTAATTTAATGAAAACTACTGCAAATAACCTTCTTTTTCTTGCTTGTCAGCCTTTTTGGGCAAGGTTTCTTAACATTTAGTGAGCAAAACACTATACTAGCAATGACCTTTTTCTCTTTTTTCTTGTTTTTCCTCTTCACTTTGCATCCCTCCCCACCAAATTCCAATAAATTTTTTCATTCCCCCCACCAAGAATTCCTGGAACCGCCACTGCATCAATGCTCAGCTAAATCCAAGATTCTTCAACTTCATCCTATTGCCCATCAAACTTAATGAGCACTTCTGAGTGATTTGTCAGAAGAGGATAAATATTCTATTAAACTGACAGTCTCACTACTCAACCATGCGACTTCAATGCCAGGACCGCCTCCGAGTAGAAATATTTATAGAGGCGCTATAGAAATGCTACATCACATTCTCAGAATTTTTGAAAACCTGCCTCTGTGGTTCATAAGTAAGTAAAGTAAAGTAAAGTAAAGTAAAATCTTGTGGATTTCTATAGCGCCTTGGAAAGCAGCACAACAGTTGCAGCTTATTCTTAGACGCTCAGCCGCTCTTAAAATAGCTATGGGGAAGGTATATTATCAGCCAGGCAATAGTCAACATCCATAATACACACTTCTGTAAATACGTCTGAACTGTGGTGTGTCAAATGGCACCTAAAAGAAAAACACATCGTACAAAATAGAATTTCAGAATCTCAACCAAGCGTCTAACTATTGCCCATTCATCAGCTCTATTTACAACATATGAAGTCGACACCACTTAATATCCTATTACAAGGACAGTTAACCCTTTCGACCTGTACGCCCAATATTTCGGCTTCATAGCCTATTGGTTATATACGGAATGCCGTATCAAGGGGTTAAAGCTGCATAGTTAGGCAACGCTATAAACACATTTCATATAAGTAAGATGATATTGATGGGAGATGATAAATTCAGCGATATTATGGAGAGGATGGCATTACAACATTGAGAAGCAGTTAACTGCAGACAGCAGCTATCAAATACACAAGAAAATTGAGGAGAGAAATGCTATGGCATAGGTATAGATGACCAAGCAAAATTATCTCAAATTCTAAACATGATCAAATTCCAAATGCAACATGTCAGGTGTTGCAAAAGGATCAAATCCACATCGAATGAAGTGAGTAAGTAAGTAACATCTCGTAAATTTATATAGCGCTTTGGAGAGTAGTACACTAGTAGCTGTTTATTCTTATGTGCTTAATCTTTCTTTAAATAGCTATAGGCAAGGTGGATTGTTGGTCGGGCAACGGTCAGCGTATCCCCCATAGGGTGGCAGGTCGGGTTGCTATAGCTATGGAGGAAATGTCTTGCTGTCGAGCAAACAACAATCAGAAATCAAGGCTTATCAAACGGCACTTTTTAAATAGATTTCAAATCAACAATAGTTGACAGACTGTGTAATGTAATGTAATGACAGACTGTGTGGCTAAGAATGCTACACATAATCATGGGCGGCGCTGGTTTTTTTGGCTGGGTGGGTCCAATGCAATCTACACAACCAGGACCTGGCTAAGACTACCCCTCCCCCCCAAGAAAAACAAAATTTCTCAGCAGATTTGCATGATTTGCTCACATGCCCCTGCCCGAGGCTGGGTGGGTCCGGACCCATGGACCCACCCACCCCCAGCGCCGCCCCTGCACATAACTATAAACTTATTTGCAGCAAATGCCAAATGATGTCACGTGCAGACCTAATAGGCAACAAATACTGAAGCTGTACTAGAACGTCATAATGGAGATGCTGCTGCTGCTGCTGCAACCTAACTTTCACTCTTAGAAACACGACTCTCTAGTCCAGGGGTGGCCCAACCTTTTGCCACAAGAGGGTCATTACAAATGTGGCCCCACGGGCCATCGCTGTTGGCCACCCCTGCTCTAATCAAACACTAACCCCCAAATGCTCAAAGGTCAATGTTGGTTTCAAACTGAAAACAGACAAAAAGTGCAGCTGCATCCTTGCTGCTTAAAAATCTCTAATTTTCAAAGTCAAGAAACCTTAAAATAATAATACCATACAGCCAACGACTTTATAATTACAATGTCAAATCACAGAGGGCACTGTCAATGCAAGTGCATTTTATAATACTAACCAGAAGTAGCACGAAACTGTGGCATCTCACATGGCGCAGGAATACATAAAAAGTGATCATCAACTAATTCATAAAACACCGCTGTGCGTGACATAATTTTAATTGGAAAGTCTCGGTTTACAACATCATGTAAATTCTAAGAGCTGAATTTCATAAAATAAATGATAGAATCACATTAGGGTATTTTATAAATGACAGCTCTGAAATTACAGTCTGTGGCGTTAAAAATCCCTGTAAAACGTTTATGAAAAGAATGTTATCATGAATTAATAATAATAATAATAATAATAATAAATAATAATAATAATAATAATAATAATAATAATAATAATAGTAGTAGTAGTAGAAGTAGTACTAGTAGTAGTAGTAGTAGTAGTAGTAGTAGTAGTAGTAGTAGTAGTAGTAGTAGTAGTAGTAGTAGTAGTAGTAGTAGTAGTAGTAGTAGTAGTAGTAGTAGTAGTAGTAGTAGTAGTAATAATAATAATAATAATAATAATAATAATAATAATAATAATAATAATAATAATAATAATAATAATAATAATAATAAGGTTTCAATTGTGATGTATCGGTCCAAAAAAAATTACCTGCCAGAGATTCCCTCGAAAATTTCCACCACCCAACTCTGAAGAACATCAAGGCACTCTGGAAATAAAAAATAAATACCAATCGACTGATCTGTAACTGGATCTGATAATGGAACATTTTGATCAGCAGTATATATGTAATGTAATACTAATTCAGCAGTATATATGTAATGTAATGCATCACTTCCTACTCCCTCGCTCTGCTAAATGTGAAAGATAGTCGCACTACTTTACCATGTAACTCCAATGCCAGGAGTGACTCTGATTAGAAATATAATATATAATATAAATATACGAATGCTACATTACATTACATTAATGACGTGCAGTCTAAAGATTGACAAGAAGAAATAAAAAAAAACAGAAAGATATGGGATACATTTCCAAGAAAAAGCATCAAATAACAAGAAATTTAACCTTTAGACAAAACAACAAGGGTCATGTACTGAGCTAGGTAATGCTGTCTCCAGAAAGTTCGCAGAGCCTGGCACACATCGATACGACTCAATGCCGGTAGAGACTGCAAAGATTCCTGATTCCCTAAACACCAACGGCCCCGAAGATAAAAATACTTACAAGAACATCGCAGTATGCAACAAAACAAAGCTTAATGAAGAATAAGTAGTAGCTCACAAGAAACTGTACACTTTAGATTGTCAGAATTTTCCTAAAATATCAATATAACAATTCTCATACAACATGGGCTATATTTAGTCTGTAAATGGTGCAAAATTGTAAATTGATACCCGGTAATTTTACGCACCCCATGTGAACTTGCCAATAGGATGGCCTTCCCTAGCCATCGTTCCCAGCAACTGTTCAAACCGAATTTTTTCATTTCTTGCTTTCATCATCCACTCTGCAATTGAAAATAAATGCACATGCTGCTTGAAACATATGGACTGCAACCAGGATAATTATATAATTAACCCCTTAACCGTGTATTTAACTGTAACTCAATGTAAAATGGACGGATATATCCGGGGTCCCCAGTTAAGGGGTTAATTATCTCAATAAAACTAAAATATATTTAAAACACACAGCACCATTATATATCTCAATAAAACTAAAATATATTTAAAACACACAGCGCCATTATTATCTCGATAAACTAGGTTATTTAATGCAGATGGTTACATCAGTGGCTTTCACACAGGCTTACATAGCCTCCTAAATCACTTAAAATCAATTATTATTATTATTAAAATACAGCAAAATTCAGTTTTAATTATAGGATTTATGTTTGATTGCCTACAGATGAAATACTTTATTTACTTACTTATTTATTTATTGACAATTTAGATAGCACAGTAGAACAAGGCTAAGGCCTACAACAAGAGTGCTTAATACAGTTCATATCCTATGTTCAGTGGTTTTCACACAGGCCCAGTTCATATCTTATGTCATGTTATTATATGTAGTTCCTATCTTATGTATGTATGTATGTATGTATGTATGTTATGTTTTACTAAGCCTCAACCAATTAATCGCAAATAATATAGCAAAAAATTCACCAGCTAGGTCCAAGTTTTGGCCTTAGATGCACATTCTCTGAGAAATATGGGTAAAAGTACATGATACTTGGTGGCAAAGTCACAGTTGGAAAAGAAGTCTATTTGTGTGAGAAATATATCGAAAAGTCAAATTACGTGACGCTGTAATCAGCCAAAAAAGCCTTTTGCATGTAAAAGGAACACATAGAAGGAATCAGGCTGATGAAAAATTCATGCGTTATGCACCATCACAGTACTACTGCCACTGGATGCAAGAAGGAAAACTGGCTGAATTTATTTTACAAAACTGCCTTCAGAATATAGACGCATCATTCAAAGATTGTATAGAATCGTATCGGACGGAGTCACTCCGTCTTCTTACCGCAATGCATGGCCGGCATCCATTCCACTTCTCAAGACCCCTATAGTGTGCCCCAAAGCACAAGCCTGCTTATTGTAGAAGTAAGTCAGGCCTATCCTCTGGAATGGCCTTGGCCCAAAGCATGCATACTTTACTTTAACCAATGCTGATTATGCAGCCCTTTCTTTGAAATTACTTGAAACTCATATCTTAGTCAGTATTCAAAAATCACAGTGGGAGCAATTCTGTGTAATTTTTCAGTAGAGGCGCTATTATACAAATATTCTATTACATTACATCATATTGCAAATCACTTTATTAGAAGGTAAGTAAGAACCGAAGTGCCATCCATACCGGAGTGTATCATCTTCACTTCTCTTTCTACGCTCTTCATGGACATCAACGGATGTATGAAAAAATTTGCAAATCGATCGAGTGCAGGTTTGAACGCGACATCCTGCACGTCGAAAAAGTATGACGTCTGAATAGCAATACGAGAAAAAGTGCAGTATTAAAGACACTCGAATGGAATATTTTCTCTGTTGCTTATACCCCCAAACCAAAATTGAACCAACTCTGCGGCCAATAATACCCCAAAGAAAGAAATCATGCAATTTCATATTTAGGCACATCAACTGAAGCCCAGTGAGGCATAACAATGGTGCTATAGAAGTCGATCAGTTGACTTCACTTAATGAGTAAGAAAATCAAGTCGAAAATATATCGCTCATCACAGATTCTATGTCCCAAAGTCCTTTGAAGCTTTTTTTTTGCAAAGGGTTCATCCATATAGTACATGTGCAAAAAAGGCATATTTCCCCCCTCCCCCCCATTGCACATAGTTTACATAGGGAATATCTCCAAAATCCGACCCTCCTTCCCCCTTCAGTGCGCACGTACTATATGGATGGACCCAAATAAATATCAATCACAGTTTCTAGTAAATGGATTGACCATAAGAATCAATCAATCAACTTCTATAGCGCCACTATCATAATGCCCAGGGCATCAGACTATCAGCAGCATAACAAGTCACAAGACCTTTGACTTTGACTTAAATATTATTTTCAAAGTTAATCAACAATTATAAGTTCAGCACAATTAAAAGTTTGGTACAGTTATGAGTATAGCATAATATAGGTACTATTCACATTTGTAAAATGTAACATAACATTTGCTACATAGTAACATACATCATATAGGTATCATTAACATGTGCAATAGTAACAGTTATCATACATAAGAAGTAACTAATAATTAATTCGAATATTATAAATCTACCGACAATTACCCATTCTGCATGTGTATTTGCATTTGTTTGGCCTCCATGCTCCTTAATGAAACAATCAAAATCGTTTTCGTTTGGATATTTCTGGCTGCCCATAAACAGCACTAAAACATCAAACCAGCATCATAAGAACCTCTATCGCTAAGCAACTTAACCCTTAAACCGCTGAAACCGAGCATACTCGATCACATTGCATATAGTTACAAAGTACCCTGGCAGTCTAAGGGCTAAGGCATAATGTTGGCCAGAAACAGGGCTGGAAAGTGTTTTTTAAAAACCTAGGTTTTCAAAATACCCAAAAGTCAAACTTACGTGTCTACGTGTCTGCTTGCCTACAACTGGAGATCAGTGCTGGTCATAATGCCTGGAATTGTGTATGGATTGACCTCGCCTGCTACTGCACTTGCCAAAAAGTATTCGGATAGATTAACCCTTTGAACTCTATCAGTCTGTACGTATAAACTGATAACCCTGGATCCCTGAGATCTAATATTGCAGGAATAATGATTAATGATACAATTAGTTACAAAGTACCCTGTCAGTTTAAGGGCTAAGGCATAATGTTGGCCAGAAACAGAGCTGGAAAGTGTTTTTTAAAAAACCAGGTTTTCAAAATACCCAAAATACCCAAAACCCATTAATCAGTCATCCCACTATAGTGGAATCACGCCACCAAAGGGTTAAACTCAAGTGAATAAACTGCAGACTCACTATGCTCGAGGAAATGTGCAAGACCAGGAAGATTATCGGGCTCCATCCAGCTTCCGGCCCTGACACAGAGGGCTGCAGCCGACTTAGAGATGAATTTTCAAGGAAGCAACACAAACACAACATCGATAAGTAAGTAATTAAGTTTCACAGCACTATTAAAAATGCCTTGAAACAATTTTTTCCAAAGAACTCCAGAGTACTACCGGTACGGTGAAACCCGCTTAATTGCATAGGTGCAGTGCAAGCCATGCTTATGCGATTAACTGGGCTATGCGAATAGCCGGGACGTCTGATAATTAATTGTACGCACAAAACACTGATTCGGATTTTTATGTTGTTATGCGATTATGCTGGTTATGCAATTAAGTGGTATGCGATTAAGCGGGATCCACTGTAATCTCAAAAACTAAACTCCTTTGACGAATAAAGGATGAAGACATTTGAAAAGTTGAATATAATATTTACTACCAGATATTTAACAGCATCAATTCTCAGCTAAGATACTCATGAACATAGATAATTCAACAAAGATCACATATATTAATCTAAAGTGTACACATAGACCAAGAATTCAGCTCTCAGAACATCAGTGTGGACAGATGGAATGAATTGGATGAGAAGATAGTCAAGGCTACAAGTGTGAATGATTTCAAAATTATTAATCAATTAAATACCTTCATTCTGTAAATTCTTCATTCTTCATTAAATCATTATGAAGAATGATTAAATTTGATTAAATAATTAATCGATTAAATTTTCTTTGCTCACAAGACTTTGGTGCCACTTACAAAACCCTAAACACTCTTTCGCACACATCAGAATAAAATGTCACCCTTCTTACCTATGATGAGATGATCATTGTCATCGTCATCACTAATTCAATTGTCTTTGCATCCTCAAAATCATAACTATCATCATCAGTGACACTTACAAAACCATCACTACTCTTCTCATCAAGCGGGTCATTGTTTTCAGCACTCCCACCCTTCCTTTGAAAGCCATCATCTAGAGAATCTTTGCTTTCAGTGTCATGAAGAGAGTCCTTGCTCTCCACATCATCATCTATGCAATCCTTGCCTTCAATGCCATCGTCGTCCATATCATTGCTTTCAGCGTCTTCATTTGGTGAGCTATCACCCGAATCACCATCAGACACCAAAAGTGCTGTCAGTCCGTTTTTTAACTTGATAACTCTGCAAAACAACCACAACAATAACAGCTAGGACTATCTGCCTGTCTAGTGTCTACCAGTAACAATAACAGGACAGTCAGCTCCGTAAATGAAGTTCATTACGCTTGTGGTGACATGATCGGAGCGTACCGAAGAATTCGAACGCAGCAAAAATATCAAAATCTTTGTCAAAAATAAATCAATTCTGCTAAATAAATTCAATTTAAAGAGTCCAATGTAAACAATAGAACCATTACATTCACAGCACGGGGCGGAAGATGGCAGAGTGGGTTGCGTGCTGGAGCGTCAGGCTGACGGAGCGGGTTCAAACCCCGTTGGTGCCCCTAGTGGCTTCCACACAGGCAGTAATGCCTTCTAAGCCACTTTAAATCATGCTAAGTTTAAGTTTTTTTTAAGCACTGAGCTATGCACTGCAAATCCATAGAATGTGAGCCATTGATCGAAATACCGGCCAGGCGGCCATAGACGGGCAGACCCAACGCCGTAATCCGTATATATGGCGTTGGGCAGACCCTTCTGAACCACTTTAAACCATCGATAGATTTTATATCGATGCTTTAAAACTCCTCCTCCTCCTCCTTACGCCTCTAATCTAGAATAGTTTGCATTTCTTTCTCCGGACCCAGGTTTTTACCTCGCATGCTCCTCGTTTTTGTCGCCGCCCTCTGGCGAGTAATGCTGAGCCGACCTTAGGGGCTCCAGTGGGACTAAAAATTCCGTTCCTTCAGCGTGCCGCTCCTGCGTGTTGCTAGTCCGTCAAGTTTCCACCCTTGGAATAGTTATAAGTATTTTTAGACTAGCAGTAGGCCTATATTCAGTGGCGTAGCGAGGGGGCAGTGGGGGCGAACTGCTCCGAGCGCCATTTGCTCTATAGGGCGGCATTTTCGAGGATAACGTATCTTGCTTGTCAAGAATTCTATGGAGTGTGATGGCCTTTTTTGGTTCCAGATTTTTTCGGAGGCGGCACTTTCTCCCCAGGCGCCACTTTGCCTCGCTACGCCACTGGGCCAATCGATGCAAATATAAGTGCCTTTGATAAAACTTGCTTAAATCCGTGCTTAAATCGATAAAATAATAGCGTATTCAGATGTTTATACCGGTACAGTCGCTTGTCGCCCACGGATTTGATGACATCGACCGACATTACACTGGTGTTTCGCTGGTCAGCACATCCTTGTTCGACTTGGTGTTTAGGCCTATACTTTATAATGCTTATTAAAAGACTGCTGTTGACGCGAAACAAGTTTTATTATTTCGTCACAATCAAAGTTACTTTTTTGAAATCGTTGTTTATAATGTTATCCTGTGAAAGGTAGCTGAACAAAGACAGGATAGGCCTACGCTTAATTCTCATCGAGTCAATAGTTGGAAAAATCTGTCTTCATTTTAATTTTTAGAGCGGTTGTCAAGTTATAGTATTATATAACAATTAGCTTTTAAACCTAATCCGTGGACTTCTGATCCATGAGTCCTTGAGGACAGTATTTCTCAACCTACAGTATAGTGTGCCGCTCAAGATTATCTGGTGTGTCGTTTGAATTTGTTGGAAATATTAGATAAATTTTAGATTTAAATGTTTTAAATGTCCTTTCATTAGTTTCAGGGACCCCTTTGCAAAGGAAAATGTAATTCGCGGAGCCCCTCACAGTGCCTGTATCCCAATTTCTGGATCCGTTATGCAAGCAAAAACCTGTAGAAATCTACTGTCGACCTTCAGTGTTTATTCTAGCCACCAAGACATTGAGGGGAGTTTAACATTGGGGGGGGGCAGACATTGAGGAGGTCATACTACTTGTCGAAATGTCAAAAAATTTTGAGGTGAAATTTCAAACTTTGGGAGGAAATCCCCCCTCCAGAGAAGGTCTAGAATAAACACTGGTCGACCTTTGTAGGATTTGCGAAGATGTACAAATGGCGAAGTCGTATATAGCGTTAGTTCGAGGTTTATAGTGAGACTGTTTCACCAAGTATATATATATATATATAGGCCGGTGTATTGCGATTTTCATCCGTAATGGCATAAAAACGTTGCATCTAGCGGAATAGCAAACTAATTAGGCTCAGGACCGCCGAGAGATTAATTACTTGATTACTTAACATGATCGGCCCGGGTCCTCTGACATTCCCCGGGCCCCTGTGCTCGCGACGAGAAGATAACAGTTTTCCCTTGCCAGTCTTTTTCATGGTCCAGGCTATTGTTAATACAGTTATAATACTACTACTACTACTACTACTACTACTACTACTACTACTACTACTACTACTACTACTACTACTACTACTACTACTACTACTACTACTACTAACTAATAATAATAATAATAATAATAATAATAATAATAATAATAATAATACTAATAATAATAATGTGATTTTAAGTGGTTTAGGAGATTAAGTAAGCCTGTGTGAAAACCTCTGATGTAACCATCTGCATTCAGTTAATAAATATACATCATCATCACAGGCCCCCTGTAGGCCGCCGGGCCCCTGTGCAAATGCCCCCCTGCCCCTCTCGGCGGCCCTGATTAGGCTATACAAATGTTAAAACCAATTAGCTAGAAGGGTAATTACCGAAAAAGCTAAGCAATCATTGAGCCTCTAGTGAGAAGGAACTTAACTAATAGTTCTACGGCCTATTAGTCTACAGTACGAATCGATGCGATAGCAAACCAGGCGCTCTTCATAAGGTTATATATATATATATATATATATATATATATATATATATATATATATATATATATATATATATATATATATATATATATATATGCATGCGCAGAGGCATGAATATAAATAGACGCGTAAATTTCTGGATTCCTGTTAGATAAGGCATTGTGCCTAACAACGAAAGATAAAGTTAATAATGAATGATAAATGTAAACCGACTATACAAATATGACGCTGTTGGTTATAAAATCGTGTAAAATATTTCTGATAATTAATATGAGTTCGGTTTAATACTTAACATGCAAAAATAATGCTTCCTCTAGATTTCTTAGTAGGCCTACGAGAGGTCATGACCTTGTAGCGCGATTGGTTCATGAACTTTCATCTTCTTTTTGGTGTAAGCCTACTTCTTTGAATATGCTTTTCTCTGTCTGTCCGGGTCATAATTCTGAAATCAACTGTACCGACTTGACCGCTTCTCCAGAACCGTTCTGACCGGCGATGACCTGGTCGAAAGAATTGCCAGGAGCTGGTGGATCTGCGTGTGGAGTGTTCTGGTTTTGACTAGAATCCGATGGCTCCATAGAAGTCGGAGTCTGAACAGGTTCTACGTCCGCATCTCTGTCTGAATTCGCAGATGCGAGGTTCTTACCGTAGTTCGACTGACCTGGTCCAGCGTCGAGTAGTGACTGCCCCTGTTGTTCCGAGCTGGACGCTGGATCCTCACCGTTCGCCGCAGTGATCGACTGATCTGGAAAGTAGGACAGTTCGCTGTTGGGCGATGTCTCCGTGTCGCTGCTGACAGCCTCTTCCTCCTCATTCTTCCGTGTAGCGACATAGTCCGGCATTCGTATCTTGACGTTGCGCTGGTCGAGAAGGAGCAGGACACCCGGAGGAATATCCGAGATAGGGTTACCGTTCAACTGGAGCGATCGCAGCTTCTTCAGGTTTGCAATCTCCTCCGGAATCGTGGTGATGGCGTTCTTCTCGAGCGACAGGACCTCGAGGTTCTCGCAGAGACAGACGCCGCTGCAGATGGCGCCCAGTCGGTTGGAATCGAGTACCAGAGACTTGACGGACGTCAGAGAGCACTCGACGGTCGAGATGCGGTTGCTGCGCAGGTTGAGTATCTCCAGGCGCTCGAGGGACCCGAGAAACATCGGCACGAACAGCAGCCGGTTGTTGCCGATCAGAAGCGAGACGAGGCTCTTCAGGTGCGCGAAGGACGCCGGCAGACAGGTGAGCTGGTTGCCGGACGCGCGGAAGTCGAGCAGTTTCGACAGGTTGCCGAAGTTCTCCGGCAGCTGGTCAATGCGGTTCCCCGATATGTCGAGGTCGACCAGCCTGTCGAGGTTCATCAGGGAGTCGGGAAGTCTGACCAGACGATTGCTGGAGCAGTTGAGCAGCTGGAGGTTCGTCAGCTTTCCGATACTTTCCGGAAGCTGTTTCAGTCGGTTTCCGCAGATGTTCAGCTCCCTGAGGGACCGGAGGTTGGCGACGTTCTTCGGAAAGGCGCCGATCGCGTTACTGCTGGCGTCGAGTACCTCCAGCGTCACGAGCGCCTCGACGCCGTCGAGGGAGCGCAGGTTGTCGTGCTGAAGGATCAGCGTCTTCAGACGCAGCTTGAGACAGCACGAGGGAACCGTCTTCATCGCCGTCCAGACGACGGACAGATACTCCAGGTTGGTCATGCCGACGAACTGCTTAGTCAGCAGTTTCATCAGCTCCGTTCCGTCCTCCACTTCCAGCTTCTGCAGCTCCGGCAGACGATTCCAGAACGGACTGGCCTTGTCCAGTACGCTGGACGCGGTCAGCCGGGCGCAGTGGACCAGGTGGCCGCGGTCTCGATCGGTCCAGATCTTCGGCTTGTCTTCGTAGACCGATGCGGTGGCTGAGGCCGAGCGAAGAGCTACGAACAACAAGGCACGGATGCAGTGGCGGCTCCACTGGGGGGAGCCATGGGGCCCGTGCCCCCCTATTGACTGCCTGACCCCCCAGTGGCCCCCCAGTTGGGACCCTATACTTAATGCTACATACATTAAACAACAAATGGTTGGCCCCCCATGATTAGAAGTTGCCCCCCCCCAACGGCCCCCCACTTGCCAAATCCTAGAGCCGCCACTGCACGGATGCCTGCAGCGTATGCCAGGCAAACAGCGAAACGGCCGAAAATCACGCATTTTAACCTCAAAAGGGACACACCCTGGACCACCCACATCGGCGACTCGCTGACATCGACAATGCTATGATTTCATTTTGATAACAGAAAGTGTTCAAATATACGGCGAACATTATTATCAGGAGCGTAGCCAGGAATTTGATTTGGAAGGGTATAAATATTTTGGGTGGGTATAAATCTTAGCTATAAACCACATAAACCATATAAACCACATATAGCCACTTGTAAATCACATAAAAAACTTTAAGATATACTGATTTCGGGGGTATATATACCGATATACCCCCCGTCGCTACGCCCCTGATTATTATGATTGTTATTAATAAGAAAAACATGAATAGGAAACTTAAAGAGGCTGCAGAAGAAAGGGAAAATGTTTAGCAAGGTTGTCAAAATTCACTGTGAAAATATTGGTATTTGCATTTTCCAGTGGGGACAAGTGCCCCTCTTGCCCCAATGTGCGGGCGTCCATGGCCCACATGCCACTGTTCCAAATCCTGCTTTAGAGCGTTGACGTTACTGACGTATAAAAGTGTGGTCGTCAGTTAGAGATTTCCTCCGAATTCTAAAGCCGCCGTTCAGTTTCCGAACGTAGGACAGATCAGTGTTTATTCTAGGCTTTCTCTGGAGGGAATACCTCCCCCCAAGTTTAAAAATTCTCCCATAAATTTTTAATATGTTGCATGGGGAGATGGAAATCTCCCCCCAAAGTGTGAGGACGGGGGGCTTTTATGTTTTTGGAGAGGGGAAAATGTAAGGATGAGAACTTTTTTGCTTGCCAGGGCATTTGACAACAAGAGGGTAGATGACATTTTTTTGCTTGTCACCATATTTTAAAAAAAGGAAGATAACCTTTTTTGCTTGTCAAGATTTTTGGAGACTCAGACCTTGCCCCCCCCCCCAAAAAAAAATTTCAACTCCCCCCAATGTCAAGGTGGCTAAAATAAACACTGAGGACAGATCAACGTCATGCACTCAATGACCGGGACGTGCAGTCGTGATTTCAGTGCAGTGCAACCCGAAATATTATCATAGCACTGTCCGTGGCGCAGCCAGCATTCCGGAATAGGGGGGGGGACAAATTAAAATTTTCCGATAAAAACATCAGGCAATTCCATCATCTCGAATTTTGCGTTCTTCTCAATCTCATATGCTACCCACCCTACCCCTCCCCAACTACTACTCAACGGTTTTCGCGAACCCCATGCACTACCGGCCCCAACCCGAAAAGGGGGTCCGGGGTTCCAGTGGCTACGCCAACGAGCGCTGCATAAATCCGTGAGAAATGGCAGAGTGGGTTACGTGCTGGAGCGTCAGGCTCACGAAGCGGGTTCAAGCCCCGTTAGTGCCCCTTAGTGGCTTTTACACAGGCAGTAATGCCTCCTAAGCCACTTTAAATCGTGCTAAGCCAAATCAACTTGAATTTTTTTTTGAAGGACAGCACGTGACCTATAGCCTACTGACCTCTCTTTACTGACGATTGGCGCAGCAAGACCTTTTCCTCCTTCAGCATTCGATCGGTCCCCGTGTCCTCCTCGGTCAGTTGGTCTGCCAGCGGAAAACTTCTGTGGGTCATGACGGAAGATGTCAGTCAAAGGACACTGCTCACCGGAATAGATGTAGTTCTTAGGAATGACGTGTAGCGTTTCTCGTAAACGCAAAACGCTGCGAGTTGCGCTGGTCAGTTTGAAATCTCACCGTCACAGATTACAACGACGACAATGTTGATAATGATGTTGATGATAATGATGATGATGATGATGTTGTTGTTGATATGGTGATGACGACGACGACGATGATGATGAAGATGATGGTGACCCTTTCAATAGTTCTGGCGTGAGTAGATATATCTCGCGATTCGAACGTCAAACTCGGCTTCATCGTTCGTCAAAATGCATGCACCGAATGTCGTAGAGCTGGTAGACACATGTATACATCGTCTCTACAACCGGATCCACGAATGAGGAAGTAGGCGCAAAATGACGGAAGAAGTGGAGGAGGAGGAGGAGGAGGAAAGAGAGGAGAGAGGAGGAGGAGGAGGAGGAAAGAGAGGAGAGAGGAGGAGGAGGAGGAGGACAGATGGTGCCCGACAGTCCTGACAGGCCAGACAGGCCGATGTAGGCTTGAGTATGTTAGACTGGCCGGCGAAATTAATTACCAACACTGCATGGGTTCGTTACGACGACGACTCGTTAGTCTACTGTTAAGTAGACGACGCATTTCTTCTGCTGTGATGCTTATTGATGCAGAGACAGCAGCGAATATAACGCACATGTAAATAAGGGCAAGAAAACCGGTACAACTTTCAAAAAGAAACTAAACACACAGTGTGCGACTGAAACAGTCTGACGAGAATACAAAAAAATAAGGCAAACATATATAGGCAAACAGAAAAACATACATAAAATGCAACTTGAAAAATAACATCTTATTTTCCTATATAATTCTATTATAATTATCAAATTATCAATGTGTCTATAAATATATTAATTATAATGTGTCATATATATATATATATATATATATATATATATATATATATATATTGGCACAGCTAAATAGGCAGGCGGGCAGACAGACAGAAACACAAACCAAACGAAAGGACAGACAGGTAGACACGCGGACAGACAGGCAAGCAGACAGAAAGACAGGCAGAAACAGAACAAATAACCTAGATTAGCCATAAGCTTGCATAATCCCTTTCTTCTATAGTGAAAGCACAGTGTTAGAATCGAATTTTATGTGCGTGGGTCAAATTTTATTATTAATGTGATTATAATGCTTTGGACCACTACCCAGATTTGATGCTGATTTCATTGACTTGTTTACAAATTGATATAGGCCTACAAACATTAAGACCATACGGCCTACAACCAACTAAAGAACTAATTAATTATTTTCTTCGTTGGGAATTTAATAGTGGCTTCAACGAAAATGTAAAAACATATGAAAATTGCATTGACTTAGAGTCAATGGAGCCAACGTTGATCGAAATGTGAATGAAAGTCGGATTATTATAACGATTATTTAGCAGTCGAAGCTTAGATGCGAAATATACGCGGTACATTACTAAAATTATACAAAACGAACTATATATAGGCCTATGTAGTTAGTGTCTTGACTTGTTAGGGGTCGTAGGGTCCGTGACCTGTAGGTAGAATTTGACCCACAGGAATCCATGCCCACGTGAAAACCCTGCTTTAAACAAGATAGGGAAAATTTTGGGTTGGAATTAAAGCTGCATCGGTAAGCTATACTGTATACAGGTCTAATGCTATTTTATACTAGTATTACTACTACTATGATGAGAAGGAGGATGTGGATGTTGATGATTAGAAAAAGGAGGAGAATGTGGATGATGATGATGATGATGATGAGCAGGAGGAGGAGAAGGCGGAGGATGTGAATGATGCTGATGCTGATGATGACGATGATGAGAAGGAGGATGTGGATGTTGATGATTAGAAAAAGGAGGAGAATGTGGATGATGATGATGAGCAGGAGGAGGAGAAGGCGGAGGATGTGAATGATGCTGCTGATGATGATGATGAGAAAAAAGAGGAGAATGTGGATTATGATGATGATCATGATGAGCAGGAGGAGGAGGCGGAGGATGTGAATGATGATGATGATGATGATGATGATGATGATGATGATGATGATGATGATGATGATGATGATGATGATGATGATGATAACGTAATTTCAAGTGGTTTAGGAGGCTAAGTTAGTCCATGTGAAAGCACAGGCGTAGCTATAGGGTTTTCGGCGCCCGGGGCAAAATTCATATTTTGCGCCACTAAATTTCGGTGACGACCTTTTTAGTCGTCACACAGTTTTTACTTTTCCATTTTTAGGGCTGATGACCTTTTTTCCTTTTTTTTATTCCGCACAGCTATTTTTTATTCATTTGTTCACATCCAAAATGCGCCCCCGCCGGTCGGCGCCCGGGGCGACTTGCCCCCCCTTAGCTACGGCTCTGTGTGTAAGCCACTATAATTACTCTTAGCAATTTGATAACGAAATTATCTCAGATAACGTTTGATATCAGTAATTGTTTATTTAACAACACGGAAGTACTTTCGCGCATTAACGAGCCGAGCTGAACTGTGTGAATAGCTCAGAGGGCTAGGTCAGCGCGTATATTAAAAACAGAACGCGAAACTTAATCGCCATGTTTGACAGACAAATAATAAATAAATTAACGGTTGTCGAGCGATTGTCTAGAACCAGATGCTGATAGTTGTTGAAACACTTTATTAGGCCTAACACTGCGGGTCGACCTAAAACAAATGATCATCTAGCACATAATCTCTGTTTTCAAAGATGGCAGCGAGTCACGTGGATTACTGGGACTTTACCCATGATAGAGGAAGAAGAAGAACTAGTAGCAGTAGTGGTAGTAGTAGTAGTAGTAGTAGTAGTAGTAGTAGTAGTAGTAGTAGTAGTAGTAGTAGTAGTAGTAGTAGTAGTAGTAGTAGTAGTAGTAGTAGTAGTAGTAGTAGTAGTAGTAGTAGTAGTAGTAGTAGTAGTAGTAGTAGTAGTAGTAGTAGTAGTAGTAGTAGTAGTAGTAGTAGTAGTAGTAGTAAGGGATATTTTTACACCCTCCTAACACCCCCCCCCCCAAAAAAAAAACACACCCCAATTTGAGGTCGACACCCCCCAAAAAATTGGTAATGCGACAATGGTATGTATACAAAATTCATACTAATTAACTCAGAACACACCCCCTCCCCAATGGAGAAGGACACCACCCAACTTTTATTCTCGGATGACCTTCTTTTGCTTGTCAGCCTTTTTCGGGTAGAGACTTAAAAATTCCGACACCCCAGATTTTCCCGACACCCCCCAAATTCAAAATCCTAGAAATAACGCTGTAGTAGTAGTAGTAGTAGTAGTAGTAGTAGTAGTAGTAGTAGTAGTAGTAGTAGTAGTAGTAGTAGTAGTAGTAGTAGTAGTAGTAGTCAGGGCCTCCGAGAGCGGGGGGCAGGGGGGGGCAAGTGCACAGGGGCCCGGCGGTCTTGAGGGGGCCCGGGCCGATGATGAATATGCATAATTAATAATACCAATAAAAACACTAAAGAAATGGGGCCCGGCGAGTAAAAGGGAGGCCCGGACCTGAGGACAACAAAAGCATAAAAATGAACAGTGTGAACAGGGGCGTCATTTGGGGAGGGGCAGGCGGGCCCCCAAGGAAAATGAAGAAATAATGTATTAAGTAAATAAATAAATGTGAAATGTGCAAAAATCGCCAAAATTGTCCAAAATTTGCCCAAAAATGTCAAAAAGTTTCAAATTTGCCAAAATTGGTCCAAAAATTGTCCAAAATTTGCCTATAATTGCCCATAATTTGCCAAAATTTGGCCAAAAAATTATCTCGCCCCCAAGAAAAGCGTGAAATGACGCTAATGAGTGTGAAAAAGAGCGACAAGAAAAAAGGTCATCACTAGTTTTCGAGAGTTGCAACATGACATCGTGTCGGTTAATTTGGGTTAAACCAATGACAAGCAAAAAGGGTCATCAGCAATTTTTAAAAAAATTTCGGGGCCCGCCGGCCATTCTGCACAGGGGTCCGGAATTTCTCTCGGCGGGCCTGGTAGTAGTAGTAGAAGTAGTAGTAGTAGTAGTAGTAGTAGTAGTAGTAGTAGTAGTAGTAGTAGTAGTAGTAGTAGTAGTAGTAGTAGTAGTAGTAGTAGTAGTAGTAGTAGTAGTAGTAGTAGTAGTAGTAGTAGTAGTAGTAGTAGTAGTAGTAGTAGTAGTAGTAGTAGTAGTAGTAGTAGTAGTAGTAGTAGTAGAAGCAGCAGCAGCAGTAGTGCGAACTAAAAATAACAGAGAGAAATGAAAGTCCATAGTCTCGCAAACGTAGAAATACAATGCACCTGAAGAAGAAGAAGGAAGAAGAGGGAGGAGGAGGAGGAGGAGGAGGAGGAGGAGGAGGAGGAGGAGGAGGAGGAAGAAGAAAAGACTTCCCCAGTGCAGTACATGTATGCTGCTGACGCTTCATATACTATAGCAGCAACTCGGAAGCTAGAAGCGACTACAACTTCGGCGGCGGCGGCGGCGGCGGCGGCGGCGGCGGCGGCGGCGGCGGCGGCGGCGGCGGCGCATCCTCTGATGTTATTATTTTTCTCGGTGATGGCGGCCGAGAGAGCGGGAGTGGGGCGTCGAGAGAACTGTTTGTTACTGGAGCGAAACGACAGGAGGAAGATCCGCTGGTATAGTGTTGTGTGTGTTGTTGGCAGCGATGATAGTCGAGAGACCTTTGAGAGGATTCGCTTCAGATGAAGCTTGTTTTTCACTATAGCGGCAACACACCGTCCTGATGGTCGGCAGCCGACAAGAATGATGTCTTCCTCCGATCGCAGAACAATGTAAGTATGTATGCGTCTGCGATATAGCACGTCAATTAGTAATTAGTTAGTACAAACATCGTCGTCGTCATCATCATCATCATCGTCATCATCATCCTCACCAGCAGCATCATCATCACCATCACCATCATCACCATCGTCGTCGTCGTAGTCATCGTCGTCTGTTTCCTAAGTAATCTTAAGACTCGTCTATTCACTATCGGGTATATTTGCAGTATTCAGCAGTGACACATTTTTTTTGCATTTAACAGTGTTTGCTTCTTCCTCTTCAGTCAAGTCAATTTGCCCCTCCCTCCCTCCCTCCCCCCAAAGGCCAGGGGTATGGATAAAACACTGATTAATAATACCGATTAGTGGGACATAATATTATTTCAGCAGCGAGCCCTGTAGACCAAACTCCTGATGCCTATTCTCATGGACGCCCATACATTGTGGCAAGAGGAGGCACTTACATACCTCTGGAATATGTAAATCTATTTTTCTAACTAACTACATTTTGACTTTCAACGAATATTTTCACGCTGGAACACTATTGATACGCAAAGTGAAAGCGAAAGTGGAAAACGTAACTTTATCTAAGATCGAAACGTGGAATTGGACATCTTGAAAACAGTATTAACCGTGATCATTGTGTTTTGCCCCCCCCCCTTCTGGAAAAATGTCTGTGGCTCCCACAGCCATTGGGCCCATTCCATAAATGTACGTGATTTAGCCTCCAGTGATTCCATGACCCCATGATTCCATGACCCCATGATTCCATGACCCCATGATTCCATGACCCCATGATTCCATGACCCCATGATTCCATGACCCCATTCCTGAACATACAGCATAGTAATCGCAACCTCGGCATCTTTTTTTTACAAAAGGCGCTATATAAATGTTGCTACGTTACAGTCGTCGCTCTACAGTGTATATCCGAGGCATTCAATTACATTTCATGAAAGGTCAATTTTTTAATGAATGGTGCCTGGGGGTCATGTGCAAAATTTTGTTGCTAAAAGTAAGTAAGTAAGTTTCAAAAATAATAGAAAGCAGGTGAGTTAACTTTAAAAAAAGGACATTAAAAATATTTCGCACATACAGTAGTAGAATAAATTAATTTATCGTCTTAGTATGGTCGCAGGTCATTTCACACCCAGTGTTTATTCTAGGCCCTTTTTGGGGGATCCCCCCAGTTTGAAAATCCCCCCCAAACAAAAAATTTTTCTGTATGTTACATTGGGGGATGGAAATTCCCCCCCCCCCCAAAAAAAAGTTTGACGAGAGGGGTTTTTTATTTTGGAGAAGGGAAAAAGAGAAGGATATGACCATATAGAAGAGTATTTGAAAGAAAAGGAAGGATGCGATGACCTTTTTTGCTCGTCAAGGTTTTTGGGCAGACAAACCTTCTCCCCCCACCCCAAACATTTCAAACTCCCCCTAGTGTCAAGGTGGCTAGAATAAGCACTGTTTCACGCCCCCGTTGCGGGCCGGATCTGGCCCGCGGGGCGCCATTTGAATAATAGTACCGCCGTTCGATGTGATCAGATCTTCTTTCACTCCTATCGACGTCTTCTTTCAGCGAATCGACCTATTGCGCGTCAACTCTGTCACCGGTTTCACTTCGTATCGTATCTGTCTTTCAATATCCGCTCATTCTTCGCGGGCACTCGTTGACTTATCTGTGGAAAGGTAGACAGGGATTACTGTAGTTTATGAGGCGTCGAAAGAGTTACGTCGGTTACTTTTCGACAGACTCGATTCCCGAACGCTAATGGCGCTAGATAACTGAAAAGTGACCGGATGGAACTAATGCAATGGAATCTATATTCAACGCCTAACAACGTCTGCTTTTCATTAAGACAGCCGTCAATCTTAGCGTTCTAAGACTCGCATGCTAATGTGTAGCCTACTGTATATTCTTACCTACAATAGAACTTTGTTATATTTTTATCTACAGTAGAACTTCGTTATAACGGAATCGGTTATAGTGTATACTCGTTATAAAGTAACGCAATGTACGGTTCCGTGTGATGAACCTCCGTATTCATTGAGTTTTTTCAGATCCAGACTTGAAACACATTTCTTTTAATTAGCTTCACCTCCATAGTCGGTCTTACTCTTTCCCTCTGACCGATCTCTGGAATGACCTGGTCTTTTACGGATGGATTTTGAAGTACCATCGATTGATACCATCGGGTATTAGAACTAGTGCTATATAAGTGCATAACAAATTATTATTATTATTTGATGGTATTTGGTGTAATGTACATCGGATAAAACGTACTCAATTTTACATTCTCCTGAGTACGTTATAACGAAGTTCTACTGCATATACAGAAGTTTATCAAGTACCGTAGATAGTTACATATATCCCACTAGTGACGTAACTGTGGAGGGAGGTAAAGAGAGCAGCTGCTACCTCTCCTCCCCCGCCCTCTCCCCCATCAACAGTTTGCTTCAAATCCGCTGAGAAAGTTCCGAAAGATTTCTCATCTATCACTTTACAGGGATTCATTCCATCGCTGGAAGAAGTGAAACTGATAGACAGCCTCTGCTGTTGGCAATCTGGTAGAAAATGCAAAGGTAACAACAGAGTTCTAAACGTAGCCCGTAGCTTTTGGACGTTAGCACTGGACACGCATTGGGAAAAGAGCACCCTGACCCAGGGCCGGCCTTAGGTTTTGCGGGGCCGTGGGCGAGACGCTAAGAAAAATCGTGACAAGCAGAAAAAAGGTCATCGACAATAATCGTGGGGCCTCTAGAGGCTCGGGGTCCTGGACAAGGGCCCGGTTTGCCCAGGCCTAAGGCCGGCCCATTCCCTGACCCCGCACCCACACCCCGAAATCTCACATCCAATGGTTGGTTGATATGTATACGTTATAACGAAATTCTACTGTATACAGTTCATTCCCACGGCGTACCGATACACAACTATAATCGCAATCATGGTAGGTCTATTGGCAATGAATACCCAGAAGGCAAGAGCGGCGGAATGTTACGCCACGGTTACACAGGGCGTCCGTTGCGCCTGTAACAGAAGTTCAGAACAGCTTGAAGAAGCAGATGATGTTGAGATGGCAGAGACCCGAGCCCGAGTAGATTGGATCGGAGAGAGAACGGGTATTTCGATGGGAACTGCTGACGAGGTTTGGCGCGTGCCAGTGTTCCGCCAAAATTATAGAGGCGTATTCGAGATGTTGAGTGAGTGAGAGAGAGAGAGAGAGAGAGAGAGAGAGAGAGAGAGAGAGAGAGGGAGAGAGAGAGAGAGATGAAAGATCTCCAGGAAAATAGCTGAGCTGTGTGAGAAAAACGTCTGTACTGTTTTGCCGTTGTACTTTGACCGAATTCCCATCAACAAGCGATACTACTACTACTACTACTACTACTACTACTACTACTACTACTACTACTACTACTACTACTACTACTACTACTACTACTACTACTACTACTACTACTAATAATAATAATAATAATAATAATAATAATAATAATAATAATAATAATAATAATAATAATAATAATAATAATAGAACATTTTTATTTTTTGCAACAGAAATTCTAAATAGAGTGGAACTTCGCTTTAGCGGACACAGCTATAAAGTATATTTGGTTATAACTTAGCACAATATACGGTCCCATGGGATGCGCTGTCGTATTAGACGGTATTTGATATAACGTACGTAGGATATATTTTATGTTTTACAGACCCGCTAAGTACGTTATAACGAAGTTCTACTGTAGCTGTTGAAACAGGAGAATTGCTTATTTCTATTTAATACTTTGCTTTGTGCACACTGCAACAGCTGTCTCTGACTGTGGGGGTTTTACTATACCGTAATATAATTATTTAAAAAGTAAAGTCCTTCTCGAGCTCTCAAGACTAACCTCAAGACTCATAGGGCTGTGCTGATCTTCGTTTCTAAGACCATCAGCCAGGCGACTGGTGCAAGTTACTCGATACGGGGCCAGTGTTCTCATGCAACGGCGCTCCTGTTTACTCCGCGGATTAATCCGTTACTCGGTTACGATCGTCATCTGGCGAAAGAAGGCTGAGTCGACTTTAGGGCTGCTGCTGCTGCTGCGGGTCTCGAACCCACGACCTTTTGCTCCATCGTCCAACGTTGTTACCACTCTGCTAACTTCCCGCCCCATAGTTAGGCCTACAATATGAGGTCAAAAATATTTCTATTTTTCATGTCCCACTATACGTCACCGGGTCTAGAGTTTGTATATTGAATCGACAGGTTTCTCTTCTCCTCCACAGGTCCGTAGTGTCCCTGAATTTGGACGAATACCTGGACGACGGGTCGGAGGTCGACGACGATTCTGACCCGAATTCCTCGGAACGGATCGTCATCAACGTGAGCGGATTGCGCGTGGAGACCCGCCTAGCCACGCTGCTTCGGTTCCCCGACACGCTGCTCGGCGACTCGAACCGACGGTACCGGTACTACGACTCGGTACGGAACGAGTACTTCTTCGACCGGAACCGTCTGAGCTTCGACGCCATCCTCTACTTCTACCAGAGCGGCGGTCGGCTCCGGCGTCCGATCAACGTCCCGCTCGAGATATTCGCCGACGAGATCCAGTTCTACGAGCTCGGAGAGGAGGCGATCGAAAAGTACCGCGAGGACGAAGGGTACGCGAAGGAGACGGAGAGGGTCCTTCCGGAAAACGAGATCCGGAAAACCGTCTGGTTGCTGTTCGAGTATCCGGAAAGCTCGATGGCGGCGCGGGCGTTGGCGATTCTGTCCATCGGTGTCATCCTGCTGTCCATCGTGACCTTCTGTCTCGAGACCCTTCCGGATTTCCGGAGAGTTCCCCCTCCGCCGCCGCCGCCGCCGACGACGACGACGACCGGCAGGGAAGAGGCGGCGGCGGTCAACTGGACGGGCCCCGAAGTCGACGATCGGTCGCCGGCGAGCAGCAGCAGCTTCGAGGAGCCGTTCTTCGTCGTCGAGACGGTCTGCATCGTCTGGTTCACGTCCGAGTTCCTGATCCGGTTCGCCGCGTCGCCGCGTCACCTCGAGTTCCTCAAGAGCCTGATGAACCTGATCGATATCGTCGCCGTCATTCCGTACTTCGTCACCCTGAGCGCCGTCGTCGCCGACGAGAGGACGCCGGCGACGGCCGCCGGCAACCAGACGGCGTCCCTGGCCGTTCTACGCGTCGTCCGACTGGTCCGCGTCTTCCGGATCTTCAAGCTGTCCCGGCACTCGAAGGGACTCCAGATCCTCGGTCAGACGATCCGGGCGAGCATGCGCGAACTCGGCCTTCTCGTCTTCTTCCTCTTCATCTGCGTCGTCCTGTTCTCGAGCGCCGTCTACTTTGCCGAGGCCGAAGCCGTCTCGGACGGGGCCGTCTCCGACTTCCAGAGCATCCCGCACGCCTTCTGGTGGGCGGTGGTGACGATGACGACCGTAGGCTACGGCGACATGACCCCGGTCAGTCCGTGGGGCCGGCTGGTCGGGTCGATGTGCGCCATCGCCGGGGTGCTGACCATCGCCCTGCCCGTCCCGGTCATCGTGTCCAACTTCAACTACTTCTACAACCGCGACGCGGACGCCAAGGACAAGGAGACGTACGCACACGTCCAGACGTGTCCCTACTACGTCCGAGAGGAAGCGAAGACGCCGGAAGAAGGGGACAAGAGGGCGACGAGAAGAGGGTCGTCGTCCGTGGCCTTTGCCGGCGACGATCTGAGCGTGATTTCTTCCGGAGAGTTTCTGCACACTCTGAGTCCCGGAAATCACGTCTGTTGACCGTCGTGAAGACGAGAAGCCTCGGTTCAAAGTTCAAAGTCAAAGTTCAAAGTTCAAACCGTTGCAGGGCAAAGGTCGGAGCGCCGCGGTCACTTCTGACCGTCGACAGAAGCGATGAGGTCGAAGAGATCCATGCTTCTGACAGAGTCTTATCAGGGCCATATTTTAAGGCGGGGGCTGATGGGGGGCTGAAGCCCCCCCGGCCCACCATGAAAAATAGGCCCACAGTTTTTCAAGCGACGACTTTTTTATGCTTGTCAGAGAATTTCAGTGAAGGCGGCGGAAAATTTTACAAATGGCAGTTTTTTCAAATTGTGGAAGATGATTTTAAAAATTGTATTCAGTGGTCGATTTTAACCCCTTAACCGTGTATTTAACTGTAACTCAATGTAAAATGGACGGATATATCCGGGATCCCCAGTTAAGGGGTTAATGGGAAGACTCCCACCATTTGGCAATGTATTAGAGCTTTCGATTTATGCAATTCGGGGCATTGGTCGAGCAGTTTGAAGAGAGATTCTGACAGATACTCTTCACTTCGCAGACGGCTCGTCATCTGCGATCGCTGTCGCCTTGTCTATGCAGACGATACAAGAGAAAGTCATACATGTACATTTCCGGTGGAGTGACGTAATGCATTGTTGCAGTCCACTCGCTGAGCATGAAATGTCGAGTCTTATTCCCCTACAAGCGATCAACACATGGCCGTTATCACAAAAGCAGTGTTTATTCTAGCCACCTTGACATTGGGGGGATTTTGAAATGTTTGGGGGGACAAGATCCGAGTCTTCACAATTTTTTGGGAGGGGTGGGGAGAATTTCCTTCCCCAGCCAACATTTATATTTGGAGGGGATTTTAAAACTTGGGGGGGGGAGAATTCCCCAGAGAAGGCATAGAATAAACACTGCACAAAATATACCTACTATAAATGATAATTCCATCGTGATGGTCACGTTCGCAGTTTAGCGTCATTGTCAATTGCCTTGAATCACAAAGGAGTAAAGTGTTTTGTTGATCTAGTACTTGAGGCCGTTTTTTGGAACCAGGTCTAGCCAAAGCTCTTGACAGACGAGCAGTGGCTTAACGTGGGGGGGGGAATGAGGACGACCTCTCGGGCAAGAGTTTTTTTTTGGAGGGGAGGCGCAAAATTCCAAGTGTAAAAAAGACATGTGCAAGCAATGGGAAATCCTAACATAGGTTGACATAAGATAGGTTAATGGGTTGACACAAGTAATTTACAATAGTAAGGAAGTACTAGGTGTAGTAAAGTACTGAATGTAGTCTATTACTGTATTTTCTTAAATGTGAAAATACGAAAATACGGTTGATACGGGCGAGGAACTTTTTGATTTGCTTGTAAAAGGCTTCTTAGGGAGAAAGGAAAAAAATTGGAGGCACAAATCCTTCGTTTGCCCCAACACACGCTACGCCGCTGAGAATGAGCTAACAAATCATTTTCCCTCGCAAACTACCTACATATAGGCATAGCATCATCCAAGCCGCGAGGGAGATATACAGGGGTCAGCTGTTCCCTATTCGGCCCTAGACCACGATTGCCATTTGCGAGATCAAACTCTGTGTCGAAACGGACATTTTTTGAGGTAATAAATGTTTTTCCTGAGCATCAGTGTGGTCACGCGATGGCACTAAAACTCGAGTAACGATCCAAATATCAGGCCTACAGTACCTTCGACGATTCTTTTCCAGGTTCCAAGTTGACAATATGTCTAGTAATTATATATGATCAGATAAACTTATAGATCACGTGTCCCAAGAATCCGAGGGCATAATTCAGATACAAGAATAAGATTCATTTTACTGGCGGGTAGTTAGCAGAGCAGTAACAACGATGCACGATAGAGCAGGAGGTCGTGGGTTCGATGCCTCCTGCTCTTATTCGCTAGAGGGCCTTGGTAAAATGAGGAGCACTTGCAAATTATTGCGATAAGCGATACAGGCCCCCATGATTAGAAGTTGCCCCCCAACGGCCCCCCACTTGCCAAATCCTAGAGCCGCCACTGAGTGTTGGAACCAATAGTTGACTAGACTATTTAAATACTATTGCCGATAGTTGAGCTTAAACACTGTATAAAATAGTTTTTCAATAGCCAATAGTTCACAACTATTTAAATAGTATTTAAATACTATTTAATTTTTCAATGTTAAAATGAAAACTGTGTTATCATTTTTCACTGGCGAATGCTATAATCTAAAAGCACTGTCACTAGTTATCTGTATGGTGAGTAATACAGTCTCCTGTTAGGTTATTCACCGAAAGTCTTGATTAATCTTGAGGAGCAGCAGTGGCTCAACTGTTTTGTCACTTAAGCGAGTTCTACGCTTTGGGAGTATGATAGCCCCAGTACTAAAGAGTCTCTCGACGGAAGCACTCAAAGGAATCGTTGAGTTGAAGTGCAATAAAACTGGTTTGACAGCTGGATGCTTGTTTAGCATGCCAGTTTTACTGGACGAGTCTTGAAGATACTAGGCTACAAATGTGGCTGGTCTGCCTGTTCACTGTGTTCAGCATCGAGGTCACTAAAAAATTCGCTGGAATCGGTGTCACCACCTGCATCAGTTGTGCTAACTGTAGGCGTGGGCTGAACTGGTGCAGCAGTATCGGCATTTAACCCCTTAACTGGGTGCCCCGAGTAACGCTCGTTCATTTTACATTGAGTTACAAATAGTTGCCCAGTTAAGGGGTTAATAACAGTGACTTTCAACTTGAACAATACCGCATCGTAATGTGAATTCCATCGCGTAGGGCACGGAACGACGAATCTGCGTTTCACTTTCACTATGTCACTGACAGCCTGTCAGTTCTGGTCAGTTCTGCGGTTTTGTTGAGATGACAACATAATAGAACTATTTAAAATCAAGTATTTATAAATAGTGCTTAAATATTTATAAATAGTATTTAAATAGGCAAGTTCGCTAACTATTTAAAATAGTTGCTTAAATAGCTTAGAACTATTTAAATAGTATTTAAATAGTATTGACTATTTCAATAGTTACAACACTGGTTATAGCACGCCCGGCTGAGGGCTATAGAAACGGAGATCAGCATCGCTCTATGAGCTCGTAAGACTAGAAAAGGACTTTGACTTCTTCACTTGACTCAATTACTTCATCTAAAATTACAGTAACTATTATATTTTATCATCTGCAGCAAACGGCTGCCCAATACAAGTGCAGAAATATCCATCTCATCGATAATGAATTGGGGAGCTATCATTAACTTTGCAATCGAGTGTGGATAATTATAAAAAATATTAATCTCCTTCAAAGAAGTCAAACGTCATAGACGTCGGTGTTCTTTAAGCAACGCTCACCTCTTTGTTTCCGAATTGAACACCCGAGAAATCGATTAGATAATAATTTTGAACAGCCTGGCCCTGGAGAACTCGTAATGGATTGTCAGAATGAAATACCAGTCTTCCCGTCTCATCCAGTTCATCCGAAGGATAAATTCCAAACTTTGACAGACATTTTCCAATATCACGATCTTCTATGCCGCCATCTATTGGACAGTCATTTGGAAAAGATGATCTTCCCTCCAGCATCAGTTTAACAGCCTCCTTGCCAATTACATAACCTGCGCCACCAGAATTGTATCCCTTAGGCAGCAGCTTTTTGATTCTTCTCCCCAAATAGAGAAGGGAAGAGGAATTGAATTTCAAAATAATTCTTTGCAGATTTTCCATTATGACGTAAGTGTCATCGTCGGCTTTCAGAAAGAAGTCCACTTCTGGCGCGTAATTAAAGTAACTGTGGTTGAGTGCAGCGAAAGTCTTCGTCGTCAAATGGCCTCGGCCGTCAGGAACATCTAATCCAGTCGCATTTGGTTCTTTGGCGATCGCAGAAGACGACCAATTGCCAACATTTGTGTAGAAGAAAATTGTTCGGTGACAACGTTTAGCCCACGTGTTGCGTACTGCTTTTCCTTTTGTTTTCCAATTGGAAATTCGCGTCATGATCATGCACAGGACTGATATATCGACATCGAAGTAACCAAACAGAAATTGCATTATTAAGAATCGTTACAATATACAAGCAGAAGGCAGCGACTTTAAAATTCAGTGGTGTGCAAACTCAAAGCCAGCAGACGAAGCAGACAAACGGAAAGTGGAACAGAGATTAAACAGTGGTTTTCAATACAGTTTAAATCCTACTAAAACACGTTAAATACAATTTTTCTATTATTATTATTATTATTATTATTATTATTATTATTATTATTATTATTATTATTATTATTATTATTATTATTATTATTATTATTATTATTATTATTATTATTATTATTATTATTATTATTATTATTATTATTATTATTATTATTATTATTATTATTATTATTATTATTATTATTATTATTATTATTATTATTATTATTATTATTATTATTATTATTATTATTATTATTATTATTATTATTATTATTATTGTTGTTGTTGTTGTTGTTGTTATTATTATTATTATTATTATTATTATTATTATTATTATTATTATTATTATTATTATTATTATTATTATTATTATTATTATTATTATTATAGAAAGAAGCAACATTAATACTAATTATTTCTGTAGCCTTAAACTTACCTCTTGGCCTTGTAGAGATAAGCTCTCCTTGCTGATCTATTGAGTAATTGGTCCAAGATGACTTTAATTTGACGGGAAGATAATCTGCAGAATATTAACGCAAAATATTAAAGTCAATTAATTGTCACATTGAAGAGAATTATTTCTATTACACACTGTAGCTGTTTCCCATCAAAAACGACCGGGGGGGGGCTTAGCTGTTTTTCTAAGGCGGAATAATCGAATAGCTAAATTACATGGGACAATAATATTCAGTTTATGCGGAGTAGAATGGGGAAAAGAGTAAGGAGAAAAAAATAGACGAAATGGCGAAAGGAATGGGGTGGGATTGGAAAGGAAGAGCAGCCGAGGAAGATAGAAGAACGAGAGGACAGTGGGCAGAGAAAAGAAAATGGAGGCGGAAAGGAAGAGTCGCAGAGAGTTATGGCGTGTGGATAAAGGGTAGAAAAGAAAAGAGAAAAGAGAATGAAAGGAATGAAAAGTGGAGGTGAGGGGATGGGAATGAAAGTTTGGAAGAATGGAGAAGGGGAGATAGTGGAGAAGGAGATAGAGGATTGAGACGGTTTCTGATTCCTATTATTATATTATATAAGTCATTATAGAGCTACAATTACTCGAATAACTTATTACAAAAATGTCATATATTTATCAAAGTTACTGTTTTCCTAATCGATTTATTACTTAAATAAATCTGACTATTATAGAATGTCATTAAATATTATGTTGTTCAATGTTCTCCTGGTATTTAAAAGACTACAGTACATACATATGTGAACTGAATATTACATTATGTTACATTTTGAAAATGTGAATATTACCTACTGTATATTATGCTGAACTTATATTTTTTACTGAATTTATAATTGCGCTGAACTCTCTCTATTCGATGAACTTTGGAAATAATAGTCAAAGTCAAAGTCAATATATGACTCAATGATCTATAAGTGTACAATATAGAGAAATTAGGCACAGGGCCGTATTAAGGCGGGGGCTGAGGGGGCTGAAGCCCCAGGCCCACCATAAAAATAGGCCCACCGTTTTTAAAGCGACGACCTTTTTTTACTTGTCAGAGATTTTCAGTGACAGCGGCGGGAAATTTTACAAGGGGCAATTTTCAAATTATATGGAAGCGACGACCTTTTTTTACTTCTCGGCCCCAGGCCCACTCGGACCTTAATCCGGCCCTGGTTAGGCAATATACATCGCTGTATAAAATTAATAATAATAGCTTTACCTCTTTGCCAAAATAGGACACACGAGAACGAGGCGAATGAAAGAATTGAAAGGCAAAGCACTCTGCGTTTGTTTCCTGAAAAGCACAATTCAAATATTTTAGACATCTTTTGCTTCATACAAATTGCTCAAGAGACTTACTGTACCTACAATAATTGGTCTGGTCACATCTCGATCAAGCTTACAAGTAAACTTGAATACGCTAAAAGCAGACTTTCGTTGACGCTTAAAGTTAAACTAACTGGGCAAATAAGGTGAACCAATAGGGCTGTCGCTGGAATGCCCACATCACGCCACTGCTGAGAGAATGCCTCCACTGGTTACGCGTTCAACAGCGTATTGTTTACAAGCGTTGTTGGCTTATTTTCCGAGCCCTTTATGACCCTCACTGCCCAGAATATCTGAGTGCGCTGGTGCAGCGAACGACGTCAAATGAGTCGAGAATGAAGCTTCGGTCGAGTCGTCGAGTCCTGCTGCTTGTCCCTCCTCCGTCAAAGACCTCCAAGTTTGGAGAAAGGTCATTCTCCAAAGGGAATCCGTTACTGTGGAACTCGTTGCCTGACGTTGTGTCGGAAGCTGTCTCTGCGGAATCATTTCTTAGGAACTTAAAAACACACCTATTTAATATAGGATTTAACAGATAGAATTATGTCAAAGTGCTCTTGTCGTAGGCCTCAGCCTTGTTTACTGCGCTGGAGAAATTGTCTAGAAATAATAATAATAATAATAATAATAATAATAAATTAATAATAATAATAATAATAATAATAATAATAATAATAATAATAATAATAATAATAATAATAATAATAATAATAATAAATGTATTATAATTGAATCAGTATCGCCAGCCTGGGTGAATTTGCAAATAGCTAAGGTCTGCTATAAATTAATTATTAAGTGCTATTAATTCTAAAAAGAGGATGAAAATGAAAAAGACATAGGCCTACCGCTGTGAATCTATCGTGTTTAATTCTGCCTATTTGTTGAACCACTGTCGACTTAGCTTATTTTCTATTGTCTGCAACTTCACAATTTGAACGCTTTATCTAAGGGACTGTCTATGCTATTGATAAGTAAACATTGACGCGTCCACGAGGAGTAAGCAGTGTTTAACCTAGAACTGACAAAGCCGGGGGGAAGTCAGCTAGGGGGTTGCTGTTAGTTATGTAGTATGCCAAAATTTCCGAGGGGGAATTTAAAATTTCCGGTGGAGAAAAGGTCAATTTCCCCCGAAAACGGCCTAGATTAAACCCTGGGAGTACGGTTCCCTCGGGTGTAGGACATTCTCCCCTGGACATAATCCCCCAGGACATTATCCCCCCGGTACACCTTTTGAAATGACACTGCCGGACATAGGCCTAATTCCCCCTCTATGGGCTTTGACGAAGAGCAGTGTATTGCACCCGTACGAGGTCATATAATCATTACCCACACCATAAACCAGACACGAAACACTAACCATCAACCATACTGATGGCAAAATTAAGATCTATGATATTGATTTACATTGTTCATTACTTCTTTGCCGACGGGGTATGTCCGGGAGGGATAATGTCCGGGGGATAATGTCCGAGGGGATTACGTCCAGGAGGGAGAATGTCCGCGCCCCAGATCCCTCACCCTATTCGGGCTGAGAACGGCTTCGGTATTCGTACAAAAAACGTTTGAGTAGTTTTGGGCCTTTGGGGAGTAGGTACTATGAAAATGAACAATAGAAGTCCAAACCGCGAATTGGTTGACACGTCTAGAAGACGTTCGTTTTTTGCTCGCCAAGACTTTTTCAGCCGAAAATGTCGACGTGACCCTTATTCCGAAATCCTGGTTACGCCATTGTTTGTGAGTTGATAGCCTATGGCTTAATTCAAATTGGATGCAGTCTTCCGCTTTCACTCATTTGCTTAGTTAGAACCTTAGTCATTATTCGCAAATTGGACACTTATCAAAACTAGAGACCAGCTATTTAAGCCTAATATTATTTTAGCGCTCCTGTCGGTAGCACTGTCAAAGTCACTTTAATTTATATTTATTTATTTATTTTCAACTCAACAAATGGTATAGGGGCTGTCCATTAATTACGTCAACAATTTAAGGGGAGGAGGGGGTTTGGAAAAGTTTGACAGTTGTTGACAGGGGGAGAGGGTGTCAAGAGAAATTGACGTCAACAATTTCACTTTTTTAAAATAATCAAAAAATAGGAAATTTCATAGAATACTACTTATTATAATGGAAAAAAGCATTAGAAAAAGGTAATCACCACCACATTTTGACACTCGATGAGGAAAAAGGGAAAAATGATCATCACCACAAAAATAATAACATTGTTAGTGGGACCTGTCATTGATCTTGGTCAAGAGTTGTTGACGTATTTATGGGGGGGGGGGGTAAGTGAAAGTTGACAGTTGTTGACAAGGGGGAGGGGGTCAAAAATTGCCCAAAAATTGTTGACATAATTAATGGACAACCCCATACATAGCATAACACACATGCATTTATACGAAACAGACAAGCAAATTAATGTACTAAAATCCATAATACAATTTTACCAAGCAGGCAAAACAATAAGCTTACTTAGCTTATCTAGTTTAGCTAACTATAAACAAATTTAGCCAGTTTTTTAAAAGATATAATTACATTGGCCATCGTATAAGTCATTATTTGAGTACTTGAATAAACAACAGGTACAAATTAACAAAACAAAATGATAACAAACTGAACATGTTATTCAGGAATTTCTAAAGTATCGTAAATTCACAAGTACTAGTTGGAAACTTGAGATACCAAAGGGAAAATAATTCCCGTTAGATAATTATAATTGTACGTTTGTATGAAATTGTACATTTCTTTCCATGGAAAATGTCACTATATGTCATCGTTTAGAATTTCAACTAGGTACAAAAATAACCCTAGCTCTGTACGCAGGGATATTTTTACACCCCCTAACACCCCCAACACCCCCTAATCTGAGACCGACACCCCCAAATCCAGGGATATTTTGACACCCCCCCACCACCTCCTCTGAATTTGAGACCCGACATCCCCCACCCCAATCTGAGGCAGGGATGACCTTTTTGTTTTTTGCTTGTCAGACTTTTTGGGAGACTTGATAAGGTTTTTTGGCTTGTCAGACTTTTTCGTCAGAGATCCCAAAATTCCGACACCCCCAAATTTTCACGACACCCCCTAATTCACAATTCTAGAAATAACCCTGTCTGTACGGTACGTGTTGATGGCAATTAACGCCTAAATTGCGTTATCCAACTTGCCTGCATTAGAACTTGATTGAAACATCGTCCTGTTCCAGCAGCGAAGATTTACAACTGAGTTAAGACAGAAATCGAAAAGATGAACATCGTTTTTATTGGAACTACGACAAACAATATTGTTCAACGACAACAAAATAATTTCCAATAACTTTCTCAAAACAGTCTTTCTATTACTATTCTGAATATCTTGATATCGGCAACTTTTCTCTACATCACGCGTAGAAGTGATGTCATACTGATTTTAATATTAATTAAGCTCTTCGTGTTCAAGGGTGCCATCAATTATGTCAGCAAAATATAGGAGAGAAGGAGTTTGAAGAAGTCTGTTGCTTAGCGTCGTACAGCATAGCAAACTTCTATTAGGCCTCTATAGGCTCAAAAGCCCATCTTACACCACTCTTTGAAAGGCTATCATAGAGAAGGGCCGAGGTATAAGGGTTGAGCGCCCTCTTTGAACGCTAGCTCTGAACGGACATCTTCGATTTAGCCTATTGACCGCGTGTGCTTGAGCAGCAGGTTGATTCGACGAATTACTGTTGCTTAGCGTCGTTCAGCATAGTTAATTTAACTTCCATTAGGCCTCTGGCACTGGTCCTTCGGTCCGGACACTCCAAAAATGTTGTTGCGAGGGTCCAATAGGGCATTGGACCCTCGCAAAAATCTGAATAAATCTATAGATTTATTCAGATTTTTGAACAGCTTTTTTTGTACCGTTATTTATGATTTTTGTACCGTTTGTACCGATTGTACCGTTAGTTATAGGCTGATTTATATAGCGCCATTGCCCTAGCGGGCTAGAGTTGTATGCGATTATTTCATAAACTGTTGCGCTGGGTAGATTATAATAGACGTAATCAGCAAGATCACCAAGACAACAAAGATCCAGGTAAAAATGATCAAAGGCCAAGTTGGCAGATGTGAGCTCTCTTAACTTTTATTAGCGATTATCTTAATGCTTATCGATTTAGAAAGCGGATTCCTAAGTATAGGCCTATACTCTAAATCAAATGGCAGTCCGCGGGCCATGATCCGACCCGTCTGGGGTGTGAAATGACGCGCGAAGACATTGCAATGATCAAAAAAATATTTCCAAACCATAAGAAATATTTCCAAATGTTGTCATACCAGTGATTGTAATAAAATTATGAAAACAATTATTGAGAACACAATGATTTTATAAACACAAAAATTCGCGAAAAAATTTTCCAATAAAAATCAGGGGGAGGGGCAACGGCCCCGAATGACGTCCCTGAGGCCAAACCTCGCGAATCTGTGGCAATGACAGATTAAAGACCATGTAGGTCCCTTGAGAAGCTTAAGGAGGACCGGATCATTTCAAAATTTTGAGGCCATGAACTCCAATAGTTGCGGACTATTGGACTACGGACTATCAGTTCATAGTTAGAACATGGAAATTTAAAAGCAAACCAAATAACACAGCGTATAATATTTTTAAATCGGATATAGAATATTTAGTATGCCTGACTGTTTGCAAGCATAACTAGTATATCACATTAAAATCCAGCCTATTAGATACAGTATCATTATGATTCAGACAACAATCATTATTACAATTTACAAATTACATTTAAATTCAACATTGTAGCGTGAAAAGGATATGGGGCTGTCCATTAATTACGTCAACAATTTAGGGGGGAGGTTTGGAAAAGTTTGACAGTTGTTGACAAGGAGGAGGGGTGGTCAAGAGAAGTTCACGTCAAGAATTTCACTTTTTTAAAATAATCAAATACTAGGAAATTTCATAGAATACTACTTACTACAATGGAAAAAAGCATTAGAAAAAAGGTCATCACCACCACATTTTGACACTCGATGAGGAAAAAGGGAAAAAATGATCATCACCACAAAAATAATAACCTTGTTATTGGGACCTGTCATTGATCTGGGGGGGGGAGGGTTAAGAGTTGTTGACGTAATTATGGGGGGGAGGGTAAGTGAAAGTTGACAGTTGTTGACAAGGGGAGGGGGTCAAAAATTGCCAAAAAATTGTTGACATAATTAATGGACAGCCCCTATGTAACACATCTCAGCACCTGCTGGAATGTTATGATTTGAGTACATAAAATACAGTACTATCACGTCAATAGTGTTCATCGTCATCATCGTCGTCATCATCATCATCATCTACAACAACTTTTTGAGGACAAACTTTCTTTAAAAAATGAAAACTTTAAAAATTGTTTAAAGACCAGTGACTGTTCTGCCCAGGGGCCCGAAATTTCTCTCGACGGCCCCAGTGTCAGTGGCGGCTCCACCGGGGGGGCAGGGAGGCCCGTGCCCCCTATTGAGTGCCTGCCCCCCAGTAGTCCCCCAGTCCCCTATACTTAATGCTACATACATTAATCAACAAATGGTTGCCCCTCCCCATGATTAGAAGTTGCCACCCCAACGGCCCCCACTTGCCAAATCCTAGAGCCGCTACTGCCACTGCCCGGTGTTAATAAGCGATCTTTGTTCTCTGGCCATCTGTTGAAACTTTTCGTTTGATCATTAATATAGGTCTAAATAAATATAAATAAATGTATAAAGTCATAAAATTAAAACGTTCAATCAGATAAATAGACAGAAAATAAGATCTTAAAATGGCAGGAAGTCAGCGTCTCTTTCGTCGAACTTTTAATCGCACAATTATTTAAAGTAGCTACGACCGATCAAAACCAGTAGATCCTCTTCGTAGACCATACAACAAAAAGTCAAACATATAGATTTCCGGAGGAGAGACGTAGTGTATTGTTGCTGTCCATTGACTCAGCATAAAACCTCCAGATTTCTTTGTCTAAAAACAATAAAACTGTGCAATCATAACACATTCTTGGTCTTAGGGAAAGGTTCAGGTATTACATTCAATGTCGATTAGATCACTGGTAGTTGTTAGCCTATAAGCACAAAAATTTGTACGGTCCGCATTTCAAGTCCCTGATTCTGGTGGTGCCTTTGCTCATTGTAAAATACCCCCACCCCGAAAGAAATGCTGATCACAGACCCGTCGAAATATCTCAGAAATTCACTCTTCTCGGAACTCGAATAAATGCAAATGAAGTGCAGGTCTATCCAGGGCGCGATTTGTAAGGGGGAACGGGGGATTCCTCCCACTGCCCAACTGCATCCCCCTATTGCTACATCCCTTCACCACTATATCCCCCCACTGCTGCATTTCCCCAACAACTACATCCCCCAAACTCTTTCCCCCCCCAAATATCCCCCACTGCTCCAGTTGTCACAAATCGCACCCTGGACCTATCAACTTTTTGTTGAATTTCAGCTGCATCAACATCTTCTTTCAGTCCCAGCTTGCCAAATGTTGCATTGACTTCAAGTCTGCAGTGAATGCAATTAGGCTACTACTACTACTACTACTACTACTACTACTACTACTACTACTACTACTACTACTACTACTACTAATAATAATAATAATAATAATAATAATAATAATAATAATAATAATAATAATAATAATATAGTGACTGAAATTACTTCAATAACAACGACTTCAGGTGAGGGAGGTTTCTCATCTTAGAGTCCATCCATATACACTATAGTTACAGTGTAGCACGTATGCACCGAAGGGGTGTTGGATTTAGAAGATTTTGCGTATGCACGGTGTGCAAGCGGGGGGAGGGTTTGTGCAGCCGGGGGGGAGGGGTTGAAAATATGCCTTTTTGCGAACGTACTATATGGATGAACCCTTACCAGCTTTTTAGCATCGAGGGAATAATGAATAACATCGAACTAATAAGAGGATGTCAAGATAGAACAAAGTGGAAGTCCATGGTCGCTAACGTAGAAATGCACAGCACCTAAAGAAGAAGAAATAAATTGCATGCCAAAGTGCATCTCTGTCAATGAAAATGGTTTCAGAGAATAGCATGCAATTGAACATTCTCTCCAATTGTACTGTTACGTTATATGCACATCTCACAGACAACTAAGAAGTGGAACAGTAAAACCCCTTGACTAAAGAGCGTGTCCGATTGGTATCTGCTAGGTTGTTCACAATGGCATACCTATGGTGTGGCAGGTATGGGAGATGCTGCGGGCCAGGCCCATCGTAACTGGGGTGCAGGGGATGCGGCTGCACCCTGGGGCAAAACTCAGGGGGCGCAGTGCACCTATTGTAAGGAGAAAGCTACGGATGCATTTTACCCCCTTGTGTTAGATACATACGGAGAAACAAGCAAACAGACATTGTCACATACCAATTTAGCAAATGACCTGTGAATGCAACCCTGCTGAAAATTCGCTCCGACGGGCCTGCCGTGGGCGCCTCTTAAAGAGAAAACAACTGATAAAACTGACTTTGCATGAGCACATCATCGACCAGTTAGCATCAGCGATAGCTAGAAAAGTGAATGTATAGTTTCAGTTTTGTGTCAATAAAATGTCACGAGTTGTCTGTTTAACCTGCTAATTTAATTTTCTGACCGTCCTGCCATTTGGCGCCTATAAAGTTTAATTAACTTTGAGTTACAGTTAAATCCACGGTAAAGAGAAAACGCCATACGGGTTCGTTCAAATGACCAGGAGACATTTAATTATTAGTAGGGCCTATAGTCAGGCAAGTTGGAACGAATTTTTTGTAGCGGGTGCAGTTTTTCCAGATAAAAGTTCTGACAAGCAAAAAATGTCATCGGCCAGTCGTTTATCTTCTTTTAAATTAAAAAAATCCTGACATGCAAAAGAAGTCGTCACCTTCCTCTATATCCTCTCTTAAAAGTCCTGACGACCAAAATCGGCCATCGCCCTTTCTTTATCTTCTTTCTAAAAATCCTGACAGGAAAAATAAAAAAACAGCCTGATCTTCCTGGGGGTGTGGCGCACCCCCTATTTTTACAGGGGTGCAGCCGCGCCCCCTACACTCCCACTTCCTACGGTGATGATGTAGTTGATGATGTAGTTTTCTATTATGAAATGCAATAACTTCCTAATAAAAGAAGATATCTTTAGACGATATTTGTTATGTGCAAGTACTTCTATCTAGCCTGTCAGCCAATTACCTTATTGTTTCCAAATTCCGCCTCGCCTAGATTTATATAATATGCGCCAGCAACTGGATTGCCCTGGAGAACTCGTAATGGATTGTCAGAATGAAATACCAGTCTTCCCGTCTCATCCAGTTCATCCGAAGGATAAATTCCAAACTTAGACAGACATTTTCCAATATCACGATCTTCTATGTTACCATCTTTCGGACAGTCATTTGGAAAAGATGATCTTCCCTCCAGCATCAATTTAACAGCCTCCTTGCCAATTACATAACCTGCGCCACCAGAATTGTATCCCTTTGGCAGCAGGTTATCGATCCTTCTCCCCAAATAAAGAAGGGAAGAGGAATTGAATTTCGAAATAATTCTTTGCAGATTTTCCATTATGACGTAAGTGTCATCGTCGGCTTTCAGAAAGAAGTCCACTTCTGGCGCGTAATTAAAGTAACTGTGGTTGAGTGCAGCGAAAGTCTTCGCCGTCAAATGGGCTCGGCCGTCAGGAACATCTAATCCAGTGGCATTTGGTTCTTTGGCGATCGAAGAGTACGACCAATTGCCGACATTTGTGTAGAAGAAAATTGTTCGGTGACAACGTTTAGCCCACGTGTTGCGTACCGCTTTTCCTCGTGTTTCCCAATTGGAAATTTGCGTCATGATCATGCACAGGACTGAAAAACAGCAACACGAAATGAGTTCACAGTACACGAATAAAACTTTCGATACAAACTTACTGCACCTGTCGGCCGCTGAAAAAATAACCGGAAATTCACGGCAAAATAGAAAATATCGGAGGTACAAGAAGACATTCGAAATGGCTCATGGTATGTTGATCATTTGCTTTGAGCACACTTTATAACATCCATTTGAGCAAGCCAACAGTGACACAGAGTAACCGAAGACACATAGGCCTATAATTATATCAATTGAATCAGTGCCCAAATGGACCTAGCCGTGGTCTTTGTTCAATACTCCTGGTAGGCGGAAAATTCAATTGAAAATGTAAGTGTTATGCTAATAATTGTGCTCAGTAAATCTCTGCCTATACCAGTTGAGACTCACTATCAACCATTATAGAAGTTAATCCAGTGAACCTCTCGGGGTGATCAGGTAACGGACACACAAAAATCATCTCATTTTGATCGAAATACAGACAGAAAGTTGAACAAATCCGACGTTTACCTCCACACCCACCCTAATCGATTATTTGTGGATCCGAACCCGAACCGGAGAGGCTCCGGAGCCTAGCTGGTATTTCTATTTGCCATCCATTAGGAATTCAAGGAACCACTTATTGCGGAAAATTTGAGGGGCTAATTTTGACCGTTGTCACATTCTTGCAGTTTTTCATACTTTATTATAATTATAATCACACTGCAATAGGGGTATACAGTGTTTACCAACAAGGTCCGGTTGCTCCGCCCACTGGTGGGCAGAAACCATAGAAACCATTGTTGTCTATTAATAGACGCCAATGGCAGAAGCAGATTTCTTGCTGGTGGGCATAGATCAGTGACCATAGAGATTGTTCTGGATACTTCTATACAATAATTACAATAATAATTATTATTGTTGTATGTTAAGTAAAAAGACGTCGCCATGACAAACTCTCGCTCTTTCAGTTTCTTTTGTTCATTCCCGTATTTCTCTTACTGCTAAACTACTCGTCGAATTTGCACAAATCCTACGACCGGTCCCAGTCCGAAATAGGGGAAGGGCGTCCCCCGTCCCACCGTGGCTACGCCAACGGTCATGAGTGTCATTCAAAGTAACATCGTTTGAAAAAATTCCGTGTAACATCTCTAAATGTCATCGTCGTCGTCGTAGTCCTCCTCCTCCTCCTCTTCTGTGAAAAGCTTGCTAGACCTTTGAGAAAGTAAACCTCTGCCAAGGTCTACGACTGGAAAATACACCGACGATTTGAATTTACCTCGAGGGTTTGCTGACGAGTCGTTTCTTCGGAGAGTCATACTCGCCGGTAGGCCTAACTGCGGAATTCGCGATCCGATCAATTGGACATGTGGACTGATATGTGCTGTGTTCAAGCATCAGAAAAAGATCAAACTACAGTATAAGCCGATTCAAACAAGATTCTATCCAATTTTAAGGCCTAGGAAATGGCCCGCTGCGGATCAGTGGCGGCTCCAGGATTTGGGAAGTGGGGGGAAGGCGTTGGGGTGGCAACTTCTAATTATAGGGGGCCAACCATTTGTTGTTAGGTATGTTGTATTAAGTATAGGGTCCCAACAGGGGGGCCACTGGGGTGGCAGGAACTCGATAGGGGGCACGGGGCCCCCTGTGGAGCCGCCACTGCTGCGGATCATTCCCAAGACAGTAATCATAAAAGAAGCTTACATATTAGGCCTACATTACAGTGGTAACGAGTTTGCAAGACAGTTTCATTTGTGATGCCGTATAACCTTAGACCAGTGGTAAATACAAAAATGTACTGTTTTACTAAGGTTACCACATGAAAACGTCTGAAATTGTATTGTATTAATTATCTTTCCAAGTTGAACCTCGGACATGTGACCAGCAGTGTTTAATCTAGACCCCTGGACTCTGGGGACTGAAAAAAAAAGCCGGGGAACTGACAAAGCCGGGGAAATTCTGCTAGGGGCCGCTGTTAGTCCATGTAGTATTCCAAAATTTCCGGGGGGAATTTGAAATTTCCTGGGAAAAAAGGGCAATTCCCCCCGGAAACAGCCTAGATTAAACACCGGTGACCAGTGACAATCTCTGTTTCACAACGTCGGCGTCAGAGTAAATATGGTCGAATAGCATTGATCTATACAATACGAGTCCCTATATAAGGAGCTAGCGGCTAGCCTAATATCAACCCTAATTTAAATTTCAGTGAATACGGTGTTCTTTTATTTGATTTATTAGTGGAGGGATAGATGGCAGAGTGGGTTACGCGCTGGAGCGGCAGGCTGACGGAGCGAGTTCAAGCCCCGTTAGCGCCCCCAGTGGTTTTCACACAGGCAGTAATGCCTCCTAAGCCAAATAGTTTAAACCATGCTAAGTTTTGTTTTTGATTCACGTCCATAAAAATGTCAGCTGCAGCAATCTTCTGGCACAACTGTAGCCTATGCAAGCAAAGTTCATTGGAAAACTGCAATAACAAAATGGAACTATAAAGGGTTAATCTCAATAGCGACTCCTACCTGCGTACAGTAGTAGAGAAAACACTGCTATTAGTCCCGTTAACAGCATTAATGATCGAAATCTGCCGTTACCTGAATAGGATAAAAACAGCAGCAATTAGTGAATATAAGCCTATACTGTATGCATGCAGTGAACGTTGCACAATGTGCCGACGACGCACAATAATAATTGTAGGTCCTACAATTAACAACAAAGCAGTGTTTTCAACTGTTTTCATGCTGTTTATTTCTAGCTTGGCGTCAATGGATTGTCCCTGAATCCAGAAATTATCTTCGGAACTAGATAGCGGGAACTAAAATTAACTAAAATTAAAATAAACTAAAATTTTTCAGTTAAACTAGCATTTTAACTAAACTATTAATATTTAATTAATTAATTAATTAGTAACACTAATCAATGACGCCAGGACAAGGGCTCTGTTGTGTGTTTATTCTAGGCTATCTCTGGAAGGGGGAATTCTCCCCCCCCAAAGTTTTAAAATCCCCCCACAAATTTTTTATATGTTGGCTGGGATAAGGAAATTTCTTCCCCTACAAAAGTGTGGAGAATCAGACCTTGCCTCCCCCCAAAAAAACATTTCAAACTTCCTCCCAATGTCAAGGTTGCTAGAATAAACACTGTACGTGACCGATCTACTGTATTAGCATTTTCTGTGAAGTAGGCCTACTTTTTGGTGGCCTACATTAATCCTTTGAACATTTGCGGTTATTTTGACCGGAAAGTCTAATCAAATATCTATCTGGAAATTCCAAAAAGTGAATAACGCAGAGCCGTAGCAAGGGGTGGGGTGGGGTGGGGTGGGTGGTGGGGGGGATTATGCTGTCCCGGGCGCCGTCCGTTGGAGGGGGCGCCAGAAACCATGGTTGATTTTATTCACGACGGTATTGCCAAAATGATAAGGAAAAAAGGCCACCATACGCATTCTGCACACTAACGTCATTGAATGTCTGATAAGCAAAAACGGTCATCGCCAGTTTTTAGGCTGTCTAGGGCGAAAATTTAATGCCTTGCCCCGGGCGCCAGATATTCTAGCTACTGTATACGGCTCTGGAGTAAATTAAAATCAGTTAAACAATCTGTTACGTTCTTTACACTGTATACAGCATGACCGAGCTGTTGAGCTTCAAGTTCTTATTTACATGTAAGTGTTAGCGTACGTTGACGGTCGGTCGGGGAGAAATTAGGATACGACCGTTTTTCTGGCCAGCTTTGCGCCACTGGTGGTGGGGGGCAGCAGTTGAGCAAGATTGCTGGGAGGAATTTATTATACTACATAGATGTCTTGTACTGCCGTCGAGACGGAGATCAGCGCCGCCGTATGAACCTTACGGGGACAGGAAACAAATTACTTTTCACTATGTGACCCCGTATAATATTATCTGAATTGGCTTTAATTAAGCATAGTGCAGCGACGTAACTGATGAGGTATGACATATGTGCTGCCTACAGGGCAGATGGGGTGGGGACAACTACAGTGTAAGTTAATATATTATGGTCTTGGTCATTGCCTTCTGTAACTATAGTCACGCAAACGTCTTGGCTATCCCGCCTATATAACTTCTCCGCTGGAGACCAAGCCTGGATGGAGGGGGATGGGGGAGGCGGCTGGCACGACTGATCGTCGAGTACCTACATACTCCGACTGCTGGTATTTATGATTCTATGGATAATTGGATATGGTCATGTATCGCCGACACCGCAGCCTTATGTAAGCGTAGAGTTAAAAGATTCTCTTTAACTGCTTGCACTCATCATAAACGTCATTTCTAAAACATATACCGACACGGCAGTCTACTAAGTGATCGAGAAAAAAACAGGAAATTGCAGAAACACGAAACTTGGTGGCCACGAACAGATTTGCGGACAGTGGAATATCATACTCCGAATGTGCAACGCGCAGAGCCTAAGGCTGAAGAAGCTGAATCTACTGAAACTTCGCTTAACCCCTTAACTGGAGATCACGGATGTATCCGTCCATTTTACATTGAGTTACAGCTAAATACCCAGTTAAGGGGTTAAAACGACATTCTATAACAGAATTGCGTTAACTCCTTAACCGTGTATTTAACTGTAACTCAATGTAAAATGGACGGATATATCCGGGATCCCCAGTTAAGGGGTTAAAGGATAGCCTTCTTAGCGGGTTTATAAAATTTACTGCATTATATCAAAGGTATACGTTATATTCAATACGGTAGCGCCAGTGTTTAATCTAGGCCGTTTCCGGGGGGAAATTGCCCTTTCCACCCCAGAAATTTCAAATTCTCCCCCGGAAATTTTGGAATACTACATGGACTAACAGCGGCCCCTAGCAGAATTCCCCCCGGCTTTGTCAGTTCCCCCCGGCTTTTTCAGTCCCCCCCCGGAGTCCAGGAGTCTAGATTAAACACTGGGTAGGGTAGCGCATCACACGGGACCGTAGATTGTACAACAGAAAAATAGGCATATGTGTTTGTAAGCAATACTGGGAAACATTCCAACACCAACTAAAAATGCAAATTCTCTCTCTACCAGTGGTGTTGCTTTTAAGATAGTGCGCCTCGCCGCTTTTCGCTTGGGCGGACCTGCGGCACTTGAAGACTTCATTCGTGAGAACCTGCGAGCGGTTTCATCCTTTGTCGGATGTCAATCAACTCTTGTCACGCACTTAGATTGCGGCTTATATAATAATACAATAAAACAAGGTTTAAAGTGGTTCGAGGGGGGGAGTCTGACTTGTGCGAGAACCACTGTGCACGAAAAAAAGACAAGGAAGAGAGAGCCTAAAGTATTTCTTTAAAGTAAAAGTAAAGTATAAAGTAAGCCTAAAGTTTTGCCTATCCAATCCAGTATCCTATTGGTTAGTACTGAGGTTTATTTTGAAAGCATTCACACTAGTAGCCATTACTAACTTCTCGTCCAATTCATTCCGTCTGTCCACCACTCTCACACTAGAAAATGTTGCTAATTGTATCTCCCAACCCGTTTTTTTAAAAACAGTTTAATGTCGTGTTCTCTGGTTCCATCTTACTGTTTTGTTGCTTATTAATAATAATGGCGTAAGAATCGATTAATGCGGATTCTGTCTAAGCGGAAGAGGTGCGATGGTGTGATACACCGGCGGTCCTCAACCTGTTTAAAAATTGTACCACAATCAGAAAATTATTTTCGTGCGCACCCCAAAACACGTACCCCTCCCCTGTACCCAGTGGCGTAGCTAGGAATTGATTTATTTATTTTGTGGGTGCAATTCTTGTATTTTTTAAATGTACATGCATGTCGATAATCGACTCGATCAAACTTGATTCAATTTGGCTATAAAATGACAGTGATGGCACTCAGGCGGCAAGCCTACTGTAAACTAATGCAATAATTCTGCAACATTTCCTTCTTCGGTTTATTTATAACACGACCTATCTCTATTGGGCCCTCAGAAAAAATTTTTACATCTACGTAAGCAATACTGGGAAATAGTGAAAAGCATAATCGTAAGCGTGCATGACTAACTTGTGTTTCATTCAGGTGCTGGTCATAAGTGGCGTCAGTCACGTCGCGCACTTAGAGGGGGGAGGGTTCAAACATTTTTGACGATGCGTGACGACGGGGGAGGGGTTTCAGGAAATGTGATGCCACATAATGTTTAAATATTGTTATTAATACCGCAATGTTAAGTTACCGCAAAAGTTGAAAGCATTTTACATTTATAATTACTATACTTCATTTTTAAAAAGGGACTTGAAAAAGTTTCTGAATATTGTTTCAAGTATAATATAATTATCATAAATATTTTCAAACGAAACATTAATTTTAACATTGGAAAGACGACAAGGTGAGGGGGTTAACGCGTTGTGACGTCATATTTGAGGGGTCTGACTTTTTGTGACGATGTGTGACTATAGGGGAGGGGAGTAAAAAAACCTGCCAACATCGCGTGACGTCATTCATGGCGTCACGCGATGTATGGAGGTCCCTTAGTGTTAGTATACTGCATGTAGTAGTGACGTTATATTTGTACTCATCTGCATTCAAACTCAAATACAAATTACCAGAGCTTTAACTACAGAAGAGTACGGAACAGTGTTTTATACGGGCCTGTTAGGAGGGGAGATTCCCCCTCCAAAACCTAAAAATTCCCCTCCAAAAATCCCAGAACTTACAAAAAATTTGCATTGAACTGTGTCTTTTCTCCTCCAACCAAGTCGATTCCCCCCAAGCCTCAATCCCCCTCCCCAAAGGCCTGGAGTCTGAATAAAACACTGCTACGGAAACCCGCATTCCAGAATCATATCCAGTCCGCAGCGTGGGTTGGCAGAGCCCGGCGAAGCAGTGACTGCGCCCTAACGTGTGGGCTATGGACTTTTCTAAGACGTGGAATCTAAGACTTGGAATTTGACTAAAATAGTGTAGGCCTACCACCTTGCAACGCCTGCTATAATTGTCCTAATGTGATTTGAAGTGGTTTAGGATGCTTAGTAAGCCTGTGTGAAAACCGCTATAATTATATAGGCTAGTAGACTAACTCTCCACAATCAATAAACCTAGTTTTCCGAGATAGCCTTTGAATCCGTTTACTGTTTCAACTGTCACTCCCACCTCCTCGTCTAAACTGTTCCATTTGTTCACACAACCCTGGCACTAGATTTTTTCTTGGACCCACCCTCTGCTTTAACAATTTGCATTTGTGGTCTCTTGTGCTGCCGTGCATAGTGTGCCAATGTAAAGAATCGATCGTAAGGCACACAGTGTTTTATCCAGACTCCAGGCCTTTTGGGGGGGGGGAATTGAGGCTTTCGGGGGGAATCGACTTGGTTGGAGAGGAAAAGACACAGTTCAATGCAAAATGTGTGTAAGTGCTGAGATTTTTGGAGGGGGATTTTGAGGTTTTGGGGTGAAATCTCCCCTCCTAACAGGCCTGTATAAAACACAGAAGGCACATCTACTATCCCAGTCATTACTTTATATTTCTATTAAACACCTCTCTCTCTCTCTCTCTCTCTCTCTCTCTCTCTCTTTCTCTCTCTCTCTCTCTCTCTCTCTCTCTCTCTCTCTCTCTCTCTCTCTCTCTCTCTCTCTCTTCTCCTTCCTAATGTTATCAATCCACAATATCACAATATAGAATTTGTCGTAGCTTAAATTATGTCATTCATTGACTATCTTTGTTGCTCGTCTTTGCACTTTTTCTAAAAGCTCTAGGGAGTCTAGGCCTATATCTTTTTCAAGAATGAATTCCATGCCTGGCAGGGCCATATTAAGGCGGGGGCTAAGGGGGCTGTAGCCCCCTCCGGCCCATCATGAAAATAGGTCCACCGATTTTCGAGATAACCTTTTTTTGCTTGTCGGCACGATTTGGAAGGGAGATAACCTTTTTTTGCTTGTCAGAGATTTTCAGTATAGGCGACGGCCTTTTCTTCTCAGCCCCCGGCCCACTCGGACCTTAATCCGGCCCTGATGCCTGGACACAGTATTCTAGATGAGGCCTTGCTAATGACGTATAGTTTCACGATTGTCTCTTTTCTCGACTTACTATTGTTCTTTTCATCATTCTCAACATTCGGTTGCCTTTTTTGCTGCCTCCGTACATTGTCGAGATGCTAAAGAAGTCTGAGAAGTAAAAATGATACCCATCTCGGTAAATCGGCTGTTTCTAATTTTTATCCATTCAAGGTCAGACAAGATGTCGCCCTCTGGCACGTGTCGCCCGGGGCGGACCGCCCACGCCCCTCCTACGCCACTGCCCATCTCACCCCATTGTCAGCGTCCTCTGATCATCTGATCCAATCGAGATACCAGTCTAGCCCACCGTCACTGGTCCGTCAGAAACTAAACTAAACAGGCAGAGATGTAACAGCAACTTTGGACTTTTAATTGGCACTTAAAAAGCTGATGCTTCACTGGGGAACTTTGCCGGCGAACATTGTTGGCGAGTTTGCGGGCGAGCAAAACCGCTGACGTTCAGTCTTGCCTGTGAAAGCAAAAATAAGCCACGCCTACAAACGCTGATGTAAGTTCATGTAACTGACATTTTAACATGTTGACTGCGATGCGATTGATTGCTGGGGCGCGGCTGGTTTCGAATGCGTTAATGCGTGACCAACGTGAATACCGCTAGATTATTTTCAAGACACAATCACGTTAGACGCCTGTAAAGGAAAATATTTTGAAGCAGATGCGTTTCGAGGCCATCTGTTACTAGTATCATGTTCACTTTACTCAGGTATGCTACAATTCATAGGAAAAATGCCGGTGCCCTGTAAGGTGACGGAACAATAGTTAGACGCCTGTAAAGGAAAATATTTTGAAGCAGATGCGTTTCGAGGCCATCTGTTACTAGTATCATGTTCTCTTTACTCAGGTATGCACCAATTCATAGGAAAAATGCCGGTGCCCTGTAAGGTGACGGAACAATAGTTAGCTGAACTTAGCTCAACAATGGCGAGTGGAGAAATTACTGCCATAAAATGGAAACAATTTCAATTTAAATTCCAGCCTTTATTACCTGGTCCAAATGCCTCCCTCACACCCCGAGCCAAAAATTGTCCGCTTCACTGGATGGAAGACTTGACAATGCAAGCCACGTAATTACATCGTAGCAGGAATTCTCCAGGTGTACGTTTATACGACGCGTCAGGGAGGAATATAATTACGAGGCTGTGGTTGAGTATATTGTGGTTTTTTGAACAAATGTTTATAGGACAAATATTCATACATTTTCCATAGAATACGCCTTTTTGATTGGTCACTCATTCTAGTAGCTAAAGGAAGCAGGAGAATGATTCCAAGATCCACATAAGCTAAATTATTTTGCATTGAACTAAGGACGTCATATGACGTCCCTAGCGCCCTGAGAAACCAAAATAAGGACGTCAGTTGACGTCCCTAGCGCTCAGCGTGTTTTAAAGATGGCTGACGAGGAATTTGTCGATTTATTATGCTGTCTAATGTTGACGGTTATTGCATCCGCACATGCATTATCGGGACAAAAGAAATGCCGAAAAAGAGAAAGGTCTGGGTGAGACCTTGGATAATACGGTGTAGGGAACTACACGGAGCCTACCATACCACTGGAGCGTGCAATCAGATCGAGTGATGAGAAGATCAATTAATTGTCTGGCCGAGATGATGGGTCGGGTAAGTGACGTGCTGTCTAAGATCAAATCTACTGAGAAGATTATTAACCCCTTAACCGTGTATTTAACTGTAACTCAATGTAAAATGGACGGATATATCCGGGATCCCCAGTTAAGGGGTTAAACGGCATTGTATGATTGTAAGTAAAGAAAGCAAGTAAGTAAGTAAACAATTGTGTGTTAAATCCAGGGGCGGCGCTGGGTTTTTTGGCTGGGTGGGTCTAATGCAATCTATACAACTAGGACCCAGCTCAGACTACCCCTCGCCCCCCCCAATCAAAACTTCTCTGTGGATTTGCACGATTTGCTCGGTGTCCCTGCCCGAGGCTGGGTGGGTCCGGACACGCGGACCCACCCTCTTAGCGCCGCCCCTGGTTAAATCAGTACGAAAATTGAAATCGCCTTAACCCCTTAACTGGGTATTTAACTGTAACTCAATGTAAAATGGACGGATATATCCGGGATCCCCAGTTAAGGTGTTAAATGACAAGTTCACCATGCAGAAGAGGAGACGACCGTCTCCAGAATTTATTGAAAAAGTAGGGTGGGGAAGATGATGGCGGTCTGTAAAATTTCAGAAAAAAATCCCCTTGTTATCAGAAGCAAGTGCTCCTGTAATGACCTCGGGCGAGCGAATGTCAAATCCCTCTCCCACTGTATACAGTCGTAATGGAAAGCAAAACACCAACAACTCCCTACAATTAAAAACTGCCATCAAGATAGGCACACACACACACCAGTGGCGTCGCCAGGAATTTTTGGTTGGGGGAGTGGGGCAAAAGAGGTTAGCTTGTCAGATTCCTTACCCACCCCCTCAACCCCATCCACAGAAAACTTTCTCATCGCATCTGCGCGAATCTGGTAGGTGGTCTGGGGCAAGTTGGGGAGGGGGGCAGTTGCCCCCATTTGCCCCCACCCCCCGTGGCGACACTAATGACACACACACACACAGGTCTATTGTAGGTTATGTTTTGCCATCTTCTGTGGATGCTACTGGCAGAGCAATATAACCAGTAGCCTGTATGGTCGTTGAACTTTATAGTCGTGTTAATAACAGAGCCGTAGCTAGGGTTTTCGGCGCCCGGGGCAAGATTTATATTTTGTGCCCCTAAATTTCGGTGATGACCTTTAATTTTTAGTCGTCACAAAGTCACAAAGTTTACTTATCCTTATAAAACACTCAATTTTCAGGCTGATGACCCTTTTTTTATTCGACATAGCCATTTTTTCACATCCAAAATGCACCCCCACCGGTCAGCGCCCGGGGCGGCTTGCCCCCCTCTTCTCCCTAGTTACGGCTCTGGTTAATAATGCAACATGTGTCTATAGTCCTAGCCAGTGTTTATTCTAGGCCTTCTGTGGGGAGGGAATTCCCCCCCCCCCAAAGTTTGAAAATTCCCCCAATTTTTTTTCGATGTTGGCTGGGGAATGGAAATTTCCCCCCAAACGTGTGGAAACTCAGACCTTGCCCCCCCCCAAACATTTCAAAATCCCCCCAATGTCAAGAGGGCTAGAATAAACACTGGTCCTAGCACAGCTTAGAAGATGAAACTGTAGGCCTAACCCTACCTCCTGAGACTAGATTATCGGTTCTCATGGTGATAGTCCAACTTCGAACGGCTTTCAGTCGTTTCAAACTGTTTACTACAACTGCGTCCTGATAATTGACCGTCGAATCCGAGACTTGACGCTATGACGCATAATACTAGCGCCACATACACCTACGCCCTATGTCCTACACCCCTCTCTCTCTCTCTCTTTCTCTCTTTCTCTCTCTCTCTCTCTCTCTCTCTGTCTCTCTGTCTCTCTGTCTCTCTCTCTTTCTCTCTCTCTCTCTCTCCCTCTTTCTCTCTCTTTCTCTCTGTCTCTCTGTCTGTCTGTCTGTCTGTCTGCGTCTCTCTCTCTCTTTCTCTCTCTCTCTCTCTCTCTCTCTGTCTCTCTCTTTCTCTCTTTCTCTCTCTCTCTCTCTCTCTCTCTCTCTCTCTCTCTCTCTCTCTCTCTCTCTTTCTCTCTTTCTCTCTCTCTCTCTCTCTCTCTCTCTCTCTCTCTCTCTCTCTCTCTCTCTCTCTCTCTCTCTCTCTCTCTCTCTCTCTCTCTCTCTCTCTCTCTCTCTGTCTCTCTCTCTGTCTCTCTCTCTGTCTCTCTGTCTCTCTGTCTCTCTGTCTCTCTGTCTCTCTGTCTCTCTGTCTCTATCTGTCTGTCTGTCTCTATCTGTCTCTCTGTCTGTCTGTCTGCGTCTCTCTCTCTCTTTCTCTCTCTCTCTCTCTCTCTCTCTCTCTCTCTCTCTCTCTCTCTCTCTCTCTCTCTCTCTCTCTCTCTCTCTCTCTCTCTCTCTCCTCTCCGCGCACGCACGCACGCTCAATCACCCACTCTCACGCGCACAGGACCAGTCAGAACAAAGCCTGGTTGGAACCGATTGCTTCTGACCTTCTGACAGAATGAGATGCAGTCAGCGCGTAATAATGCGACGCACAATCCGGGCGTTTGCCGCTACAGGGCATCATCTTACACGTGGGCCGTGTCGATTACTTGTTTCAACCAGCAATAATTACGCCTGCCCAGCCTGGTCGTTCGAGGATCATGCACAGTCGTAAACTTCTGTTAGGCCTCTGGGCTCGAGGCTTGGCCTCCCGAGTCCCAACCCAACCCAACTTTTGAGAGACTCAGACTACCATAGGGAAGAGTGGGCGGGAAGATAGAAGAGTGGTAACCACGGAGGTATTGTCCCAGGAGACGGCATTACATCATTTGACTGAAGCCGACTAGCTGGGAAATTCCCAGACTTGTTGACCCAAAGCATCATCGGCTAAGCCGTGGGGAATATGATTTGGCATTTACCAGCATGGACCCTTACCGGTGAAATCGTGGGCGTCCGGAGGGGGGTACAATTGCACCCCCCCTGGAAAATTTTTGAAGTCATGCAAAAAAGTAAAATTACTTGTTTCTTTTGTCACAAGACCCTGTTTTGCACCACCCTCCTGGAAAATTTTTTCATTTCATTTGTCACAAGACCCTGTCTTGCACCCCACTGGAAAAATTTCTGCGGACGCCCATGGGTGAAATGTTACACCTACGGTGCGATCCCGCTACGTACACCCACAGGCCGAACAGGCTCGCATTACTCTAAATGAATTTCCACAGATAATTTAAAGGAATAATATAACTCAGACTTAACACTACTTCTGTATTCGTCCGATTCAACCACAATGGCCGCTAACCACGGAGGTACTGTATTTTTAGCCTACGCGCTTCTGGCGTCACGCAACCTGGGCTAGAAATGACGTAATGCCGTCTCCTGGGATAATACCTCCATGGTGGTAACATCATTGGACTGTAGAACCGACGGAAGCGAGTTCGAGACTCGCAGGAGCCCTGCATGGGGTCAGTGTTTATTCTAGGCCTTCTTAGGGGGGAATTTCCCTCTCAAAGTTTGAAAATCCCCCCCCCCAAATTTTTTTAGATGTTGGCTGGGGGAATGGAAATCCCCCCACGTGTGGAAACTCAAACCTTGTCCCCCCCCCCAAACTTTTCAAAATCCCCCAATGTCAAGGGGGCTAGAATAAACACTGCCTGGGGTTGACTCAGGCTTTCACTCAATTGCAGTGGTAACATGAGTATCAATGACTATATTATAATTGCGAAGGTAACCATAGGTCCGTATGAATGACTGGCCACTGTCCGCCGAAGAATGGCTTCAGTGGCGTAGCCAAGGGGTTGGGGGGTTGGAGTTAAAACCCCTGGCTGTTCGCAGTGTAGGGAAGAGAGAGTTTCGGGGGTTAGACCCATTTTGGTGACCAAATTTTTTTATTACGATCAGTATATAGTGTATACGCTCATATAACTATTTATCGAAGCATAATACTAGCTGACGACCTTTTTTGCTTGTCAGGAATCATGATGGGAACCATAATCCTCCTTCCCCCTTCAGAAAATCCTGGCTACGCCACTGAATGGCTTAGCCACCTATCGGCTGAGCCTCGTGGCCACGAAACCGGAGATCAGCGCCGACATTGAGCCTACAGATGAACCTTTGCCCTTTTTACCATAGGGAAGGGGGAGGTGTAGGGATTAGACCTATTCCCTCCTCACTTTTCATCCAAGCTCACGCCAGCGTATCTTCCGATCCTCGTTCACATTTCAGCGTTATCAAAAGCGCTGTTGGCTGCCACCCTCGCTTTTTTTACAGCGCTATATAAAGTTGCTTCAGTAAAAGGCCTAATAGAAATTATATAGGCTAATAAACACATACACATGATTGGTTCATTAGTTAGGAATGAGGTCGAGAGAACAGCCTACTACTACTATCCGATATCGCTTGGCCTTGATAATGGCGGCATGCATTGGCAGCAGACAGCACGGGCAAAAATTTGTGTAAGTGCTGGAATTGGGCCAATTGGGGGGAGGGGGGGGGGAGGATTTTGAGGTCTGGGAAAAAATCCACCCCAACATGCCTGGATAAAGAGCACTGATAGTGTCAGCCGGTGTTAACGTGGAACAAATCAATTAATTAACTTTCTAGAGAAAGTCACGACCTGCAATAACTATCGAATTACCATTTGAAACGGTAACAGAGTGGGCGATAATTAATAGCTTAAATGTTACCAAATGGCAAATCCCACTCCCACCTGTAGTGGCGCATGCAGGCCCGCCCGAAGTGGGGGTGCAGGGGGTTCAGCTGCACCCCCTGGAAAAATGTAGGGGGTGCAATATTGCACCCCCTGGAAAGATGATGGTCTGCACCCCCTCTGCACCCCCTGTATCCTGAAATACAGGGGGTGCAGAGTGTGCAGAAGACCTTTTTTGCTGCTATTAATAAGGTAAAATTGAGCGTTGATGACCTTTTTTGCTTGTCAAGGATTTGAAAGAGAAAATTTTAATTTCGGAAAAATCTGCACCCCTGACCAAAATTCGTTCCGACGGCCCTGGGCGCACGGGATCGAATATACATGGGATGATGGGCGCCCGCACATTAGGTCAAGAGGGGGCACTTGCCCCTCCTGGAAAATGCAAATACCAATATTTGACATTGAAATTCGAAAACTTTGCTAAAGTATTAAGTCTATTAACTGTGACCATTGTGTTAAAATGTGTTTTCCCCTCCTGGAAAAAATTATATGGGCGCCCATGGTCGACCAGCCTCTGCCATGTGTAGTACGTGTGTCGCGAACACACACACACACACACACACAGGTGACACCAGGACTTGTTTCAAGAAGAATTTATCACTGCACAAAACTCAGAAATTTTGTGGAAATCCGTGCCAAAAAAAACAGGCAAAAAAGGTCGTGCGGAAAATGTATCACTGCACAAAGCACAGAAAATGGCATCTTATCACTGCATCACTGCACATTTTGTGTATCACTGCACGTTAAAACGGGCCCTGGGCCGCGACACATGTACACTGTATGCGCGCGGTATATAATTAATATTGGCAAGACTCTTAAAAAAACGACAGATTTAATCAACCATCGTCGCTGCAAAGTCGACGCCCGTGCCGTTAATCAGGATATCCGTTTCGTCCTGCTGCATGAGATCACGTGATCGGGCTAGACTTATTTCACGACTATACAAGTCATGTAAAAAAAACAGTAAAAAAGCCCGCGTCAACAACGCGACGGATCGCCCTGATCTGGAGACGTAGGCCGATCTACAAAAATCGCATATCGGGTACATGCAGTTTCTGGCATTCATTGAATTTCAGTCCTCAACCCCCCCCCCCCCCAGCTCAAATTTTTTCACAACCCCAACACTGCGTTATAAGACCTAATGTTCTAAAGGTTAGAGCTACATTGTACATAATAATATCTAGAAACAGGCCTCTACTGACACCCCCCCCCCCCCGGCGGAGTATAATATTAGCGGGGAAAGGGGGAACCAAGGAGGTCTAGAGCGAGAAAAAAAGTGTGGAGACTCAGACCTTGTCCCCCCCAACATTTCAAAATCCCCCCTCCCCCCAAATGTCAAGGTGGCTAGAATAAACACTGGTTAACGCACACTGCTGCCGAAATGCACACATTTCATTTTTAAATGATGCATTTGTATAGGCCGACTATAGAACTATATGTTATACTCTAGTCTAGTAGACCTATACAGTATATATAAATTGAGTACCGTTTTTCATAAGTACATGTTTTATTTGCAATCTTTATCACTGGTTCATGCTTAACTTCATTGGAGAGATAATTCAAGTTATAATTAACAATTAATTATTACAACACCATCATTATTTTACTTTTTTCCTACACTTTGTCACGGCACACTTCTACCGTTGCTGCGGCACAGTTGTGTTCCGCGGCACACAATTTGGGAAGCACTGGACTATGCTTGGATGGCACGACAGTACAGTGGCGTATCGAGGCAAAGTACCGCCCGGGGCGAGAAAAAAGTGCCGCCCTCAATTCTCCGAAAAAGTCTGACAAGCAAAAAAGCGTTATCAACTCTCCAAAAGTCTCTGACAAGCAAAAAACGTTATCAACTCTCCAAAAAGTCTCTGACTGACAAGCAAAAAAATCTTATCAAGTCTCCGAAAAAGTCTCTGACTGACAAGCAAAAAAACGTTATCAACTCTCCAAAAAGTCTCTGACAAGCAAAAAATCTAGGAAATCTCGAAAGTGCCGCCCCTAGAGCAAGTGCCGCCTGGGGCGCTTCGCCCCCTCTGCCTCCCTCGCTACGCCACTGCGACAGTACCAGGTGATGAAGCGATGATAATCAAAAACCGACTGCAGGATTATCAATTTAGCCTACGTGACAAAACGCACGTTACGTCTTAGTCTGGAAAAGTCATTAGCCTATATGGTCACGTGAAATCGCGCAGCTTTTGTTTCACTATGGTTCGACTTCATCGAGACATAAAACCACCGACCAACTGTAGGCCTATGTCAAGCTAAATCCTGTTTGTAATTATAAGTGTGTGGGGGCATTGGGTGGGGCGGAAGATGACAGAGAGAGTGAGATCCGTGTCGTTTCCAGGGTTTGGCAAGTAGGAGTCGTTTGGGTGGCAACTACTTCTAAGCAGGGGGGCCAGCACATACGGGAAGAATATCACCATCGATGGGGGGCCCCTGCAGGGGCGGCGCTAGGGGGGTGGGTGGGTACGCGGGTCCGGACCCACCCAGTCTCGGGCAGAGACACCCGAGCAAATCGTGCAAATCTGCAGAAAATTTATTATTTGGGGTGGGGGTGATGAGGAGGGGGTGATGGGGAGGGGTAGCCTGAGCAGGGTCCTGGTGTAGATTACATTAGACCCACCCAGCCAACAAAACCCAGCGCCGCCCCTGGGCCGGCATTCAATTGGAGGCCATGTAGAGCCGCCAGTGGGTTACGCTTTGGAGCGGTAAGCTGACGGCCTCGTAAACGCCCTAGTGACTTTCACACAACCACTAAAGCCCCTTTAGGCCTAATAATATTAATAATGTACTCTATACTCAAGGGTATCGTTCGATGGTACTTCAAATCCAGTGTTTATTCTAGTCCTTCTATGGGGGAATTTCCCCCAAAGTTAGAAATTCCCCCACACATTTTTTTTGATATTTTGGCTTGTGGGGAGTAATCCCCCTCCAAAATATTGGACGATGGGGGGTTTTTTGGGACTTGGGAGAGGGAGAAAAATATAAGGATGACCTCTTTTTGTTTGTCAGGCATTTCGAAAGGTAAAAATATACAATGATAACCTTTTTTTGCTTGTCAGACATTTTCAGAGAGAAACAAGTTTTTCCCCTCAAACATGTTAACCCCCCCCCCCCAATGTCTAGGTGGCTAGAATAAATTTACACTGCTTCAAATCCATCCACAAAGATCCGGTCATTCCAGAGATCAGTCAGAGGGAAAGGACCAGGCAGACTATGGAGAAAATGCTAATTTTAAGAGATGGGAGTTTAGTCTAGATCAGAAAATACTCGGGGTTTTTTGGAAGATCTGACAACCAGAGGGAAAGAGTTCCAGATTTTTGGCCCAGAAAAAGAAAATGCACTCTTACCAATTGCAGTGTTGGTTCTAGGCGCATTTAACAACGAATCAGCAATCCTTGTTGAATGATTATGTTGCAGGTGTAACATAGATTTTAAATATTGAGGTTGACCAGACTGCAATATTTTAAAAACCAGGATACCAGTTTTGAATACAATTCTCTGTTCAACCGGCAGCCAGTGAAACTTTTGAAGAATGGGTTTAATATGATCATACTTGCACGAGTTTTTGTAAATGCCCGGGCGATAGAATTCTGAATCCTTTGAAGCTTTCGCATACTAGATTTGGCCACACCATTGTGAAGGTAATTGCAGTAATCAAGTCTACCGTTCACAAGGGCATTGACAAGAGGAATCAGAACAGGGTTTCGGTACAAGATCTCACTCATAATCTGTTCAGAACATGATATGTTATTTTGAAACAAAAAATAGCCTACTACTTAAAATGTCTCATCATAATGAAAGGCATCTTGAAATCTTTGAGACACAGTCAATCACAGCTTACAATGGCGTTTACATGACGACAGTTTTACACGTAAAAACGGCTACAACTTGTTCTTTATTCCACAGAGGTTCAAGGTCAAGGTCGAAGTCTCAACAGTCTCTGTGGAGTTGACATAATATGTGAGAGTTAAGCTCCTCAGGACCTCCCTTCGCTAATTGTTTTGGCGATTCCGGCCGCTGTGGACTGCAGAACTTTTCGAGAAAGTCTCATCTGACCGGTGGCCGGATCCCGTCCGAAATATTTGACAGAAATCTCCTGACCGACGGAAAGGTTGAGGGCACTAGGATGACTGATCTGAAAGATAAAATATTTTCTATTTACACGCACAACATCAAAATAACATGGATCAGTCAAAATTCAAGAAATAAAAACAACTCAAAACATCTGTAATAATAATAATAATAATAATAATAATAATAATAATGTGATTTTAAGTGGTTTTTGAGGCCAAGTTAGCCTGCATAAAAACCACCGTAAACAAATAAAAATTACCATAGGGGCTGTCCATTAATTATGTCAACAATTTTTGGGCAATTTTTGACCCCCTCCCCCCTTGTCAACAACTGTCAACTTTCAGTTAACCCCCCCATAATTACGTCAAAAGATCAATGACAGGTCCCAATAACAAGGCTATCATTTTTTGCGGTGATGACCATTTTTTCCCTTTTTTGCTCATCGAGTGTCAAAATGTGATGGTTATGACCTTTTTTGCCATGCTTTTTTCCATTATAATAAGTAGTATTCCATGAAATGTTCTAGCTTTTGATTATTTGTAAAAAGTGAAATTGTTGACGTCAACTTCTCTTGACCCCCCCCTGTCAACAACTGTCAAACTTTTTCAAACCCCCTCCCCCCCTAAATTATTGACGTAATTGATGAACAGCCCCATACAAGAAAGCCAACATCATTTCATCTTACTAAATACATCACCTCACGATCTTCTAATAAGACATGATGCTTGCACGCACGCGCACGCACAAACACAAATTATATCATTGAAATATAAACAAGATACAAAAACACTATAAATAAAATTGCTTTAAATTGTCGAAACAAGACACAATCAGCTTCATTGATAAGGAAATTATACAACCTTTCGTAGGTCAAGTTGCGAGTTATGCAGCAGAGCGGGTGGCATGGATGGATAGAGTTCCACCATAACACCAAAGTCTCTATGGAAATAATTAAATTAATTAATTGAATTAAAAAGTGAAATAATTCCATCCAGCAAGTTTCACTCATTTGTTGAAAATATTGAAGACTCCAGGTTAAATTCAGTGACTTTTCAACATAATGATTCATCCATGTAATAGACGATGACTCATTGTATAAAATGACCCTGTCTGACTGACACTCTCCCACCTTTTGTTCATAGTCATTTCGAATTTAGACTAAGCGCCTAAAAATAAGCAGCTACTACTACTACTACTACTACTACTACTACTACTACTACTACTACTACTACTACTACTACTACTACTACTACTACTACTACTACTACTACTACTACTACTACTACTATTACTACTAGATGTGCTATATAAATTCACAAGATTTTACTTACTAACTTACTTACTTGAGTGCAAATTAAGTAGCTCAAAGTAGAGCTGCACTCATTTATGGAACATCTCCTGTAAAACATAACTTCATGTATATCCATTATCCAGTACAATGAAATCTGCATAATGTCACATTCAAGAGGTTACTCAAATGGCAAAACATTAAATTCCACTAACACATGACACACAACAGAATAGCCCAAGCGCTCTTGTCTTTGGCCATTTTTGTCATGCGTATTGCGTTATAGAAATCGTCTAGCTAATAATAATAATAATAATAATAATAATAATAATAATAATAATGCGATCTTCTAGGAGTACCGCTAAGAGGGGGCGTCACTGCAATTGGTGACAGAACAGTAACAAGAGTTTGTCTTACTTTATTTCGACAATCTTTGCTTGGTAAATAGCACCAAATTCTAGAACTGGTTCTTTCTGAAACATCACAAAAGCCAACAAATATTCAAATGAACGCACAAGTCTAAAAGTAGTCTAAACCAAAAGTAACATTTTTTAAAACGTACAAATAAAACGCCCTATATGATATTTCATAAAAATATGCATGAGGTGGTGTGGTGCAGTAGTCAAGGAGTTTTAACCCCTTAACCGTGTATTTAACTGTAATCCAATGTAAAATGGACGGATATATCCGGGATCCCCAGTTAAGGGGTTAAGCCATGTAAATGGAGGGTTGCTCGTTCGAACCTGACCTATATGTTATGGTTATGGCATTGGACAACTTATATAGCGCCGTAGCATGGCGAAGGCCACAAAGTCAAAGGTGCTGTCAACAACGCTGACAAATCAACATGGAACGGAAGATGTTGGTCTTGAGGGACAATCCGCTCAGATGGCACGAAAAAGGTCGCTGCCGTGTCGAAATCGGGCAGTGAACCCTTCAGAAGGCGGTCTTCCGCAAGAAGACATTCCATTGAAGTGTCGGCAAATATATATATTATAATATATTTAAATGTGAAAAATGTCAGACCAGTTATCAGTTAGCAGCACTACATTCAAACAATAATCCAAAACCAAATGTCCAGTAACTTGCCTCATCTTGAAGCAGTTCATCCACTCTTTCTTTTGCTTCATCCATTGCCATTTGGTTTGGCGCAAACAGCTGGTAAGTATTTTCATCCAGTGGACTAACGATAACGCCTAACGCATAGAACAGTACCAATCTTAGCAATCTTAACAATTCTATGAAAGCTACAAGCAATTTCTAGACTGGACACAAAACTACAAAAACTTCCAGAATTATCAAGCACACAGCGGTTACAGCATCGTACTACATCTTATGCATAAATCAAATTCATACGAAGAAAAAGACACAGCAATATCTCCTATACATTTAAAACGGTGGCGTAAGTTACATGAACTAAATTTATCAATAAAAGCATCATATCCAGATATGCATTCTTGGATGGACACCAAATAAACCTTGATATTTCTCGATAGACTATGGACCAACCAAAAAAAAACTTAGATATCCCCGGTACACAGGGCGAATGCAGCATTACCGGTATCGGCAGTGATCTTCTTAACGTTGAAGCCACCGACGCCGAGAAACTTTGCCCGTCTGTTAACCGGAATTTCCAGTTTTTCCAGAACCGGCCGGTTTTCCTTCTGACCCAAACGCGGTCGACTTAACGTCTCGTTCATAATATCGATGATCTTACTCTTGGCATCTGAACAACACAGAGACAGAGACCCAATGCCACGCCATTTAAGACACGGTAACAAACATCGGCAAAAGTATTCAAAGTAAGTTCTACCACTATAACCAGGGCAAACCAAAGACAATAAAAAGATTCACTTATTTATATAAATTAGACCATTGATAAAGACACATGCACGCACACAAAAACACACACACACACATGTATGTATGTATGTATGTATGTATGTATGTATGTATGTATGTGTACATGAAATCATTAGGCAAACACCTAGGCACACCAGCTAAGATCAGCGCCATCAATAAAAAGCAGGTGAAGCGTCTTTAACCCCTTTACCATCCGTGACACATATATGCGTCCATTTTACATTACATTATGAATAAATGGGCGGCAAAGGGGTTAAGTAAGCATAACAATGCTTTTGCTACCTGAAGCCCTTTGAATGCTCTCCATGACAATGTTGAGTGGAAGTCCAGGCAACTTTATGTCTGCCTAATGAACAAACAAAGCAAAATAAAACTTTCAAAAATGCTTCGTATTAAACAGTCTAAAAATCCTCAATGACAGTGAATCATGGACCAAAATTTAACAGAAAAAAAACAGCAACAACAACAAAAGCAACAGCAAGGGCAACAGAAGCAACCACAACCGCGATACCGCTTTAGAATAAAACAACAGCTACAATCATAACTGCCGCAAGGCTTGCATTTAAGTGACTTAAATCAGTGCGATACAACCCAAACATTTCATGTAAAAAAATGACATAAAACTGTAATTCAAGAACTCCCAAATCTGTTGAAATCCCTGCAGCTTAACCCTTTTGCTCTGCAAGGCTAACATTTCAGCTTCATAACCAATCTGTTATACAGATTGCCAGGCTCAAAGGGTTAGAGATTCATTTTATTAAATGGATCACATATAATCACCTGTAAAGCTGTTACTCCACTCTTTGTACCAGCAAGCTTGAAGTCCATGTCACCCATGTAATCTTCTATACCCTAAATTGACAATAAAACCTTAATAAGAAAATCATAATGCATGACAAAATACCATCAACACCGCTAAACAAAACGCAGCAAAATAAGATAAACAGTGCTACAATCCAGATAGCAGATATAATAATTATCAAAATTATTAACCACCGACAAGTGCAATATACAGTAGAACCCCGTTATATCGAAGTTCAAGGGACCATGATAAATACTTCGATATATCCGAGGTTCGATATATCCGATTCCTGTATCGTTAACACTGTTTTGGCGGGACCGGCGCTCAAACTTCGATATAAACGGGACTTCGATATAAGCGAGTCCGACATAACGAAGTTCTACTGTATAGGATTTTATCTTGAAAACTGCACAGACTCACTAGCAAATCTGTGAGGATGCGATAGTCTGTTACATTGCCTGTACTCTGGTCGCAGTTGGTTACCAGTCCAATGGCGACGCCAGCAACTGGTTCAGCAATAGGAACACCTAACGAAAAGCAAACAATATTTCTTCTTCAAAACCACAATTCAAACTAAACAGTCCGTGACAAAAAGTACGCCCATGCACGCACAGAACCACATGGCCTGTGCAAAAAATGAAATCAAATACATTTTTTTTTACAAAAGCTAAATAATAAAAGTTACAGATATTGTTTAGGTTAAACTTTGATTCCTCTAACAGTTAATGAAAACTGAAGAATGTTTAGATTGCTGTATTGACAATATTATCCATAGCCAAACTTACTGCCAAAGTGAAGAACATGATCGTAGCATTATATAAATTAAGATTAATTTTAATTTCAAATGAAAATTTACCAATAAATCAAGCACCTAAAGCTAAAAGCAAAATGAAGAAACAAAGAATGAAGCATTTAAGGCATATCCATGATATTACGGTAATAGCTGAGAGAGAGAGAGAGAGAGAGAGAGAGAGAGAGAGAGAGAGAGAGAGAGAGAGAGAGAGAAGAAACTGACTTAAAGGACAAATAGTAACATCTAAAGAGCCAACACAACTTACCAGCGTCAAGAAGCGCCAAACTACCTCCACATGCAGAAGCCATTGATGATGAACCTTAATCAATCAAACAATCAATCAATCAATCAATCAACCAACCAATCAATCAAAACCTATCACAACACTGTAACAAAATTGACAGCCATGATATCTCATGCAAAGCCACTGGAATTTGCAATGACTAATCCAGCACTGTCCTCTACCATATAAAACTGCTAATACGTCAAAGCAATTTCTGACTTGAAAATATTATAACCACTTTCGGAAATCTGCTATGAAAATTGCGAAAACAGAAGCAAAAGTCTATTAACCGTTTGATTCCAGAACCTCAGCTGTTAATCGAATAGTAAACGGATAGTTTAAAGGGATAACGGGTCGAAGTGCCTTCTCAGCAAGAGCACCTATGCATAAAATACACATAAATCAGTTTGCCATCCTTAAAACCAACCACATCCAATATCTAACACGGTATTACAGTGCTCTATATCTTTGTTTTTCGATAAGCAGTGTTCTTCTTCTGAATAATGCCAACCATCAAACACTGAAAACTTAAATTGAATAATCCACTCTAGCAAAACAGAATTCGGAGGTTCAAATTCTAATAAACTTCAAACCCATTTATGGATGACTGAACTGAAAATCATTTATCAGCTTTCACTGCAATTTATCACCGCACAAAAGCTAACAGATTCTACCATAGAGTTAACCAACATCTACCATAGAGTCAACTAGAGAGTCTACCATAAAGTTAACCAGAAAGTCTACCATGGAGTTAACCACAGTCTACCATACCATGGCCTAGTTCCCGGCGTCCGATAGCCCCTGGCCGGCCAGTTTCATTTGTTGCATACGGTGGAAACTGTAAAAATGAAAATTTTTAAGTCAAACTGCTTTAACAGTTCATTAAAGAGTAAAATCTTATCACATTTCATTAAAATGTTATATAGCTAAGAAAGTAAATACGAGCAATTCATAACAATGAAACTAGCATGGTGTCTAGCTTAAACCAATTAATTATATAATTAATAAATATAACTATATAGTTAATTATATCAGTAAGTTGTCTTTGCATTCCTACCTCATAATGCAAGAAGAAATTTTTCTCTCTGATACCACTGGAACAAGAAAATACAAAAACAATTCAATTTACCGTTTAATGTACCTAAATAAATTTTGAAAAATTTCTCTGCCAGTCAGCCCTTGATGAAAAAAGTAACAACCATTGCAAAATTATTTCACCTTATGTTCGTAAATATTGAAAAATTACGATAATTTACAACTGCCAACTCTTGCAGTGTCTTAGTGCTGAGCAGAAATTCAATGTACAAAACCATACCATTCCTACAATATTAAAATGCAACTATACAACCAATTATTGTACACATACCAAGTGTACCAACTACTACCGGTATTCAATACAGTTACGCATTTTCAATATATTGTGTAATCCTTTTGAATGTCATTCTGTCACCTCATAATTGCAGACATAGCATCCACTTTTGCAGCACTGTCCGGTGAATCAAATGTAACAGTTGTCAAAACCTATATAATCAAACAATAACCAGTCAAACATACGCTACCAAAAATTATTAATCATAAAAATGAATTACTTATTACAAACCATGTTTTATACAGGCCTAAAAGGGGGAGGAAATTTCCCCCAAAACCACAAAAATCCCCCCCCAAAATCCCAGCACCGACAAGTTTTGCATTGAACTGACTCTTCTGCTCCAGCCAAGTCAATCCCCTCTGCCCCCCAAAGGCCAGGAGTCTGATAAAACACTGATTACAATTAACCCCTTAACTGGGCAACTATTTGTAACTCAATGTACAATGGACGAGCGTTACTCGGGGCGCCCAGCTAACGGGTTAATATACTACACTCTCACACACCTGGCGTCTAGCATTACACTTGCCAGGTAAACTGAATAAAAAACAGATAGATTCACTTTACTACCTGTGTCTGTCCACGTTGGAAAAGAGCAGAACCATGAAGTGGAGGAAACAGATTGACCTGGCACGCTATCGGTCGAATCTGGGTCAGTTCACGGCCATCGCACCTGTTACCAGAGATCAGTAAATATGTCTGGATAAACTATAGAACAAAACTAATGACAAAATTAATGTTTCCTATCTTCGCATCTGCCAAGACATGAAAATAAGAACTGCAAAATATTACACATCACAGCAATTTGCTCCAATGCTACATTCCAGACATAATGAATATACTAGCAATTGCCATTTCTTAACCCCTTAACTGGGGCCCAGGATATATCCGTCCATTTTACATTGAGTTACAGTTAAATACCCAGTTAAGGGGTTAATTAATGCATTAGCACGGAATTTTTAAAAATTCTGCTGGACAAGATTATAATACTTAAATAAAATCTTTACTGAAAACAGTATTCACAGCAACAAGTAACTCATACGCAGCAGCGTACGCTTGCATACCTCAAATTACGACTAAAGATGAGATCACGAAAGACCTGCTTAGTCAACGAGCCAAACATTTCAGATAGCGATGACGTATCACGATCCGGAAAAGACTCTAAAATAGAAATGTCATTAAATTACCAAAGCGAGTGTTCTTGTCTCTATCAACTCAACACATCAAAGTTAATTCACTGATAGAGACAGGACTTGAAAGAACAAGCGTAAAGTACAGTATCAACCCACATCACAACACCATTGCACATAAACAGATTTACCAGATATAATTTGGAAATCTAACCTCTAATTTTGACTAATACGTCCTCTTTGATCTCTTGAATTGCATTATCTCGCGATATCTGAACAAAGTTATACGTGGAATCTTTTAAACTAAACCTCGAAACTTATGAAAATTCTAATAATCAACAAATTCATTGTCAAAATGTCGAACTGTAATTTTATTTCAACTACTAAATCCCTCCAGTAACAATTATAACCATAGCACATTACTGTCATCATCATCATCGTCGTCATCGTCATCATCATCATCATCATCATCATCTTCAACACTTCAATAAATCGTAGATACAACAATTGATTTATGTAATCAGTCACATTTCCAACTAACTTTTGAGACTAAGTAAACAATAATTAATTGTGTTATGCTGAAATTAAACCAGTCATAAGGTACATATCAAATATGAATTAAAAAAAGAACAAACCTTGTGGTGTGTGTCATCAGAGAAAACATCTGTGATCTTCGTAAACGCTAAACTACAACAAAATACCGGACAATAATGGCATCAAATTAAGAACAATTTCATCGTCTACAAAATGAACCCATGTGAACCCTTCCCACTGCATGAGAATTTTGTCAAGCCATCAGAAAATTTAACACTCCAAAATTAAAAATGAGCGTGAAAATAAACTTCAAAAGAGAAAGAGTGAAAACATTGACTGCAGGCTACATCGGATGCTAATTAACTGCAACACTGCAGAGAAAGTTATTTCATTGGGCACTTTAAACCAATCTTAACTAACCGTCAACTTCTATAGCGCCGCTTCATAATGCATACAAGCATCATCCGAAGGCACGCGAAATCACAATCACACAATATCCAGGTCAAATCCAGGATATCAGGCCATACAATTGGCCTGTGACAGATAAGAAAATAATATGCCTATGAATTTTTAACACGTTGACTGCGGCCTATTAAATAGCTCAGACGCGGATACTATTGACGAGAGTCTACGACCTCCGTGGCTTTCCAGTTCCTATACAAAATGCGTGCGATCATGCGTGAAGTGAGTGACAGCCGTTAGATTATTCCCAAGGCCCGATCACGTTAGACGCCTACAGAGGAAAATATCTTGAAACAGATGCAAGTGTTTAGAGGCTAGAGCCACCTGTTACTAGAATGACTTTCTCTTTCCTCAGGTATGCACCAATTCATACGAAAAAGTGCAGGTGGTCTGTAATGTGCTCCATAACCGCTCGCTCGAGACCTTGTCAGGGACTAGTAGTTATCTCAACAATGGCGATTGGATAAAACAATCAATGTCACGGGTCAAGAATGCAAAGCAATAAAATTGGCCATCACTGTGGCAAAATGGACGCTATAGCCGATATAAATTCCAGGACCTTAGTAAGGACCTCAATTATCTGGTCCAAAAACGCTGACGGCATTACGTCTATGGTGATACAAGTTATTTGGGGTATTTATATTGAAGCTGAGGCGTGGGGTTTAGAAGGTGGGCCTTTTAGAAGGCCAATCGACGTTCTTCAGTAGAATGTGGCGCTTCCGATTGGTCATTTAGTCCACCTGCTGCAATAGACGGCGCACCTATCTCAAGTGAAACCAAGAATGCTATTATAATTAGCATGCAGCGAATTGAGCTTCTTTATTGAGGCGGCGAAGCATGAGTATATTGTGGTTTTTTGAACAGGTGTTTATAGGGCAAATATTCATACATTTTCTATACAATTTGCTTTTCTTGATCGGTCACTCATTCTAGTAGCTAGAGGAAGCAGAAAAATGAATCCAAGATCCGTATAAGCTAACATATTTGGCATTGAACGAGGGACGTCATATGACGTCCCTAGCGTCCTGAGAAACCAAAATAAGGACGTCAGTTGACGTCCCTAGCGTTCAACGTGTTAATCTTGTTCTAAAATTTGACACTGAATTATAATGATCAGTGAGTGCATGCATACTGCATAGGCAACAAATTCCAGAACCTGGAACGGTGTCACGTAAAACAGATACCATATCATTTTGAAACAGCTGTAAGATGACAACATTCACCATAAATCAAAAACCAAGCACAAACAAAATCCTGTCAGTTTACACCTTCATCAACAATACAGCGGATTAACGGATATTTGCGACTGTAGCTCTAGAACCAAGTTTCTGCTTCCACAATAAAATCACCTTTTAAGAGTCTCTTCAATTTCGCTATCGACCGATGCCGGCGGCAACGTTTCACGTTTTGGCTTTCCGTGCGATTTCTGTAGCTCCTTTATGCAACTGACAATGTGCTGGGCGTGTTTGACACCATCCTTAATGGCCTTCTGGAAGTTGGCCTGAGAAATATTTTCTGCTGAAGCTTCAAGCATCACTAAAGAAACAAAAAATTGTCTAGCATGGAACAACTTAAACTTAAATCAACCTGCCAACAAATGAGACAGTGTCAGTCAGTCAGTCAGTCAGTCAGTCAGTCAGTCAGTAAGACAAAGAAATTCTATAGCACCAATTTTATAATGCACTGGTTATCAGCAAATGGCCACTAGGAGCTAAAACTGCTGGCAATTTGTTGAATTTTTGAAAACCAGTCCAATAATTATAACTGGTTCTGGTATGGTATGGAAAGACATGCAATGGAAAAAACACAAGTTCTGAGTCTCAATTTGAAGACTGTGAGACATCCAGCAGATTACACAAAAACCAGGAGTAAAAAGTCAGATTCTGTGTACACAAGATGAGAATGTATTCGTGCCAGAGTCCTTGTTTAAGTTATCCGTACACGGTAGTGTCAGCACATTCAAATACAAATGCCAAATTACTTAAGCTACTAATTAATCAAAGCAAATCACTCACCAATAATAAAATTATAATACACAAGAAATAATTCTTAATACACAACATATCGTTACAGAGTAAAATGATTATATAAAATTACAAATAATAATGGAACTGTCTGAACGCATCTCAACAAAATGAACACAAGAAATAAAACATCACAATCAAGCGATCATTATTTGAAAGCAGACCTGCACACGACAAAACTACTCACCTACTTTGTTCTGCTCTGTGGCCGACACGACCAGGTGAAGCATGCTCCGGCGAAGGTCCTTTCGAGAAGGATTTATTACAACTTCACCGTCAATAAAACCCACCAAAACAGCACCTACAATGATGAGAAAAGTGGATCAGGGGCATAGCCAGAAATTTGATTTGAGAGGGGGTATTAATTGGGGGGTATATATATTGTTATATATATTATATATGTATATATATGTGTGTGTATATATATATACAATATACAGTACAGTATATATAATATGTTATATATATATATATATATGTTATATATATATTGTATTATATACATACTTATTTTTTAGGGGTATATTTACCGATATCCTACCCATCGCTACACCCCTGAAGTGGATATGTGGTATAAGTCAGATGGCAATATAGCAGACCAAGACCAATTTACACATACGTACTTGCACGCACACAAGTACAAGAATATACAGTATACTATAAGTTAGACAGTAAAATAGCTGACAAGAAAACATTTTTCTGAGAAAAACGTGGGTTGTCTTTTCTTTACCTGTGGTTGAAAACAGCCAAAATGCCTTGGTATTTTTTTGCTCACCCAAAAGAATTGATAAATTTCAGTTTGATCTGAGATAGAGCATTTCTGACATACGACCGTGATTTTCACTCATGTTTGTTAATTACTTGAAATTAATTTATGCAATTTAAATCTAAGTGCAAAATATGGCAGATTGGAAAGTTAAACCCTTGGATGCAATAAACTGGGTTTGACATCTTTCTATCACTTTAAGCAAGAAAAACAATTATCACGGGTTAAAAACACATACGATAATTAACAATAATTCAGATCTACTTACCCACTGGTCCATTCCAAGGAATATCGGACAATGACAATGCAGCTGATGCTGAAATTTACAAATAGCTTAAGTTCTTAATACGAGACAATCTCCACCGATTACAAACATACTGTCAAATATTACCATACATTACCTACATTACCAACACCGCATAAAACTGACCTTACATTATAAGTGTGCAAGCAATGCACGAACCTTCATTCACAGCGCACAATTTCATCTGGGAAGAGACCAAGAGACACACTGCAGGTTTTAACTGTCATGAAAATTCAGTCTGTTCAAAGCTCCAGCACTTTCATTTGATGGACCAAATGTTGAAATAAAAGGTACACAACAGTGGTAGCAATGGTAATATTAGTTGTGGTAATAGCATTAGTAATAGCACTAACAAATAAAAGCAGCAGCAGCAGTGGTAGTAGTAGTAGTAGTAGTAGTAGTAGTAGTAGTAGTAGTAGTAGTAGTAGTAGTAATAGTAGCAGTAGCATTAGTAGTAGTAGTAGGAGGAGGAGGAGGAGGAGTAGTAGTAAGAATTTCACATATTTTTGTACATTCTCGGGCATTAACCCCTTAACTGGGCAACTATTTGTAACTCAATGTAAAATGGACGAGTGTTACTCGGGGCACCCAGTTAAGGGGTTAAATACAACTCACTGGCACTGATTACGGATTGAGATTCCCACTGGCTCCACGCTATTGCTCACCTGCATTGATGCTGGCAATTCCCGGATCCATGATTCCATCAACAGCAAGGAGGTTGCACATGATTTGAGTATCACAGAAGTACCCGGAAGGAAACAATGGCCTCAGCGAACGATCTGTACAGAAAGAACGACTCTCAGAGGAGACAATTTACAATTTCAATACCATTGAAATCATAAAGATATCCGATTAGAACACACAAGATATCATTTTCTTTATGACTAGGATGCAACAGGTACAATATACTACTGCCTCACTAGTGAACATACCACAACAAAGCAAAATTATTGAAAACAATGCTTATCTGCTACAGTTGTATGCTTGCAAAACTTTTATTACAAGTACATAGAAAATAATTTCATTAAATCCAAGCTAAGCTATGCACCATGCCTGGAAATTGTTTAGTGTCTAAAATGTATCTAACCAACTTCTGAAGTTAGCTGCACTTACCGATCATTCTGCTTATGAGTACTTCGCTGTCTGTTGGGCCCAACTCCCTCCTCAAATAATTTGTAGGTATTCGACCGGCCGCTGCTGCCTTCTGTCGATAATCAACCTACATAAAAAATTGGCGGCTTCCTGAAAAATAGCTTCCAGTAAAAAAATATCAGAAATGCTATCCTTCTACGACAATGGTGATGATGATGATGATGATGATGATGATGATGATGGATTCTCTATCCTCAGGTAGGTCCAATTGGCCTTCATCTCGCAATGATGAGATACATAAATACATACACTATTTATATTGCATCTGTTCAATTAACGTTAACAAGAACATAACAATGACAATAGGTATAAGCACAGTTAAACAGATGGTCTTCAACTGTTTGTGAAAGGCGACGAGTGACTTTATGCTCTGTAGCACTGAGAGACAATTGGGGGTTAAATGGCATGAGGTAGCAATGCAGTGGCCAGGGTTAAATTAAAAAATGTTACCCTCTGATTGTGTGTCAAGAGCCCTACCACTACGTCCTGCACCCCTAAATCACGTGACATCGCACCATAATTTTCATAGAACTCGATATTTACCGTGAGTGGAAGAAATGACGCAGGCGACCCGCTTCTGCCTTTGCTGACGGCTGTCACCATGACACTCGTTTCACCATGCTGCAGGCAGAAAGATTCCACGGACAAAGAAATCAGTCTTGTCAAAATATGCCATTACAAATATTTTTATTCCATATGTGGTACATTGGCACTCTGCTAAATGTCTGCCAAAAAGAAACGATACTTTGTATATGATGCTCTGTCGTTAAAAATATTAATAACTAATTAATTAGCTGGTTTACTATCGTAAACCAGCTAATTAGAGTAAAAAGAAGTCCATGTATATATTCAACAAAAATATTTAGATGCAGATCTATGGATGTACTAAACTTTACAAATGCTTTACCTTGACTACAGCAGCCCCATCGGCAAACCGAGCAAGTTGGCCAGTACTGATGTGGAGAGTCCTACACCATAATTATAGGAAATAAAGAAAAATATTAATATAATTATGCATCAAAATAAGAACAGGATTTTGCTACCAATTGCATGGTGGTGTTGATAACTCATTTTCTGTGATTGCTTGGCTTGACCATGAAATGGTTCAGCATAAGTTACTTGCCCCGTAACTGTCTAGAGACACTCTCTATGTCCATTGCTTAATTAATCATGGTAATATAAAATGGAAATTACAGAATTGAAAACAAGATTGATAATCAGGTAATTAGGTCTCTGGTAGCATTATTTTAATGATTTGAGTACTTTCAAAACTAGACCTAGAACACGGTATCATATTATAGCCGCCCCAGCTATGACCGCCCCAGTTATAACCGCCCCAGCTTTAGCTGCCATCAGTATCGTTTAGGGTTAGTGTTTCGTGTCTGGTTTATGGTGTGGGTAATGATTATATGACTTCGTACGGGTGCAAGACACTTTTTCGTCAAAACCCATAGAGTAACTGGGGCGGTCATAACTGGGGCGGTCATAGCTGGGGCAGTCATAGCTGGGGCGGCTACCACCTGTAACCTAGAACACATCTCTTCAAGTAGGCTATTCTACCATTAACTGATCTCAAGAAAGCACTTGAACTTTTGCAGATGGATCAAGCATTCTCTTGAATATCAAGAACTGGTGCTATAAAAGTGCATTATTGTATTATTGCTGTTGTTGTCATCATAATTATCATCACCATCATGTTTTCATGAAATCTTTTTTCCATCAATCAATAAACTTCTATGGCGCCTCTATCATATTGCCCAGGGCATCAGCCGATGGCGCACCAAATCCAAATTATCAGGTAGTAATATTTGACCTTGTTTTTTCATCCGCAACACTTATTCCGTCGTCATTCGTCGCCGGCATTTATTCGTTTAGCCTTGCGCTATACAAACGCCCTTAGATCTTACCCGCTGCCTACGGTGACATCGACTCTGGCGCCGGAGTGTCCCTCGTCCATCCAGGGGTTCCGCCGCTGACAGTACGACCGCCTCTGACGAGGGGCGGCGGCAGCGACGACCGATCGACGAAGGTCTCGTCCAACGACCGATGCACATTGCCGACAAATGGCAAAACATAAAGGCGCCATATTAATCGTCGTCCTCCCCTTCTCCTCCTCCTCTTTTCTCTTTCTCCCTGCGTGACCATAGAATTAAATTATCGGTAGAACACAGTCCAAACTCCAAAACACGCACACACACGAGTCTATGATGTCCGCTACCAATGCCTACCATAGTATTAGACCAGTGATGGGCACAAATTTTTATCCGAGGGCCGCAAAAGTGTCTGCGATGAAAGCCGGGGGCCGCACATATTTTTTCGACATTTAGAATTAAATTTGTAAGTAGTCTCCAAAACGACTTTAACATAACGTATTATATACTGTGCAGTGCAGTGCAGTGCAGTGGCGGCTCCACCGGTGGGGTTCAGAGGGGCCCGTGCCCCCTCCCTTTGAGTGCCTGCCCCCCCAGTGGCCTTTCTGTTGGGACCCTATACTTAATGCTACATGCATTAAACAACAAATGGTTGGCCCCCCATGATTAGAAGTTGCCACCCCAACGCCCCCCACATGCCAAATCCTAGAGCCGCCACTGGTGCAGTGTAAGTAATTATTAATAAGCCAAGACTGTTAAAATTAAGCCAAGACTGTATAGCCAACACGTAACTACAATACAAATCAATATTGCTATAACTACTCGGGCAAAGTTCTTCCAGCTATTATATCCCACAATAACTTATGGTACCAGCCTATTGTATAATATTACAACAAGTCGACCGTATACGAATTTTAGTTCAAACAAATACAGAACTTAATTATAAATTGGACTCGGTTATAACGTATACCGCAATGTACGGTGCCATGGGAAGTGCTAGCGTATTGGATGACATTGGCTATACACTGTAGCGTATCTCGAACATAACGTACTCAATTTGCAGACCCGCTAAGTGCGTCCTAACGAAGTTCAACTGTAACCTATGTGTGAGATTTTGAATGACGGGACCTCTGTGTTTGTTAAGTATTTTCACGATCCATCGATTACACAGGGCAACAACAAAAAATTTTTTTGTCAGGTGCCTTAGAAGTTATATATGTTTCTTGCTATATTTAGTGCGCTGATTCCAAATATGGTATCAGATTTTCTCTATCAGCTCTAGTTTTTGAGATATGGCCATATTGTTATTATTATTATTATTATTATTATTATTATTATTATTATTATTATTATTATTATTATTATTATTATTATTATTATTATTATCATCATCATCATCATCATCATAATCATCATCATCATCATAATCATCATCATCATTGCTACTACTATTTCATTAGCACATGATTGGCAGGTGACTGATGGCAGAAGACTGATAGGTTACGGGTGATTGACAGCTGTCAGATTGAGAGATGATAGATGGGTTAAAATGACAGACGATTGATCAAATCTATAGAGCCGCAATGTAGCGATATGGCTGTAGCATCAGAGGTTATATCAAAAATATAATAATAATAATAATAATGATAATAATAATAATAATAATAATAATAATAATAATAATAATAATAATAATAATCAATCAATCAATCAATCAATCATAGAGTGGTGACGAGGATGGCAGTATGTTCAGCAGGGACATAGCCAGGCATAGACAGGATTTTACATTTGGGGCCGCTCAAGACCAAGAATCACTCCCATTTATTCCTTTTGAACCCGCAACGCCATTTCGGGTGAATTCATTGAGGGGGCTAGATTAAGCGCTTGGGGGGCTAAGGCCCTCAAGCCCTTTCCTAGCTACGTGCCTGATGATCAGCATGTTGCTAAAATCGCCGA
>CM030860.1:10577406-10579906 GCA_018105865.1 Metaphire vulgaris | reverse complement strand
TTATTATTATTATTATTATTATTATTATTATCGTCATCATCATCATTGCCACTACTATTTCACTAGCACATGATTGGCAGGTGACTGATGGCAGAAGACTGATAGGTTACGGGTGATTGACAGCTGTCAGATTGAGAGATCACAGAGTGGTGAAAGATGACAGATGATTGACAGCTGTCAGATTGAGAGATGATAGATGGCTTAAAATGACAGATTATTGATCAAATCTATAGCGTCGCAATGTAGCGATATGGCTGTAGCATCAGAGGTTATATTAAAATACAATAATTTAAATAATAATAATAATAATAATAAATAAATCAATCAATCAATCATAGAGTGGTGACGAAGACGGCACTATGTTCAGCAGGGACGTAGCCAGGCATAGACAGGATTTTACATTTGGGGGCGCTCAAGACCAAGGTTCACTCCCATTTATTCCTTTTGAACCCACAATGCCATTTGGGGGTGAAGTCATTGAGGGAAGACTAGTTTAAAATTTGGGGGGCTTAGGCCCCTCAAGCCCATTCCTAGCTACATCCCCTGATGATAAGCATGTTGCTAAAATCGCCGATTGATGTTCCAAACAGGAACAGTTTATGACTTCATTCGAAAGGCTATTATTATTATTATTATTATTATTATTATTATTATTATTATTATCATCATCATCATCATCATCATCATCATCGTCATCATCATCATCATCATCATTGCTACTACTATTTCATTAGCACATGATTGGCAGGTGACTGATGGCAGAAGACTGATAGGTTACGGGTGATTGACAGCTGTCAGATTGAGAGGTCACAGAGTGGTGAAAGATGACAGGTGATTGACAGCTGTCAGATTGAGAGATGATAGATGGGTTAAAATGACAGATTATTGATCAAATCTATAGCGCCGCAATGTAGCGATACGGCTGTAGCATCAGAGGTTATATCAAAATACAATAATAATAATAATAATAATAATAATAATAATAATAATAATAATAAGAGTGGTGACGAAGATGGCAGTATGTTCTGCAGGGACGTAGCCTGGCATAGACAGGATTTTACATTTGGGGGCGCTCAAGACCAAGAATCACTCCCATTTATTCCATTTGAACCCACAGTGCCATTTGGGGTGAATGCATTGAGGGGGGACTAGTTTAAGAGTTTGGGGGGAGGGCTTAGGCCCCACAAGGCCATTCCTAGCTACATCCCTGATGATCAGCATGTTGCTAAAATCGCCGATTGATGTTCCAAACAGGAACAGTTTATGGACTTCATTCGAAAGGCTATTATTCTTATTAATATTATTATTATTATTATTATTATTATTATTATTATTATCATTATTATTATCATCGTCATCATCATCACCATCATCATTGCTACTACTATTTCATTAGCACATGATTGGCAGGTGACTGATGGCAGAAGACTGATAGGTTTACGGGTGATTGACAGCTGTCAGATTGAGAGGTCACAGAGTGGTGAAAGATGACAGGTGATTGACAGCTGTCAGATTGAGCGATCACAGAGTGGTGAAAGATGACAGGTGATTGACAGCTGTCAGATTGAGAGACCACAGAGTGGAGAAAAATGACAGATGATTGACAGCTGTCAGATTGAGAGATGATAGATGGGTTAAAATGACAAATGATTGATCAAATCTATAGCGCCGCAATGTAGCGATATGGCTGTAGCATCAGAGGTTATATTAAAAATACAATAATATAATAATAATAATAATAATAATAATAATCAATCAATCAATCAATCAATCAATCATAGATTGGTGACGAAGACGGCAGTATGTTCAGCAGGGACGTAGCCAAGCAAAGACAGGATTTTACATTTGAGGGCGCTCAAGACCAAGAATCACTCCCATTTATTGCTTTTGAACCCGCAACGCCATTTGTGGTGAATTCATTGAGAAGGGCTAGATTAAGCCTTTGGGGGCTAGGGCCCCTCAAGCCCTTTCCTAGCTACGTGCCTGATGATCAGCATGTTGCGAAAATCGCCGATCGATGTTCCAAACAGGAACAGTTTATGACTTCATTTTAAAGGCTATTATTATTATTATTATTATTATTATTATTATTATTATTATTATTATTATTATTATTATTATTATTATTATTATTATTATTATTATTATTATTATTATTATTATCATCATCATCATCAACATCGTCATCATCACCATCATTATTGCTACTACTATTTCATTAGCAAATGATTGGCAGGTGACTGATGGCAGAAGACTGATAGGTTACGGGTGATTGACAGCTGTCAGATTGAGAGGTCACAGAGTGGTGAAAGATGACAGGTGATTGACAGCTGTCAGATTAAGAGATCACAGAGTGTTGAAAGATGACAGATGATTGACAGCTGTCAGATTGAGAGATGATAGATTGGTTAAAAATGACAGATGATTTATCAAATCTCTAGCGCGCCGCATTGTAGCGATATGGCTGTAGCATCAGAGGTTATATCAATAATACAATAAT
>CM030860.1:10564906-10572406 GCA_018105865.1 Metaphire vulgaris | reverse complement strand
GACAGCTGTCAGATTGAGAGATGATAGATGGGTTAAAATGACAGATGATTGATCAAACCTATATCGCCGCAATGTAGCGATATGGCTTTAGCATCAGAGGTTATATCAAAAATACAATAACAACAACAACAATATTAATAATAATATTAATAATAATAATAATCAATCATAGAGTGGTGACGAGGATGGCAGTATGTTCAGCAGGGACGTAGCCAGGCATAGACAGGATTTTACATTTGGGGGCGCTCAAGGCCAATAATCACTCCCATTTATTCCTTTTGAACCCGCAACGCCATTTGGGGTGAATTCATTGAGGGGGGCTAGATTAAGCGTTTGGGAGCATATTCCCCTCAAGCCCATTCCTAGCTACGTGCCTGATGATCAGCATGTTGCTAAAATTGCCGATCGATGTTCCAAACCGGAACAGTTTATGACTTCATTTGAATGGCTATTATTATTAGTTGGGGGTCCAGTGGTGGATCCACAGGAGGCCCGGGGACCCGTGCCCCCTATTGAGTGCCTGGCCCCCAGTGGCCCGCCTCGGTTGGGACCCTATACTTATACTATATACCTAACAACAAATGGTTGGCCCTGTGATTAGAAGTTGCCACCCCAACGGCCATCCCACTTACCAAATCCTGGTGCCGCCATTTGGAGAGGGGTCGGCCCGTTGTTACGCCATATTTTAGGTGGTCTGACGCTTTGTTACGTCGCGTTACGTAGGGGGAAAGGGGGTCAAATAGTGCCAAAAATCGCATTTCGTAATTTATGGATGACCCCATATCTCAAAAACTAGAGCTTATGGGGCAAAACTGATAACATTTTTGGAATCAGGGCACCAAAATTACTAAAGAACAGGTCTAACTTTTGAGGCACCAAATTGTGTGTTGACCAGTGTTTGATAGCTGCTGCTGCCTTAAGGTTAATGAAATTAATTATATATTCTTGTCTCAGGCGACCATCTATCGTACGGCACTGAATTCGTTTTCCACGAACTTCAGTTTGATATTCAACAGAGCGTCTGCAAAATATCGTAACTGATCTTCTCGTCACACAGCGTCAGTCGCTGCATGATTCCGTTTTTCCGCCTTAATTCAACCATTTCTGCTACGAAGATCCTTCTCTTTGATTGGCAGACACTGCCTCTGTCTGTCTGTCTGTCTGTCTGTCTGTCTGTCTGTCTGTCTGTCTGTCTGTCTGTCTGTCTGTCTGTCTGTCTGTCTGTCTCTCTGCCTCACTCTGTTCCTGTTTCTGTCTCTCTCTCCTCACTGTCTGTATGTTCTATCTATTTATCTGTCTGTTTGTCTGTCTGTCCGTCTGCCTCTGTCTGTCTGTCTGTCTGTCTCTCTCTCTCATTCTCTCTCTGTCAGTCTGTCTCTCTCTCATTCTCTATCTCTATCTCTGTCTCTGTCTGTGTCTGTCTGTCTCTCTGTCTCTGTCTCTGTCTCTGTCTCTGTCTCTGTCTCTGTCTCTGTCTCTGTCTCTCTCTCTCTCTCTCTCTCTCTCGGCGTCCTGCTGGATTGCGTGCCGGAGTGACGCGGCGCAGCGTCGTGGAAGAGGCGATTGACGAAGATTACATCGGACCGGGCGACTGATAGAATGGGAAGAAGCCGGTCTCTGTCGCCGCCTCCGTCGTCGTCGTCGTCGTCGACCGGAGCCTCTTTAATCGAGGGCTTCCGTCCTCCGTCTTAGGAAGAAGAAGACCACTCGACGAATACGAGGTGCCAATGCCGCCTCCGTCTCCGTCGTCGTCGGCCATTGTCGTTCCTCTAATTATTGGCCGGACAATGAAATTAGCGTCGTCCTTTCGTTACGGTTCACGTCGCTAGGTGGAGGGACGCTGACGACACCTCAAAGGCAGAAACACACGCACACAGCCACACACAGATGGAGGGAGGGAGGGACGGACGGACACGCAGACGGACGGACACGGCTAGCCATAGACACTGGACAGAGGAGGTTTGTTACGTGACGTTATTGGCAACCTTCATAAATCGCCGTAAGTTCTGATGCTCGCGGCTCTAACCACATTAGCAACGGCTACGCGCCGCGCATGCGCAAGCGACGATACGTCCGGCGAAACGAGACGACGACGACGACGACGACGACTACTACTTCCGGTTGCCCGCTCGTCGCGCACTTCCGGCCGAACGACGGAGAGAAGGACACGTCACTCGGAAGTCAAGACTCAGAAGAATACTCCGCCAAGAGCCGTTATGACGTACCCGGTGACGTAATCGAGGACTCAAGGAAACAGTTGATGACGTAATCGATTACGTAATCGACGAGAACGATGACGTTGGGTGTGGAGAGGTCCGATCGTCGTCTTGTGACGGCGATCCTGTTGCTGTTGGTTCCTTGCGTCGTTGGGGGCGCGTGCCCTGGAGATGACACGGGGTCCGATGGGTGCCGTGCCGGGGACGACGGTCCCATGACCGGCCCTCCTTCGGGACGGTCTCCGTCCGACGGAGAACCCGCGCTCGGTAAGTGGAAAACCTCCCCTCGTCTCGACCAACTAGCGACCGACTGTCCTGAGCAGGGAAGTCATTTCATTGTTTTCCAGGGGGCAAGACTTTCGACTGTAAGACAGGCAGTGTTTTTTAAAATGCAGTATGCAAATTGGTTTTTGTCCATAGTACATACTACATAGGCCTACGGTACTACTGTACATAGTACATACCAGTGATTGTAATAAAATTATAAAAACAATTGAGAATATTGAATAGTATAAATTGAGAATAGGTACGATGCCTACGATGAACTTAAAAGCACAAAAATTCGCTTATATTTTTCTCTTAAAAACCAGGGGGATAACGGCCCTCTGAACCCCCAAATGACATCCCTGGTCCCGAAGCTGTGTGGTTTAGCTCTTTACACCGCGTTTAAATTCACAAATTCAAGTAATTCTAAAGCAGTTTATTTAGTATCGGATCATAATCGCAATGAAAAAACAGTATTATTAAACAAACCCAAGAGAAGAAAAAGTAATTTAAAAAGCAGGTAAAGTAAGGTAAAGTAAAATCTCGTGGATTTCTATAGCGCCTTGGAAAGCAGCACACCAGTAGCTGATTATTCTTAGGCGCTCAAGTGTTATCGAGCTAAAGGTTAATTAATATTAGCGGTGTAATACTAATAGGAGGGGCAGGAGGAGAGAAGCATGTTTCTCTTATACATTGATCTGACTTCAAATACATTTGTACACCAATCACATCAGTGGCGTAGCCTGGATTTCCGGAAGGGGAGGGTTTTGGTTTTGACTTTCGATAAATCTTGACAAGCAAAAAAAGTCATCCTATGTATCTATCCTACGTCTTTCCTCCTAAAAAGATGCTAACAAGCAAAGAAAGGAGGTCGCGCCTGTAGCGCTTAGAAAACTTTGGTCATCAGCCCCAAGGGGGGGTTGACCCTCAAAACCGCGCCCAAAAATTAAAAATGCATGGAAACACATTTTACATTTTTTCCGTCGGCGCCTAAGGGGGTTTTAACCCACAACCCTCCCCCCTTGGCTACGCCACTGAATCACATAATATCGTCGCAAAATAACGCAACGCCTGGCAAAATGATTCTTTGCGTCAGTGGCTCGCAAATTCAGGAGTTCCCTCTCGAATAATAATGATTCCACCTGTTGCTTCTACGCAGAGGGTCATATCGGTATATATACCATGGAGGGCGCCACAAGCCAAATGTTGGGTGGGCCAATATGGCCAATATTTCAGAAGAGTGATGAAGCGAATTAAAACCACATATTCTTGTGTCCCCATCTTTGCTGTGTCAAACCGTACTAGAACTGTCAATATATTCTGTCTCAATTTTTTTCTAGAGCTCTCGAATTGCCACGAAAAATAACGAGCCATTTGAAACGACACTATACAAAGTCTTTCAGAAAACCCGCTCCCTCGAAATCACTTTGCAGCCCCAAATCAAATTCCTGGCTACGCCCCTGCTTGTAGGCAGACTATGCTAGAGCAGACAGGGGGCCGGTCGGACGAACTTTTTGTAGAGTAGGCGAGATGCAATGTTGTCGACCCCTCCACTCTCCCCCCTCCCCCAACACACACACACACACACAATGCATACTCTAAGTGCCGCCCTTGAAATTGCAATAATTTCAACTGTAGGTAAATATCTATTCATGCTATCATATAGCGCAATTTTTACGAATTTCAAAGTTAGTTTAAAGCGTCAAAATCGTCAAAAATTACTAATGGACATTAATTAATTTTAGTAAAAATGTCGCCCCCACCCCAAGAAAGTCGCCATAGGCAGCTGCCTACTTCGCCTACCCCTAGGCCTGGCCCTCTGAGGGCGGGGTACAGCGGGCGCTTAAGCTTAGACTTTTTCTGCAAAATACTCCACGCGTGAAAATTGAGTGATTAATATAAGCACGGAAAAGCGGGGCAAGTGGCGCCATCTGTAACAATATCACCCACGCATGCAGAGACATTCAATTTCATTAACTAGGTTCCAGAAATACAATCGAACCCCGACAGTAGAACTTCGTCATAACGTAGGCCCAGTGGCGGCTCCACCGGGGGGCCAGGGGTGGCCCGTGCCCCCCCCCCTATTGAGAGCCTGGCCCCCCAGTGGCCCCCCAGTCGGGACCCTATACTTAATGCTACATACATTAAACAAAAATGGTTGGCCCCCATGATTAGAAGTTGCCACCCGAACGCCCCCCCCCCCACTTGCCAAATCCTAGAGCCGCCACTGCGTAGGCCTACTGGGCAAGTCTTCAGTCAGGAGTCAGGTAAAGCACAGCTTCTTAGCACTGTGTTGCTGGATAGTAAGTACGCGAGTACGTAAGTAAGTAAATAATACGATCTCGTGAATTCATATAGGGCCTTCGAGTGTACCTAATAATAAGTTTAGAATGGTTCAGTAGGGTCAGCCCTGTGAGAACTACTACTGAGCCGTCCATAAATGACGTCACGCGATTTGGCGATTTTTTACCACTCCCCTCGTCACAAAAAGTCAGACCCCTTAAAAATGACGTCACAACGCGTTAATCCCCCTCTTGTTAATTTCACAATTAATGTTTCAATTCACTTGTTTCTTGAATGAAGCGGCGGGTATTGCAATGAATTCGTTTGAAAATACTCGTTAGAATTATCATAGTTGAAGCGAAATCCAGAAACTTTTTCAAATTCTTTTTAAAAAAATGAATTATAAGTGTAAAATACGTTCAACTTTGCGGCAACATAGCATTGCGGTATTAAATAGCAATATCTAGCATTATCATTATGTGACATCACATTTCTGAAAACCCTTCCGGGCTTTCCCCGTCGTCAGACATCGTCACAAATGTTTGAACCAAGTGGGTGACGTCATTTATGGACGGTCCCTACATCGTAAACACTAGCTCTTTATCCGTCAGATGCTCTAGCTATAGCTAATTGCTATAAGCCTAGTTAATTCAACGTTAGATTAAGCGCCTATGGGAATGAGCAGTTACTACTAGGGCGATCGCCTAGGAAAGCGCTACATAAATTCACATTATTTACTTACTTATTTACCAACTTATCAGTATGACATTGCTTATATGCCGCCTTCTGCTTAGATCGGCACAAATTCTTCAGTCCTTAACCAAAACATCACGCGACCAACTCAGCGGTAAACTCTTAAGTCTTGTCGCTGTTCAGCGGTGGCTGGGCTGAGCTCAGCGGCGACTGGGCTGAGCTCAGCGGATTAGGCAACAGACTCTCTTCACGTTCACCAGACGACGACGACGACGACGACGACGACGACGACGGGAAATCCTCGGGATTTTAGAATGTTTACCGTATAAGATCGAGTATAAGACCGACATTCCGCTGCGAGAACTTACGCGAGAATGCCTACGAGATAAATGCCATTTTGATGAGGCGCAATTAAGACGCGAACTGCCAGAATTCGAACCAGTGGCGGTTCCATGATTTCTTGGTGGGGGGATGAACTGAATCCATAGGAAGTTGGTTGGTTGGGGGGGGGGGTGAAAAGAGAATGATAAAATCAACAATCTTTACCGAAAAGGCTGACAAAAGGAAATTTTCTCCCTAATTTTACTTCACTTTTACCGAAAAAAATAGGTTGACAAGCAACAAAAAAGGTCATCCGCAGTTTCCCCACGTATAGTTTTACTGAACTTTTACCCAAAAATAGGCTTCACAAGCAAAAAAATCCGGGAGGAGGATGCATCCCTACTCATCCCCCACGTGGAAACGCCACTGATTCGAACAGTCCATCGGAACCGCCACTGGTTGTCCTCTGTCGCTTGGTTTTGACCCCGTTTCTGTCGTCTGCTTTATTTGATCGAAAGCAGACGATTCTGAATAGTCGTTTTTTTAGTCGTCAATCAAATACTTCAATCAAACAATCGAACGTTAGTTTCGCGCACAATCATTACCCTTTTCTTTTTCTTATTCCCTTCTTCTTCCTCTTCTTCTTCTTCTTCTTCTTCTTCTCCTTCTTCTTCTTCTTCTTCTTCTTCTTCTTCTTCTTCTTCTTCTTCTTCTTCTTCTTCTTCTTCTTCTTCTTCTTCTTCTTCTTCTTCTTCTTCTGCTTCTTCCGGTGTATTCAGTCGTTGATTGACGAAAACACTCCGAGAACCAACACCCCTCCCCAGACCCCTCCCCCAAATTTTGGCGTCTTCCTCCCTAATTTAATTAACGAAATTACGGTCCGTGAAACAGACAGCGCATCCTCAACCGGAACTAGTTCCCCTTCCGACCCCTGTCCACTTCTTCGCCTTCCCTCCGGTTCCCACGGGGCGGGCGGGAGGGCGGGCGGGCAGGGACGCGGTGCGCCGCGGCAGCAGCAGCGGGCATAAAGTACGAGAAAGGAGGCACGGTCGCGGAACGTTACCCTCGTCTCTCTTGCTTGGCGGTCAAACGACTTCCTCTTAGATAAACACCTGGCGATGGAGTGGAACAGAGTCATTAATGACGACGACGACGAAGAAGAAGAAGCTGCTAAGCAACGCACAGACTGAAGATAAGGACCAACTACTACTACTACTACTACTACTACTACTACTACTACTACTACTACTACTACTACTACTACTACTACTACTACTACTACTACTACTACTACAAACCCCCCTCACCCACCCCCATTTCCTCTTCCTTCTCCTCTCCGAGTTTTTAACGTTCTTATGTTAGAATCGGAATAAAGAGGCGCTACAAAAATTGCATTTTTATTTTTTAAAAGGCGAGACGGAAACAGTGACCTTTGCCCTTTGCCCTCACCTTTGCCCGGCCGACAACCGACCTTGCCTGCGGTTATTTCAAGCAGTAGCGTAGCCACGGGGTTGTTTGGGGTTGTTCAAACAACCCCATTTCAAAATACGTGACCAACACAATTTATGTAAATCCGTTGACTTTTGGTTGAAGAAGGGGTAGTGGAGAGGGGGGTGTCGGCCGCGGCTTCAGTGTTCAGTTGCACAGAGCCTCCAATTAACATTTAACAACCCCACTTTGCATAAAATGGCTACGCCACTGATTTCAAGAAAGATTAAGCGCA
>CM030860.1:10532406-10559906 GCA_018105865.1 Metaphire vulgaris | reverse complement strand
GTATCTAAGCTTCATTGATTATAGTGGCAGACCGTTCAAACGGATGGATTGATACATGGATTGATATATGGATGGATGGATGAATAGACGGATGGATGGATGAATGAATGAATGAATTCAGCATTCGAATCCTACAATGCACTACATAAAAGATCAACATTAACACTACATTTTCTTGTAGTTCCATCTTCATTGCGTCAAACCTTTGTAGAATTGTCAATATATTCTGTTTCAACTTTGTTCTACGGCGCTCGAAATGCCAGAAAAACTGGTGAGCCATTAGCAACGACACTAAACACAGTCTTTCAAGAAACTATTATCTGTCAAATGGTTACAAAGTCGATCGAGAGATTAACCGTGTCCTAAGATAACTAGTTCCTTGTATCAGAGGCTTTATAAATGACAAAGATGTTATAAAATCGATTCCCTGTCTGACATTAACCTATGGAAGGACTATTGATAACAGCAGGCATAAAAATATGCAAGAATTTAGCAGAGTGATGAAACGAATTAAAAAGCCAAATGTTCTGCTTTCTGTAACATTAGCGCGGCGGTTAACCATGCAGACAGAATTCGTTTTGGCGCAACAGGAAAAAGCTTCTGAACTTTTACATGTAAAACAGTGATATTTTTACACCCTCTAACCCCTAAACGCCCCCAATTTAAGACCGACACCTCCCCGATCTGAGCCAGGGATAAGTTATCGTGGATACGACACCCCCCCAAACCTCCCAAATCTGACACAGGGATGATGTATTTTTAGACCGACACCTCTCCTCCCCATATTCGAGCAGTTTCAGGAGGGATGCCGTTTTTCGGAAAAGTGATGGTAGTGATTAGTGATGACCTTTTTTGCTTGCCAGACATTTTTTTTACCAGGGAACAATACCGTACCCCAGATATTTACCGACACCGCCCCCAATTGACAATCCTAGAAATAACGCTGACGCAAAGCGTTTTCCCACGGCTTCAAAGTTCAAAGCGTCGTAAATAGCGACATAATCGACGAAAAATACGCGTCGTTCTAAACGCTGCGTCCCATTTATCTAGCGCCTCAAATTGGCCGTCCGTTGTTTCCTTTCCAGTCCGAGTCGTCGTCGGTGGTGGCGACGACCCCCTCTTCGCCACACCGACGGAGAGCGCGCCGTCACCGACGGCCCGTCGTACGTCTGACGGTCGGCCGGGGAATTACGCCGCTCGCCGCCGCCGCCCCCGCCGCCGCCGCCGAAGCGCAACAGGTGGTGGAATCCGGTCGAGCAGACGACGGTCGGTCGTCAACGTCACCAGGCGCAGACGACACGTACGCAACTTCCACGGGCGTCGCCAAGAAGACGACGACGACGACGACGACCGCGAAAACGGCGAGAACGAAGGCGGGAGCAGGGAAAAGGGGGTCGAGGGAGTGGGAGGAGGAGTGGATGGGGGTGGGAATGATGATAGGGAGGCAGTTATTGTGAGTTTTCCTCTCAGTTTCCTCACCGCTGCCGCCTTCCTCATCGTGAACGTCAAGTTTTCGTCCTCGTTCAATCTCTTCTTTCAGGTATAATAAACTTTCTTCAATGCTTGACGTGCATGGCCAGTTTTACCAATATTTGAAGACAACAACAACAACAACAACAACAACAATAATAATAATAATAATAATAATAATAATAATAATAATAATAATAATAATAATAATAATAACAACAATAATAATAATAATAATGATGATGATGATGATGATAATAATAATAATAATAATAATAATAATAATAATAATAATAATAATAATAATAATAATAGCCAGTTTTACTGATATTTGAAGACAACAACAATAATAATAGCAGCAGCAATAGCAATAGCAATATTGTATCAACATCAGTGGCGTAGCTATCGCTTCGGATTAGGGGGGACACGTCGATATTTTTGAATGATAAAATCTACAACCAAAAAAGCCAAGGAGTTGCGAGCTTATCTATTCCCCTGTCTATCCATCTGCCCCTTCCCTTCAGAAAAATATCTCAACGGGTTTGCACAAACTCACGACTGACCCTAGACAGAATCGGGGCCCGTTCCCCGCTTGGCTGCGCAAATAATCAACATACAGATACAGAAATTACTGTAGATGTCATATTCTATGTATTATTGAATATGCGTATCCAGTGTTTACCAACAAGGTCCGGTTGCTCCGCCCACTGGTGGGCAGAAACCATAGAAACCATTGTTGTCTATTAATAGACGCCAATGGCAGAAGCAGATTTCTTGCTGGTGGGCATAGATCAGTGACCATATAGAGATTGTTCTGGATACTCCTATATATTACTGTAGAAATTCGCAAAAGAATAGAAGCCTCATTGTTTGTCCTATACTCGCAAGTAACACGTCCCGTATTAGTCAGTAAGTAAAGTAAACTTTATTGAACCGAAATGGAAACAAAATTCGATTTTATTTTGCAGTTCAAGACGGTCCAAACAGAAGCCCTGTTGTTCTACAGCTGCGCCGACGACGACGACGACAACGACGACAACAACAACAACAATAATAATAATAATAACGACAACGACCGCACCCTGTACACGAGCGTCGAGATCTGGAACGGACACATCCAATACGCCTTTAACGTCGGCAACGGTCAGCGGTTGCTGACCGACCGGCTGACCGGTCCTGTCTCCGACAACCGCTGGCACGGCGTCAGCGTCCAACGCCCGGCCGAGAACCAGCACATCCTCCGCGTCGACGACCAGGTCAGCCTCTTCGACGAGCCCCGGGCAGACGGCGGCGGCGGCGGCCACGGCAGGGGCCGGGACCCGGCGGAGACCGTCGTCGTCGTCGAGGCCCTGTACATCGGCGGAGTTCCCGGATACATGTACGCCGGGTCGCTGCCGGACAGGGTCCGGTCGGGGAACGGGTTCGAGGGCTGCATGGCGTCGATCGATCTGAACGGCGACAGCTGGAACATGCTGGAGAAGGATCTGGTCGAGATACTGGACGAATACCTGGACGAAATCCGAGACGGGTGCCAAGGTAGGAGAAAGGGAGGGAGTAGGGGGTGCATACCTATAGGGTTTTTGGCGCAAATTTAATTTGCAGGTTAACAAAATCTTTAGTTAACAGATCACGACATTTTATTGACAGACATAAGAAGACACATTTATTTCATATTGGATATGAACTGTGTTAAGCACTTTTGTTGTAGACCTTAGCCTTTCTACTGCGCTATATAGATTGTCAATAAATAAATAAATAAATAAATAAATAAATAAATAAGATTAAACTGCAGATGCACTTTTCTTGCTTTTACTGGTGCCGCGAACTGTTCTATGATGTGCCTCTCAAAGTCAGTTTTGTCAGTTTCTTATCTTTCTACACGCTGAGTAAGATGAGCAAGATCACAGAGTTACTTTATGCCCCCCTTACAGGTGGTGCTCAGAGCATCTACCTTACCTGCCGTACCACAGGTACACCACTGGGTAGGAAGATACCTGTGCTGTTCACGTGCATTGAATCTAGTAAATAGATTCTAATTTCAGACCGATTACTAATAGTTTGCGCTATAAAACTAGCGTCGAATCCAAACTTGACTGGCTATATTGGCTTCTTCCATATTTTCACGGGGTTCAGTCAGGAGCTCAGCCAGGAATTTGATTTGGGGGGGGGTATAATGTGATTTGGTGTTATAAATCTTTTTAAGATAGAGAAATCAACTGTTGATTCGTATTTCATTTTGCTGCAGGAACATCAACAGTAGACAGAGGTAAGAGACAGTAAAGTACAATTGAATTTTTAAAATGGCTTACCAAATGATTTGTTTCTTATACGAAGCAGTGGAGACCACCGACTTGCCGGAACCCGACATTAACGCCAATTCCTGTCTGTTGGGGTGCGGGGTGGGGAAGTGCAAAAGCCAAAATGTTTCACCTTTCAGGGACGGAGGGTCGGACTCAACCAGAGGAGATAAAGATTCAAGTGTCCTACAATAGGAATCTGCCCTCCAATCAAACTATTCAGCCACGCAACCAGCAGATCGATCAAATAATCACTCAATCAATCAGTCAATCAATCATAAAATTAATTAGTAACTTCACTGATCGTCAAAGAATGCAGACCTGTCTTGCTTTAGCTCCCTTCTTGTGGTATTAAGACTATATAGCAGTAGTAGTAGTAGTAATAGTAATAGTATTAGTAGTAGTAGTATTAGTAGTAGTAGTAGCCGTAGTTGTAGTAGTAGTAGTATTAATAATAGTAGTAATAGTAATAGTAGTAGTAGTAGTAGTAGTAGTAGTAGTAGTAGTAGTAATAATAATTATAATAATAATAACAGTAGTAGTAGTAGTAGTAGTAGTAGTAGTAGTAGTAGTAGTAGTAGTAGTAGTAGTAGTAGTAGTAGTAACAACAACAACAATAATGTGAGCGATTAATATTCTTACAAAACAATTCGCAAAGTCGACGATTTTATAAGAATTCGTCGTAGCATCTCAATCTGTCCCACGTGATCAGTTAAAACACCCAAACGACACCTCTAACTAGTCCCCCAATCCCACCCACTCCACCTCCACCCACCCGGATCCCATCCCCACCCGCGCTTCGCCGTCCGTTCCTTCCGTCACGTGACCTCGGGAACGACCTCGGGTCGTCACGTGGGTCTCTATATCGGTCGCCTCCGGTCGTCTGACACGAGCCCCCGCGGGCCCTGTATGCCCCCCCCTGCCCCCGTTGGGCGCCGGATTCATTAATTGTTTAGGAGGCGGTCGTCATGGAAACCGCTGGTCCTTATGCAAACTATGCAATTAGCGAATAGTACGGCGGAGAGGTCGCCAGAAGGACGGACAGAGACAGCTGAGCAGACGACAGAGGAACGAGGAGGAGAAGGAGGAGGAGGAGAAAGAGGAGGAACTCTTCCCGCCTCCTCCTCCTCCTCCTCCTCCTCCTCCTCTTTCCCCTCGTATTAGCTTTGTTAGCGCGAGGTTGTGATTATTGCGCCTTATGGCGTCGCCGTCGCCGTCGCCGTCGTTAGCATAATTCCACGACAGGCTTTTTCAGCTGCTGCTGCTGCTGTTGAGGAGGAGGAGGAAGAGGAGGAAGAGGAAGAGGAGGAAGAAGAGGAGACGTACTCCTCTTTAATTACTGACTTCTTTTTTAGCGCCAAAGCGCGATCTCTTAATCACTTAAGACTAAATAGTAGTAGTAGTAGTAGTAGTAGTAGTAGTAGTAGTAGTAGTAGTAGTAGTAGTAGTAGTAGTAGTAATGACCTCCGTACAGTATTTCATACAGTCCTGATATGGTGTGGTGTGGGTGGGAGGGGGAATTTCCCAAAACCCCACGAATTCACCCCCAAATCCCAGCACTGAGACAGATTTTTGCATTGAACTGCGTCTCTTCCCTCTAGTCAAGTCAATCCACCCCCCACCCCACCCCCTCACCAAAGCCTCGAGCCTGGATAAAATACTGCGATCGTCTTCGTCGCTGTCAAGAGTTTTTTATTTCTGTCGTCTGCCCTTTCCTTTTGCCGTCGTTTAGAAATTTGGCTTTAAAATCACTTCCAAATTTCTATCACGCTGCCAAACTGTCAACTTTCGTCTTTCCATACTACATCGCAGCTGTCTGTCTGTCTGTCTGCCTATCTCCCATATCTGTCTGTCTTTTTGTCTGTCTGCCTATCTCCCATATCTACCTGTTTTTGTCTGCTTTTGTCTGTCTGTTTTTGTCTGTCTCACTCTTTGTTTTCCTCAGCTGTCGTTTTGTCTGTCTGCCTATCTCTCATATCTGCCTACTTTTGTCTGCCTTTTTGTCTGTCTGTCTCACTGTTTTTGTCTTCCTCAATCAGCAGTTTCCCTACCACGCATACTGTTGTAAAACAATGTCAGCGCCCAGTCCTCCCCAGTGAGGGCCCCATCTCGGCGCCCATTCATTCGTCACCCCTCCCCCACTGAACCTGAGTTGCGTTGTTGCCTGTGTAGGATGCAGCGATCTGTCCTGTCAAAATGGCGGCGTCTGCGTCCAGAAGTGGAACTCCGTCAGCTGCGACTGCTCTATGACGTCATTCATGGGAAGCAGATGCAGCGACGGTCAGTGACGTCATTCGCTTTCTTATTCTCCCCCCCCCCGTTGCCATGGCACCCCGTTGTGTTGTCGTTACCGCGATTAATTCTTCCTTTCTGCAGTCCATCCATCATTTGAAGATTTTCACTATATACGGTCCAAGCCTAAACTTGGATGAAAAATTGGGGGCATATCCACAGCCTCTATACCTTTTCCTTTCTCCATGGCCTGGCATCTAAAAAATTGTGGATGGGGCTCGGCCTAATAGAGGTTTATTCCTATATTGCGGTTGATCTCTGGAGATGATCTGGATGGAACAGTGGAATGCCATTTTATTAATTGTATCTTCGAGCATTAAACTGGTGCTACACATAAAGTTCTATATAATAATAATAATAATAATAATAATAATAATAATAATAATAATAATAATAATAATAATAATAATAATAATAATTATTATTATTATTATTATTATTATTATTATTATTATTATTATTATTATTATAAGTTATTAGTAAACTTTTACCAAATCATTTTCATTCGATTCATTTCTTCGCCAACTGCCTCTATATTCGAAGTCACGTGACATTAGTCACGTGAAAGCGATCTGTTTAGAATCAGAACGAACTGATTCATTTTTTCCTTGTTCCCTGGTGATCTGAAGCTGAGGCGACAGCATGAATTTCCAATTTTCCCTTTTCCAGCAATGTCTACCCTGTGTTTTCCCGTTTTACTGTTTGTCTACAGTGTATGGTCGCCCTCTTAGTCTCTTATTCCCGGCATTATTCCTCCTCCTCCTCCTCCTCCTCCTCCTCCTCCTTGTCGGATAATACAATACCAGCCCCCCAACCCTGGCCATTATACCATCGAATTCCCAGCAGTTTTATCAGCAACCATCGACACTCCATTACTCAGTTGTGAAATTGTTCTGTCGCAACCGAGTTAACTCTCTCTCTCTCTCTCTCTCTCTCTCTCTCTCTCTCTCTCTCTCTCTCTCTCTCTCTCTCTCTCTCTCTCTCTCTCTGTCTCTCTCTCTCTCTCTCTCTCTCTCTCTCTCTCTGTCTCTCTCTGTCTCTGTCTGTCTGTCTGTCTGTCTGTCTGTCTGTCTGTCTGTCTCTCTCTCTCTCTCTCTCCTTCTCTCTCTTTATCTCTCTATCTCTCTCTCTCTGTCTCTCTCTTCACAGACGGGATAGCGTACATCTTTGGTTCCGGGGGCGGCACCATCACCTACGCAGCGCTCCAAGTGACGGATACGAGAGAAGACAGGATCGCATTTGGATTCAGTTCGACTCAATCAGATGCTCCGCTCCTGAGAGTCACCAGCGCAACCACCAAGGATTTCATCGACATCAGACTGGTGACTGGTATTTCTTCATAATTATCAAGTGCAGCTTATCACAATTTTTTACTAAATTGATTTATCACTGCGTTATTAAATGTTTAAAGTAACTGTGGTGCATTTCATAAAGGCTAATGGTTCTTAAACTACATAAAATCACGCTATAATAATAATAATAATAATAATAATAATAATAATAATAATAATAATTGTTTTTATAATTGTTTATAATAATAATAATAATAATTATTATTATTATTATTATTATTATTATCAGTAAGCCTAGTAGTAGTAGTAGTAGTAGTAGTAGTAGTAGTAGTAGTAGTAGTAGTAGTAGTAGTAGTAGTAGTAGTAATAGTAGTAGTAGTAGTAGTATAAATAAACTGACAGCTGATACTAAAAAGTTAAACAATCGACTGAAAAAACACGCTTACAAAGCAAAGCGGTAAATTTCAGTATGTCTATTATTATTGTTTTTCATTGTTGTAGTTGTTGTTGTTGTTGTTGTTGCTGTTGTTGTTAATTATTAATCAAGTGATTCTTTTCTGCTCAGCCGTTGTCTGCGATTCCGCCTGAATATTATTATTTTTCTGACTTTTTTCTTTTCGGACAGTGTAGAGCAGTGGCGTAACGTGGGGGGGGGGGCGGGGGGCACTTTGTTGACAGCTCCCCGGGCCCCGGGCGGGGGGGCCCCCGAAGAGGGGTCTAAGCTAGGGTTAGGTTAGGGTAACCCTAACTTAACCCTAACCCTAGAAATGATGTGCTGACGACCTTTTTTTTGCTCGTCAGCTCGAAACTCTGGGGGCCCCATGGCAAAGATGCCCCCCGGGCCCCCAAAAGTCACGCTACGCCACTGGTGTAGAGTGTTCAATAACGTGGAGTGAAATCCACAATTTTAAATCTCGGACTGTTTGCAATCAACAATCTGCCTCGACCAGCGGAGGCTCTTAACTAAACCCTCCCACCCCCAAACTCCCGAAAAATCGAGCACTGAGTAGTACAGTATAGGCTAAAATAAAGTAGCGCTATGTAAGTCTTTTACGACACTACATTGCTGAGTTTTAGAACGTATTCATTTATTTATATGCAACTTGATCGTTGGTTGAAACTTTTGCCATGCAATATGATATTTGATTAATAGACTGAATGTACAACATCAAGTTGATACATCTATATCCTAAGGCGCTATAGCATTGATACACCTCCAGCCCTTAACAGGTTAAAGGTTAACTCTTGGCAGAAGGAGGGCGATCAGAAAAGCATATATAGATGATGGTGCTGAACAGTTTTCACGTCCGTTTCGGTGATTTAAAAAATCCTGAGTTGCGTTACATCATTTACATGTTTCTGTTTTCGGCATAATCCTCGTCAAAAGTCGTCATTATTGTCATAGTTTTAGCTCACTCTACTGTACATCATAGGCGTAGACTTATATTAGACCACTGGACTAAACTCCACCCCTCCACACATTTTGGGAGGCTAAACTAGGGAAGGGGAAAGGTCAGGGGCGTAGCGACGGGGGTATATCGGTTTATATACCCCCAAAATCAGACTACCTTAAAATGTTTAACACCTTAACTGGGGATCCCGGATATATCCGTCCATTTTACATTGAGTTACAGTTAAATACGCGGTTAAGGGGTTAATGTTATTTTAAGAATTTAAAAGTTTTTAAGATTTATACCCCACCCTCAAATCACATCATACCCCCAAATCAAATTCCTGGCTACGCCGCTGGAAAAGGTATATAGTGGTTCCTCCTCCTCCTCCTCCTCCTCCTCCTCCTCCTCCTCCTCCTCCTCCTCCTCCTCCTCCCTCTCCACACAACACTATTTCATCCAAGCTTGCGCCTGCGACTTACAGTCTAACAGTACTGTCGGCATGCGTAAAACAGCCATAATTATTAGCGGTTCGTTCTCAGCACCGGAGTGCATGAAGTTTGCGTGGGTTCCTCTTGTTTGCAATCTGTCTCGTTCTTATGGTGGTGGTGGTGGTGGGTGTGGGGGGGGGGTGGCGGATGACGACGTGACTCATTTTTCCAGTTCTCTCGTTTAGACCGGAAGTCGTCTGGTCGTGACGTACAACGTCGGCAGCGGCGTCGTCAGAATCAGTGACGACAGTCGAATCGTCAGCGACGGAACGTATCACGTGATCCGTTTTCGACGCAACGGCGCCAACTCGTCGCTGCAGGTAGACGACGTTCGGGAACAGTCCCGACATCCAACAGGTAGTTGTTCGGTCTTCTTATCCTTCCTCCTCCTCCTCTTCATCATCATCAGCATCATCATCAGCAGCAGCATCATTATCATCATCAGCAGCAGCATCACAGCATCAGCATCATCATATTCTTCTTCTTCTTCTTCTTCTTCTTCTTCTTCTTCTTCTTCTTCTTCTTCTTCTTCAGTTTCTCCCTCTTTTTCTGTTTTTCTGCATTCATTCTTTCCCATTCATGTAGGTCCAATTCTTGTCTAAGGTAATTAATTTGAACGGAAACATAGCATTACAAGGCGTACATACATGTAGCCTATTAGGTAGCCTACAGTATATAAGTTATTACCAGTCAGCCTATTAGGTAGCCTACAATAGGCCTATATAGGTTATTACAAGTCTTACAGAGCCTAGTGTTAAGTATAAGATATAATTTATTACTCTTCTCGACAATACTGTAGAATTATAGCAAATAACACGGGCCTTTCTAGAACAACTGGTCACTTACTTTGCACTTTACAGTAATTTAATAATTCGATGATTATGCATCAAAGTCGTCGTCGTCATCATCGCAGTTTTCGTTGTTATCACTGTCGTCGTTGTATTCTATAGGACTTCAGATGACTACTTTTGACGGACAGTGGCGAGTCGTAGTCGGAGGAAAGAAGAAAAATTACACAACTGATAATGACTACGACAACAACAACAACAACAACAACAACTGGGGAGCATTCTTCCAAGGAACCATTGCAGGTATATCAGCACGGAGAACCAACTGGGATGGATCAGAAGCCCAATAATTGATGTCTTAAATGATAGGGGATCTGTGTTAAAGCTACCGTTTACCCCCACCCTTACATACTGGTTGAGAACAATCCCCACTCACAAATCACGAATCATCATCGTCATCATCATTATCATCACACTTCGTCGTCGTCGTCATCATCATCATCATCATCATCATCAGGGGCGGCTCCACGTTGGGAATGACTGGGGATGCATCCCCTACCGGCCCACCAAGTTCTATAGACAATGTCATCGACAAATTCGCTTCCAGCAATAGAAAACTCGATTTTGCACTATGACTTCGTACAACCAGACTAAAACGGCTTTTATACATTGTCAATTCTGAGCATTATATTTTACAAATCAAATCTACAGATTTCTTCTAAACCGTTTACACAATATAATTCCTTTCGACAATTGGCGGGATCTTTCTAGAAATTCTTTGCAATCCCCCACCAAGAGTTTTTGGAACGGCCACTGATCATCATCATCATCATCATCATCATCATCACGACGACAACTATATTTCGGTGGTTATAACAACATCTGGAGAACTAATTGTTCTTCCTGCTGCTGTTATTGCGCAATGTGACGACGACAAGGTCTGATGATCAACGGGGCCTGGATCCTTGACATGGCGGCGGACAGCGACGCCCGAATCGAACTGGAACCGGGAGAGGAGGGAGACCTCAAACTGGAGACGAAGCCTCTTCGACCGCTGCACAGGTTCGCCTCCTTTTTCCGTTGCGTGTTCCAGCATGCAACGTCTCAGGTTTTATAGACGACGAAAGTTTTAAAATTGATTTAACGTAACGTGTGACAGAAGCCAACGGAAAGAGCATTGAACAGTAGGTGTATAGGGGCCTAGACATGTAAAAATTTCAGCGTTTTGGACAAATTCTCTGACGAAAACCGCATTTCCGTTTGTCCCCATCTTCATTGCTTCAAAACCTACTAGAATAGTCAATATAGCCTGCCTTGAATTTGCTCTACGGCGTTCGAAATGGGACACCTCTAATTGTTATTGCAATTTATTCATGCACAATGCAGTGTTTAATCTAGACTCCTGGACTCCGGGGGGAGGGGAATGATAAAGCCGGGCGAAGTGAAAAATCCGGGGGGAAGTCAGCTAGAGGGCTGCTGTTAGTTGATGTAGTATGCCAAAATTTCCCGGAGAGAATTTGAACTTTCCGAAGAGAAAAGGGCAACCCCCCCCGGAAACGGCCTAGATTAAACCCTGGCACGATGTAAGACTACTATATAATAGTACTCAGTGAGCGAAATGGCTAAACATAGTATTCGGTTGATAGGTAAGTATGTCAGATCTGTTTATAATAATCTTTTAAACGTGAGACTCTATGGTCGTGCGTTTTTGAGTCTTCTACTCTACGTGTGATCTTTGTAATGGCGTGTTTTTTGGAAACAGTTTCTCGGCATTTTCCAGCTGGAGACAGGACAGAGAGTTAGACGATCGAAAAGCTAAGGATCAGCTAGCAAAGGTTAAGGTAGGTGGTCAACTGATGAAGCGCAAAATTAGTTTAATAATTTGATTAGCTAACTAAATTATTCGGCAAATTTTAATAATAATAATAATTATTATTATTATTATTATTAAGTTCTCAGAATTGATGATGATGATGATGATGATTATTATTATTATTATTATTATTATTATTATTATTATTATTGTGTATTATTCTATTATTTCTAGGCTAGTGAAGACGATCTAATCCTGAGTTCTGAGTTACCAGTTGGCTGTCTAAATGACAGAAGCGAAGAGCAAGGAGATTGCACTCCAGCTGCACTTAACCATCCAGACGGAATGGATGCACTCATTCGACCAACATCAAGACAGTCTCTGCTGAGGTAGAGACAGACAGAAAGCCTTTACTACGCTATGCCTCTCACTGGCTCTTTCCATCTCTGTCTCTGTCTCTGTCTATCTCTGTCTCTCTCTCGCTGTCTGTCTCCTCTCTTCCTCTCTTTTTCAAAGTAGAAACAGGAAACCATAACTGCACTAAACCTCTCACTGACTGTCTCTCTATCCGGCTGACTGTCTCTCTACGTTGCCTTAATTATTATTATTTATTATTATGTGCACGCCAGGGTTAAATCTAGGCCGTTTCCGGGGGAAATTGCCCTTTCCCCCGGAAATTTCAAATTCGCTCGAAAATTTTGGCACACTACATCAACATCTACAGTAGCCCCCTAACTGACTACCCCCCGACCTTGTCAGTTCCTTCCGCCCCCCGGAGTCCTGGACTCCTGGAGTCTAGATTAAACACTGGAGCACGCGTGTGTCTGTGAGTACGTGTGTGTGTGTGTGTGTGCACAAATGGACAATTTATATAGCGCTCTTCGAACGCCCGAGATACACAATCTCCACCTTCCCCGAGATACACAATCTCCATCTCCGGGATCGAGTTCGGGTCGACGGTTTGTCCGTGCTCGGAGCTGAGTGAGCTGGCGAGAGTTCCCGTTGTGTTTGGCTATGTACTTAGATGCCGAAAGACAAAACGCTAGGCTTTGAGTCGGAGGCTTATAGTAGAGAGGCGCCGTGTAGAGAGAGACCGTTGGTTACATGTTGCGTTATTGCAAATGCCACATTTTGTAACTGTAATTATGTAATACGCCGTTCAAAGAATGTTTGTGAAATAGACTACGTAGATGACTCATAGGGAGTCACAGTGGCGGCTCCACCCGGGGGACCAGGGGGGCCCGTGCCCCCCCTATTGAGAGCCTGGCCCCCCCAGTGGCCCCCCAGTTGGGACCCTATACTTAATGCTACATACATTAAACAGCAAATGGTTGGCCCCCATGATTAGAAGTTACCACCCTAACGGCCCCCCACTTGCCAAATCCTAGAGCCGCCACTGGGGAGTCATAGCCTACTGCATAAAGGGAAATTTTATAACGAACACATCGATATAAGCTTAATTTTCACTAAAAATCAGTCGACGTCTAGACAGGATTTCCCAAACATTTTGAAAGAAACCGCGGCCCACTGCAGCGGTTTTATAACGTGCCGCGACCCTATTCATAGCATGTAATATCAAAAAATTTATTACGCCACCTAGCGAACGTTGGTTGAAAAGACTTCCGAGTTTTGAATATAAGGCAAAACAGAAACTCTGATTCAATTCGAATGAAAATATGGCAAATATATTAGGCTGAATTATTTATATGTGTTTCAAAAATAAGACAAGAGGAGAAAAATAGATATTGAAATTTTTTGAAAATTATCTTTTTTAAAATTTTCCCATGAACATACCTTTGTTACGCGTCTTAAAAATCCTATGAATATGGCAAAATCGCTTAACCGCCAGGCTGACGACAGCTTTCTGAAAGAGATTCTCTATTGTTAAATGGAGTTTCAGAGCAAAATGGTCGGAATACGCTTTCCTTGCGTTATTGCAAACTAAGATTAATTTTTACAAGTAGGTCTACTATAGACCAGGGGGAGGCCAGGGTTTCCTAAACTTGTTGGAACTGCGAAATCTTCAACGGCTTTGCAACACGCCGTGGCCCTGCAAACTTATTGTCAACTAAAATTGGATAAAATACTAATAATTTTAACGTAAGGCATATACATTTCTTAAAACCTAAGCATACTTGCAACTTCCAAAGCTTTAGATAGTATGATATATTGATTAGAAAATGACACTTCTGAATGTAATTTCGCGCTACAGTCTACATCGCGACCCACCAGACCGAGTCCTGCGACCCACTTTTGAGTCGCGACCCAAAGTTTGGGAAACACTCAGTGTTTATTCTAAACCTTTTCAGTGGGGAATTCCCCCCCCAGTTTGAAATCCCCCATTTTTTACATTTTGGCAAGTAGTATGTCCTCCCCAATGTCCCCCTCCCCAGATGTTAAGCTAGGTGGCTAGAATAAACGCTGCAAACACTGGTCTAGAAAACCCATGGCCAGAATACAAAGGGGACCCGAATTAATGAAACACCGTGTACTGTACAGGCCCTATCTGTCCAGTTTGAGATCAACAGGTGATCCTAGATTTGCAAATAACATGGGACGTGTGGTGATCAATCTGATTTCATATTCACTCAAGTACAGTAGAGCTTCGCTATAACAGACTCGGCTATAACGAATCCTCGGTTATAAAGTATAGCATAATGCACGGTCCCGTGTGAAGCGCTACTGTATTGGATGGTTTTAGGACGTAGGCCAACCTCTGATACAGCCTACTCAATTTTACAGATCCGCTGTATACGTGATAACGAAGTTCTACTGTATATTTGTCGCATGAATGTTGTGCGCATGCGCAGTGCCATATCTCCGGCGGTGGAATTTCCGTCTCCGGTCGTGCAGAGGTCAACGGAGGTCACCGCAACGGCGGAAATTCCGGAGAACGAGGAACAAGAAGAGAGGAGAAGAGGGACGGAGATCTGGACTTCGATATGCCCTCCTGTCGATGAAAATGATGATGATGATGATGATGATGACGACGACGACGACGGCGTACGGCTTCCGATGAGTAGATGCTCAGAGTCGTCGCCGACTCATCGCACTCATCGGCAACTGCACTCCCACCCTCACCCCCACCTCCACCCCCACCCTCAAGGCGAACCCCGGGCGCCGTTCGACGCTGGCGCCGAAACTCTGACTCGTCTGCTCCCTTCACCGGGCGTCTCAGCGTCGTCGTCGTCGTCATCATCATCATCATCATCAGATCCATTTTTCTTTACTGGACCATCATCATCATCATCATCATCATCATCAACAACATCATCACCGGTCAGCGATCATCCGGGTACAATCGGATCAGAACCGACTGCAGCGGAGGCGTTTCGTCCCACTCCCTCCTCCTCCCCCTCCTCCTCCGCAGATTCCTCCTCCTCTTCCTCCTCCTCCTCCTCTACCTTCCAGTCCGACTCTCCCTCGTCTTCGGACCCGCTCTTCGACGACAGTCTCCCGAGCGGCTGGACTTCGGCATCCGAAGACGGTCTCGTCACGTTCAGTTCGTTTACCATGAACGTCGCCCTTACCGTCGGCATCGTCTGCGGTACGGTGGTACTGGTGTCCGTCTCCGTCTACTACGCCTTCGTCCGCTGCGGAGGTTCGAGGGCCGACCAGGCGTTCTACAAGTCCGATCCATCCAGCAAGTATGCCTACGAGGCGTGCGAAACCAGACTGCAGGCGGCGCCACCTGACGAACGGGCGCGAATTACGCCGACGCCGCCTGGCGAACAGAACGTCAACTCGAAGAAATTTGTTATCGAGTGGTACGTATAAGGCCTAGCGCTCGGGGACAATAGGATTGACAGGAAGACTTAAATGTGACAGATTTTTAAAAATGACATTCGTGTAAAAATTTGTGAATTTTAATTCCAGTTCAATAAAAAAATGGACATATCAGTGGCGGTTCCAGGATTTCTTGGTGAGGGGGGGGGGGGTGAAATGAATTCAAAGAAAGTTGGTGGTGGGGAGGGGATAAAATAGAAGGAAAAAATCAATAAACTTTGCCGGAAAAGGCTGACAAAATAGAATTTTATCCCTAATTTTACGACACTTTTACCGAGAAAAATAGGTCGACAATCAAAAAAATGTCATCCGCAGTTTTTTCTCTGCAGTTTTACTAGACTTTCAAAAACAAAAATGCAAAATATTTTCCGTGCTGGGATTTGGGATTTTTTTTGGGGGGGGGTTGAGTTTTCCCCTCTCAGGTCTGTATAAAACACATACCTACATCCACAGTGTGTAGGCCTATAGAAAGCACATACTTACTGTATATTATTGTGTTGCAAACAATATTATGCCTACAGGTTTTTAACAGAGCAATTATTGACTGGTCATGTGTCATGCACGTAGCAAGTACAGTGTATGTGTTTGTGTTTAATTTTTGCGTAATGACTGGCCGACTTCACGAGCGTCTGCTCGAAACGAACTTGGAAACCTTCTTTTGAGATCGCAATAATAACGAATTTATGACCTAATTAACTGTCGAGTTCTTGTCGGTTCATTCATTGACAGGGGCGTAGCCAGGAATTTGATTTGGGAGGGTATAAATATTTTGGGTGGGTATAAATCTTAACTATAAACCGCATAAACCATATAAACCACATATAACCACATGCAAATCACATAAAAAACTTTAAGGTAGACTGATTGGGGGGGGGGTATATACAGATATACCCCCCGTCGCTACGCCCCTGTTCATTGAATTAATGCAACATGTTGAATTCAATGCTGCTTTTCAATTACGTTGCTTGCTTTAAACACCTGTCCTCCAATGTATGCAAACGTCTTAACCCCTTAACTGGGGATCCCGGATATATCCGTCCATTTTACATTGAGTTACAGTTAAATGCTCAGTTAAAGGGTTAAACCTTGCGTTTTCCTTGGAGGCGGTAGTGACCCCAGACATGAATTAATTGTCAATCCTATAATACTCACTCACTCACTCACTCACGGGGACTCGCCCTTTCCCTCCCCACACAAAATTCGTGGTGGGGGCATAGGAAAATATGCGTCGTTGTCTGTTGGGTATACGCTTTCTATTTCAACGTTGTTTTGGTTCGATAGACAGCGTCTATCTGCATCCCCCTACTGCTACATCCCCCCACCATTACATCCCCCCACTGCTACATTTCCCAACAACTACATCCCCCCAAGCTCGACATATCTCCCCCTCCCCCAACTGCTCCAGGTCACAAGTCGCACCCTGTCCATACTTCCAAATTCTATCTTCCATCTGTTCGTCGTATGCACAGTTGCTTTTAAAACGCCTTCATTGGAGTAGGCCTACTTTTGGCCTAGTATATATATAGGCTAAAGTATGAAAAATAACTCAAAATGTTGCCAAATGAATAAACAAAATATAATGATCCATGAAACTTGATAAAACACAACCCATCTGAAACCTATAGTACAGTAACAGGGCCTACTTTATCCGATCTGTGATATGAAATAGTGTGACTGGCAAAGGCTAATAAAGTTTATAAACAGATCGAAGAAGATAACACGAAGCAGTGGCGTAGCCAGGATTCCGAAATAGGAATTCCGAAATCCTGGCTACGCCACTGGTTTACATGCATATGTCTTTTATCGATATATTCGCATTAAAAATGTCTTGACAAACAATAAAAACGAAAGCAAAACGTCCCGGGTGAAAGCGCTTTCGACTTTCTTCCATTCTCCTCAATATCATATAGGCTATATAGTACCTACATCCACCAATTAACCCCCAAAACAAGACTGATGCACGGTTTTGCATTTGGTAAAAGGGTGAATCCTCCCCCACTGCTCAACTGCATCCCCCTACTGCTACATCCCCACCATTACATCCCTCCACTGCTACATTCCCCAACAACTACATCCTCCCAAGTTCGACATATCCCCCCCCCCCACTGCTCCAGGTCACAAGTCGCACCCTGTCCATGAGATGGTGGGTCAGGTCAGGATGAGAAAAGGCGCTGGAGAAATTCTCATTTGTAAGGATTAAGCTGCAAAGCGCTATAGAAATTAGATCGAATAGCACTATCGAAAGGACGTGGGACGGTGGGACTTTGGAGGCTCTGGTTTCGAAAGCTCTCGCGTGGCAATCCGGAAATCGAAAGTGAAACCAACTAATTTTTGAACAGTCGCGAGACTTCATTGTGCTGATCCGCTTAGCAAATCCACAGGACAGGACACTGGAAAACAGGTTGGACATAAGTTTTTCAACTAAAATGGTCAACTGAGGGTTTTGGAAATTTTTGCTTAACTTCTTATATGGGGCTGTCCATTAATTGTCAACAATTTGTGGGCAATTTTTGACCCCCCTTGTCAACAACTGTCAAACTTCCAGTGACCCCCTCTAATTATGTCAAATTTTGACCTACCCCCTCTCCCACCCAACTAAAATCAGTGACGGGTCTCCCTAAAAATGTTGAGAAGGTTATTATTTTTGCGGCGATGACCATGTCCCCTTTCTTTTGTTCATCAAGTGTCATAATGTGGTGGTGATGACCTTGTTTTTTCACTTGTCACGCTTTTGCCATTGGAATAAATAGTATTCCATGAAATTTCCTATTTTTATAATTTGTAAAAAATGAAATTTTTGACATCAACTTCTCTTGACCCCCCTCCCCCCTGTCACCCCTGTCAACAACTGTCAAACTTTCCAAACCCCCTCCCGTTATTTTGTTGACGTAATTAATGGACAGCCCCCTATGTCATGCAACTGTCATGCGCGTGTTGTATATTTCAGTGAAAAATGAAGTGCAAAATATGCAACCACGATAAACTATCAAAGGAATTTCCACAGGAAAATATTTCGGATGACTGTGAACATCCAACCTCGTGCTGTCTTCGGGTAAGACCGTCTAAGACGCCACCATGCGGTTACATTGCAAAGTTTCCCAGAACACCGGAATATTTAGTTATTATATATTATTTATTCTTCCAAGTAAATGCTTCACATTTGGGTCTTCTTCTATGTAAACTTTGCATTCAAATGCATTTACTGATAACCTAATGATTTCCATAAATATTTCTGATTCAGTTGGGTGCCTAACTGCCTATGCAGCTCAGTGGTGTAGAATGTACATTGTGAACATTTAGTCTGTTCAAATTTGGTTCAAATCTTGTTAGTTGTTGGCAGTTGGATGTGCATGTATCTCAACCATTTGTGTATCCACAAGCCTTAGGCCATTAATATGATCTGTTAACCCCTTAACCGTGTATTTAACTGTAACTCAATGTAAAATGGACGGATATACCCGGGGTTCCCAGTTAAGAGGTTAAGAGCTTTAGGGCTTTAGGCTAATGACATGAGCATTAATATATAATATAATATAACCAGGTTTAAAGTGGTTCAGTAGGGACTGCCCTGTGTGAGAAACACTAAAAAGTCTACAGCACCCGGTATTCTCAGGCTGTCACCCATCCAAGTACTAACCGGGCTCGACGTTGCTTAACTTCGGTGATCGGACGAGAACCGATGTTTTCAGCGTGATATGGCCGTAGTCAAGTATTAGGCCTATAGAGTATGAATTCTCATTTTCTAAAAGTCTAAAATAATGACGCTAATCAGTTGATAGGCTTTCGAATGATTTGGTTTCAGTGTACAGTTGCACACTTTAAGACTGAGCACGTGAACTGTCCGTACAGCGGATGTCAAAACGCGGTACTTGACGCAGCCGCCGTGTCGAATAAGTACCAGACGTACCTGGACCAACTCTTTCCTCCAGTTGAAACAGTCAGCATCAGTGACGGTCACGTGACCGATAACACGGATTCGAGCAAGACCATCAACGTGACAACTCTCGCCGGCGACACCGCCTCGTTTTCCTATAATGCTGAAATGACTGTGGCCAGGTTGAAGGACATGATTTCCATGGAAATGAAAGTGGAACCTCACAAACAACAGCTCATGTACAACGATGTGATTCTAGAGGTAGGATGCCATGGCCGCTCACACATAAATGATAAAAATATGATTAATTGCTGTCAGAAGTGAAATGAGTATAAACCACTTAATTCATTTAAATCTAATAAGGTTAAATAAGTTATTGCACTTATATGCTTAATTAGTGTAATGAATAATGATGAATGAAACTCTTTATTTTGATTCTCTATTCCGGCTATTCTATTCTCTATTCTGACTATTCCAGTGGTGGTTTCACGTGAGGGATGAGTGGGGATGCATCCCCCAACCTGATTTTCGGACCGTTTTTGCCTGTGAAACCCATTTTTGGTAAACGTCTAGTAAAACTACGGGGAAAACTGCGGATGACTTTTTTTGCTTGTCAACCTATTTTTCGGGGTAAAAGTGTAGCAAAATTGGGGGAAAATTCCCTTTCGTCAGCCTTTTCCGGCAAAGTATATTGATTTTTTTGCTTATCTTTTCATCTCCTCCCCACCAACTTCCTATAAGTTCATTTCACCCCCCCCCCGCACCAAGAAATGCCGGAACCGCCACTTGACTATTCTATTTTCTATTCTATCTATTGACTGTTACCTTAAATATGATTGCAGTAGATTGCAGTAATATTGCAGAGAGCTGGTATATGTTTTACAAATAGGCTATTTTGACGTCTATTTTTAGGAATTCGAAAAGCAAGTCGAGATGAAATTGAAGGATTATAAGATACAACCGTTTGCCACAGTACATCTCATGATCGTCCTCTACGCCATTCCACAAAATTTTGACCACGTCATCTTCGATTTATTCTGGGGATATCCATCACATGGAGCAGACTTCCTGGACGCATCGTGCCTTATATTCTCTGGAAAGTCACACGTAGGCACTGTAGATTACCGTCACAGGATGTTCAGTGGTAAAGCCATCTGGCATTCAGGAGATGTGATGGATCACTTCAATAGAATCGGTCACCACACCATTGAAGTCCACATGAAAACCATTCCCGCAAACGTCACCCATCTTTATTTCACTCTGAGCGCCTGGAACTCTCCCACGATCGCCCACTTTCCGAATCCGAGCCTCAAGTTCTTCGAAGCGAGCGACAAGCAGAAGAACCTATGCGAGACAAAGTTCACCCACGCCAGACACTCGCAGGCCGTGATCATGTGCTCCGTTCGACGATTGCCGAACGGTTGGAAGATCTTCGAAAGTGGAAAACTTTCTGCTGGAAATGCCTACATCTACACGCCATTGATTGCAACAATACAACAGCTGCCCTGAACTCCCTGAAGTGTCTCAGTGGTGACAACGAATTCCAGAAAACACTAACATGGGCGCCCGCACATTGGGGGCAAGATGGGCACATAACCCCCCACCCCCACCCCACCCCCTGAGAAAATGCAAATACCAACATTTTACATTGAAATTTGAAAACCTTGCTAAAATATTAACCGTGACCATTGTGTCAAAATGTGTTTTGCCCATACGGGAAAAATCTATTTGAAATCACATTATTATTATTATTATTATTATTATTATTATTATTATTATTATTATTAGACGATAATCGTTGAGAGTCATCGAATCACGAATGCGTCTAGGGCAGTGGTTCTCAACCCGTGGTCCGCGGACCAAAAGTGGTCCGCGAGAGGGGTCTAGTGGTCCGCTGCAAATTCAGAAAAAAACGTTAATAAAAATTAGACATATAATATTTTCCACAGGGCTAGCAACACAAGTAAGTAAGGCGATGACCGTTTTTGCTTGTCGGGGGCACTGGCGAGGGACGAAGATCATACGGGATGACCTATTGGGCTTTCCATGTTTTTTTTTCAATTTTCAGGCGGTCCGCGAAAAATTTTTGATCTTCAAAAGTGGTCGGCGAGGCAAATGGGTCTGAGAATCACTGGTGTAGTAGGGGCTTGCTAATCAACACATAACAGAGGAAGCTGCTCTTTCAGAGTCGGCGATATCCAAGTATTTAAGTCTAAATTCTAATTTAAGAAAATAAAAACCAATTCTGTACATAAACCATCCAGCAGTCGTTATCAGCCGATCGCGAAACTTTCGACTCGCATATTCCTAATGCAGTTTCTCCATCAAAACAAACAGGGGCGGTTCCACGTTGGGTATGACTGGGGATGCATCCCCAACCGGCTCACCAAAAATGCCTCTTCAATGGAAGATGATCGTCTAAACGGATTAGCGATGATGTATATCCACAAAGAAATGAACATATCCATAGACCAGTGGCGGCTCCACCGGGGGGGGCCATGGGGGGCCCGTGCCCCCCTATTGAGTGCCTGGCCCCCCAGTGGCCCCCCAGTTGGGACCCTATACTTAATGATACATACATTAAACAACAAATAGTTGGCCCCCATGATTAGAAGTTGCCCCCCCAACACCCCCTCCACTTGCCAAATCCTAGAGCCGCCACTGCCATAGACAACGTTATCGACAAATTCGCTTCCAGCAATAGAAAACTCGATTTTGCGCTAAGACTTTGTACAACCAGACTAAAATGGCTTTTATACATTGTCAATTTTTAACATTATATTTTATAAATAAAATCTACGATTTATTGTAAATCATTTACATATAATTCCTTTGACAATTGGCGGGATCTACCTAGAAATTCATTGCACCCCCCTTCACCCACCAACTTCTTGCTTACCCCCACCAAGAGTTCTTGGAACCGCCGCTAAAAACGAGTTAAACAACATTATGCATTATTCACTCAACAACTACAGTATGTGTGTAGCTCTACACAGAATAGTGTCCATTGACAGGCCTACAACTAACAAAAATACAAGCCAAATGTTCAAGTCTAAGTACATCATCAACATTCATAATAGGCCTATACATAAAACACCGATCGAATATTTGAATTATTCTCTATAAGCACACAACGTCAATTAATGAGAAAAGTCTGAACAAAGAAACTCAACATCTTTGCTAAGAGAGTTTCCGATATCCTTTTCGTTTGACTGAAATTACATCGCTTTTGCAAACAGCAGAGTAATTATAATTAGCGTATCCACGAAGGGGTCACAGAGGTAGGCCACCCTCCCCACCACTATTCGGGCCTAAACTGAAATTAATAATATTATTATTATTATTATTATTATTATTATTTAATAATAATAATAATAATAATAATAATAATATTATTATTATTATTATTATTATTATTATTATTTAATAATAATAATAATAATAATAATAATATTATTATTATTATTATTATTATTATTATTATTATTATTATTATTATGATCATCATCATCATCATGTCGAATAGTCGATGTACCCTCTATACAGAAACCCTGGCTACGGCACTGACTACTACTGTTACTACTATCATTATTATTATTATTATTGTTATCATCATCATCATCATCATCATTATCATCATCATCATTATTATGATTATGATTATGATTATTATTATTATTATTATTATTATTATTATTATTATTATTATTATTATTATTATTATTATTATTATTATTATTATTATTATTATTATTATAGACAGTAGCTTGATTGAGATGGTCGTGCTCCGGGTGACGCGCCTTCTTCCTTCATCCGTCCTCCGTCAAATACCTGGAGTCCTCGAAGTGCGTCGGGTCCTTCTGGTAACTCCTGTTGACCGTCTCCTTGTACCTGTGCTGCTGCTCGTCGCCGCCCGCCGCCGCCGCCGCCGCTGCCGCCGCCGCCGGGTGTAGTTTCTTGTGCTCGTCGTCCGCCGATGTCCCCTGGTCATCGTCGTTCCTTGCCCTGAAGTAGTGACCGAAGTTCAGCTCCGGGACATCGTACACGTTGGCCACCAGCAACAACATCAGGATCAGTCCGACGAAGAGATAGACTACAGCACGCAAAAACACGAAGACCTTGATCGATCAAGAGAAGAGAGGAATAAAATTGTACGAATATGTCCGATGCAACTTGTGGACTATTTGAGACTATTAATTTTAGGGCGCTTAGAATCCCTTAGATTCTATTTCTTTTCACAGGGCCGGCCATCTGTGTATCTTATTCAGACCCGTAGCTATAGGGTTTTCGGCGCCCGGGGCAAGATTCAAATTTTGCGCCCCTAAATTTCGGCGACGACCTTTTTTAGGCGTCACGCGGTTTACTTATCCATTTTTCGGGTTCGTGACCTTTTATTACTTTTTTATTCATCCCTCAATTCCGCAGAGCTATTTTAAATTTTTTCGCATCCAAAATGCGCCCCCCACAGGTCGGCGCCCGGGGCGGCTTGCCCCCTGCCCCCACCTAGCTACGGCTGTGATCTTATTCTTTGTTTTACTCTTGCTTCTGCCTCAGTTACTCATCACTTCAAGCCGATGACTTATAATTATTGTCATCGATTGGGCCAATCTTATTATTTAGATGCAACAAATTGTTTACCCTAATTTAAATTCTGAATCTTAGTTTGATTTAGGACAGATGCTTTTGCACTTATGAAAGCTCCTACCCGATCTATCAACCCTTCGCGGAAAATTTATAAAAACTTTGCAAAAAAAGCATGCAGAAATTTCGCTCCGTCTTGACGCCAGAATCGCAAAAGATCTCGGCAGCGGTGTCGTTGCAGTCGATAATTTTACTATTATTGTTGTTATTACATCGCACTTTTGAAATAGCATAGTTATAATTCTCCCGCTAGATGGCGGCGGCGATTACGAATCTATTAAATTCTTAGACTTTGTTCACCTGTAACTAGACAATTTTTAGATATATGAAAGGCGTTTGAATCAGTTCACCTGCTGTCGCTTTTTAGACATGCGAAAGGCATTCGATTGTTCACCTGTAATTATTCAATTCTTAGATATATGAAAAGCGTTTGATTCAGTTCACCTGTTGTCGCTTTTTAGACATGCGAAAGGCATTCGATTTTGTTCACCTGTAATAATATTAGACAATTTTTAGATACATGAAAGGCGTTTGATTCGGTTCACCTGCTGTCGCTATTTTGTACAGCATTCGATTCGACTGGTGCGGGTCGTCGCCCGGAATGTAGTCGCCGAGTCCGATGGTCGTCATGGAGATGAAGCAGTAGTAGAACGAGTCCAGGTAGTTCCAGTTGGTCTCTATGGCGACGAAGATGGCGGCCGGTACGAGGAACACGAAGACGACGACGAACGTGAAGACGACCGCAAGATGGACGAGGCGAATGTAGACGACGCTGTACAGGTGACCGAAGCGGTCGACGAGCAGACGGAGCAGGGCGGACGTGACCGCCATCAGACGCTCCACCGCGGCCGTGAAGAAGATCAGGGTGAGGGGGATGCCCAGCGATGCGTAGACGATGCAGAAGACCTTGCCACCCTCCGATAGAGGGGTCACGTGACCGTAGCCTATCGTAAACGTTTAGAGAGCAAGACGGTGATTATTTTATTCCGACCGCAGATATGTGTTTGTGTGTGTGTGTGTTTGTGTGCGCTTTGATGATGAGTGATGACCCCCTGTTTAGAATTCCTGGTTACGCCAACGCTACAGGAAAATATGAATGACTTGTTCATGTTTAGCCTTCGACATTTAAATGCCGTTATCTGCGGATCCATTTGGGGATATGTTGCAAGGACAATGTCCGTGCGAATGATTATTAATAATCATTTTCTCTTCAGTTGAGCTGTATAATTACATATTTTGGGAGAAACACTAAATATAAGAATTGATAATCATAAAGTTTTTCACACTCAAGGACACCGCACAATGATTAAGTGGCTCCAACAAAGTACAGTCGAACTTCGTTATAACGTACTTAACGAGGATGTAAAATTGAGTACGAGGTACGCTCAGGGATATTTTTACACCCCCTAACACTCCCAACACCCCCTCCCCAATTTGAGGTCGACAACCCCCCTTAATTTGGTAAAGTGACAATGGTATGCATACAAAATGCATACTAATTAGCTACGGACCCCCCCCCCCCCGCCCCATTGAGGTCGACACCCCCCAAATTCACAATCCTAGAAATATGCCTGGGTACGCCATATCACATACCACCCAATACGGTAACGTTTCACATGGTACCGTACATTGCGGCACGTTACAATCGAGAATGCGTTATAATCGAGTCCGTTATAGCGAAGTTCTACTGTAGTGTCTAGAGTCGATACAGGCAACAAAGCTTGGCCAATGACATTAGACTCAAAGAAAGAGAAATTCCGTGCAAAGAAACATTCAACCATTGAATATATCAGCCGAAAGGAATTTCTTAGATTGCAGTGGTCACAAATTTCTTGGCAAAGTGGAAGAAGACTGGATCAGTGTTTAATGTAGGCCGTTTCCGGAGGGAAAATTGCCCTTTTTCCTTCCCCCTCGGAAATTTCAAACTCCCCTCAGAAATTTGGCATACTACATGGGACAGCAGGCCCCTAGCAGAATTTCCCCGGCTTTGTCAGTTTGCCCCCGGCTTTGTCAGTCCTCCCCTCCGGAGTCTAGGAGTTTAGATTAAACACTGGATTGGTTGCGGTCCAAAACGTGAACCAAGTGGAAATTGCATGTATTTCACATCGCTCGAACGCTGAGTTCGGTTTATGAGAAGCACACCCCACCCCACCCCCGCCGCAGTGGCGGCTCCAGGATTTGGCAAGTGTGGGTCCGCTGGGGCGACAACTTCTAAGCGTGAGGGCAAATATTTTTTCTAAAATCAGCACATACAGAAAGAATATCACCCCACTGCATTCAATAGAGGGCACGGACCCCCTTCCCCTGTGGAGCCCCCTCTACACCCCCTCCCCATCACCCCTCACCCAAAAAATTAAGAAGAAGAAATAAAAGAAGAAGAAGAAAAAGGTGTAAAATAAATGTCTTAGGTGCTTCAGCCCAACTATGTATCCCAGTTTTAACCGTTGGCGCATGACGCTTTGTAAAGATAGAAGCTCTCTCTCTCTTAACGTGCCTATGGTCGTCAGTACGGATGCGGCGAAGAATATCGACTGCCCGAAGCTCCAGTTCGGCTCGTTCGACGTGTTTCCCATCAGCGAAACGCCTTTATTGTGCGCCTCTATGACAGTCTCGACAAACGCCTCCAACTTTTCGTCTTCAAGGAGAGAACACGACGACACAAAGCACTTACTTATCTATGCAAAGCATGACTTATGGTTGGATTAACCGTTTCGTCATCGTCAGGTATCATCATCATCATCATCATCATCATCACCATCATCATCATCATCATCATCATCATCGTCGTCGTTGTCGTCGTTATCATCATCGTCGTTATCATCATCATCATCATCAATATTATTATTATTATTATTATTATTATTATTATTATTATTATTATTATTATTACTACTACTACTAGTAGTAGTAGTAGTAGTAGTAGTAGTAGTAGTAGTAGTAGTAGTAGTAGTAGTAGTAGTAGTAGTAGTAGTAGTAGTAGTAGTAGTAGTAGTAGTAGCACTAGTATTATTACTATTATTGCTATTACTATTTTTATTATATTCATTTATATTTATTATTATATTCATTGTTATTATTATTATTATTATTATTATTATTATTATTATTATTATTATATTGATTAATCTCTGATGCTGATTATCGTCGTCGTTGTCGTCGTCGTCGTCGTCGTAGTTACGATCTGTTCGGCTTCTAACCGGAGACGCATCGGTGGGAGCCGAGGAAGCGTTCCCTCGTCGCCTTCAGCTCCTTGATCTCGTCCGTCTCGTTCGGTCCCTCGACGGCCGAGAACACGGCCGCCCCGAGGATCAGGTAGATGACGTAGAAGAGAAAGAAAACGGCCAGCCGGACGCTGCTCCGTCGCA